>JAIVEN010000017.1:33605000-34205000 GCA_026686845.1 Adenanthera pavonina
AAGATAGCTTGCAGCTATATCATACTACCAGAGACTGGAATTAATAGAAAAACATTCACGCTTTATAAATAACCTGAAACACCAGGAAATTGCGAGCCTTGACAAGAATACCAATTGACTTCAGTCTAGCATTATACACATCCCACGTTACGAGGCTCCCATCAATCCGGTACTCGCTGGCGCCGGCGCTTGTTATGGTCCGGGAGAACTGGATCTCCGACCCATTGCCCAACTGATAAACCAAACGAACGAAGGCCCTCCGTCCCTTCTGCTCCTTTTCTTTGTCGTCGTACGCGTAGATTAAGTCCTTGAGTTGAGCACCACGCAGCTGGCCTGTCCTTACGCCGAGCACAAAGCTAATGGCGTCCATGAGGTTGGACTTGCCAGCACCATTGGGGCCAATAATTGCGGTGAAGTCGTAGAAAGGACCAATTACTTGAAGACCCTTGTAAGACTTGAAATTTTCCATCTCCAAGCGATGGATTTTCCCAGGAGAAATCAGGGAGGGCATGGTTTGGTTTTACGAAACCCTAACTTTAGTACTGAGGTTTATGCGTGGAATTGAGACAAAATTCCCAAATAAATCAAAGGTGTGTTTTAGCAACAGCAAGTGAGTACAGATATAAGTAGAGGACTAACTGTTCATGATATCCGAGAAGATTCAGGGGAAATGGGTGGTCGTTTAGCGGCAAGGAAAGGCAGGGAGAGAGATTGGGAATTTTTGAGGGACGAAAATAGTACTAGAGAAATTCAGAAGGGTTTGACTGGATTAAGGAATAGAATGGAGAGGTAATAGAGTTTGGGAAATTAGATGGTCAGACCGGAGGGATACGAAGAATTGGCGGGAGGATTTTGGCAACCGAGGCACGTTCCGCTTCGGCTCTCTGCTAGCGGTGATCCGTAGCACACTACTTGCTTTTGACTGTAAATCTACTGCTGACTATAAATCTACAGTCCCAATGTAACTGGGTAAAAAATCACGGGATCAATGTCAATAAAATCAGTTTCACGGAAATTAGGTAAATGTCTTCGAAGAAAAATTTTTACAGAAATTAAAGTGAAATTTTTCTCAAAAACACATTAAAATTAAGGTGTATTTGGTTGGAGGTTTTTTGAGATTTTTTAAGAGGAGGAATTGTTTGAACCAAAATTTTGGAGGAAAAGTAAGGTAATTTTTAGCTTTCCCTTCCATAAACCAGTTTTATTTTCCTCTAAATTAGGATTTTTTATAAATGAGAGAGTATGATAGAAAATATCTTGACTAATTCACCCTTCATTTAGTTTTAATATTACAATAATATCTTGGTGAAAAATTAAAAAGCCCTCCAGCAGAGCTCTTATTTGCCACATATCTCTGGATTTCTCTCCTCCGTTCACACGTTTTTTTGGGTTTCTCACATCATGTTGTCCCTGCCTATGCCATCGCCTACTCGTTGGCCGGTGTCGTTACTATCGCATGAATTTCTACTCGTCATGGTTGTTGTCTTCTTGTCTCAGGTGATTTATTTTTTTATCTTGCTTCACTTCTGATGCATTCTTTATCTTGTCACTCAACTTTTCATACTCCCTCTGAACTCAGAGTAATCATTATGCAATTCTGCCATCTTGGACTTTACATTCTCAAGTTTTGATTTGAGTATTTAAATCTTCACATTTATAAATGATTGATTTACGACCTATTCAAAGTTGTCTCCACTTGGTGTTGCCTCCTTTTCTTGCATTGCTTCTCTCATCTTTACTTGCTCAGAAAATAAAACCTGAAAACCTCATATAAGTCTCATCTCTACAAAATGGAGACACTGACCATACGGGCGTCAATAATTACAAGCAATTTTATTTATTTATTTGTTTATTTGTTTTGCTACCACACTCTTTCAAACATCATGCGAACCTGTCTCTCTTTACTGTTCTACAGAGTGTAAATTTCTCATGACATTGGACTTTGAAATATCTTGTTATAGATGTTGAATATCCTCTTTAAATCAAGAGAACATGCTATTTAGAACATTAAATTATAATGGTTATGTCACATCTCAAATTTTATTTTATTTAAAATTCTGTTCCAAATTAGTTTTTCTCTGTTGCAATATCAAGGGGATTTTATTTCTAAATCACACAAGGCACGAGAAGAATTAAGAAGGAGTTAGGATGTATATTTTGTTCAAAAAAAAAAATTTCAAAGTTTTGTTTTAATTTGGAAGTTCCTTATTACATTATAAATATGAAAATTTCATTTATATAAGAAAAGATGAAAAAAAATAAACAATATAAGATATAAGGGTATAATAGTAAATTAGTTATTAAATTTCATGCCCTTCTCTTCTGAACCAAATAAAGTTTTATTAAAATTCCTTCAATCCCCTCCCCTTCACTCCACTCCCACCAAACAAAAAAATTTTAAAACCCCTCCAATTCCCTCAATTAAAATACCTCAAATCTTTTCCCCTCCAACTCTCTTGGTTGAACCAAACAGAGTCCTAAGGTAAGAAAGTGGCGGCAACGTTATATTCGTTTTGTACGTTCCTTTTCCTTATGTTTGGTTTTGAAGAAGGAAAAGAATGTAGAGGGAGTGTGAGAAGAAGAAAAATAAGAAATTTTAATTTTATTTCATTTGAAAGAAAAAAAAAAATTTTAATGGAGGAATTTTAATATTATTTTATTTAGTTTATGGGAGAAAGGGAGGAAGAATAATTATGAATGGATAATTATACCCACTCTTAATATTTTTTACTCCTAATATTTCAATTCACAGAATTTTACTTTGAATATCCCTAGCTAAAATACTGTACAAAAAAAGTGTAAAAATAGTTGGTGGTGGCAATCCGAGCCGTGGGCCGGACCCAAGACAGATTGGGTTAAAAAGCTCAAATTGCTATATGGGCTCAACTTTAAAAGTCATAACCCATATATAGTGTACCTGTGCGCCGTGCCTTTTTTTAATAATTTTTTAATTTTCTTTTCATATAATGTATAAATTAATATAATTAATTATCATTATTATCTATTAAAAATTAACATCATATTTAAATTTTATAATTTAAACCTCATTAATTAATAAACTA
Organism: Adenanthera pavonina; assembly: GCA_026686845.1. NCBI lineage: Eukaryota > Viridiplantae > Streptophyta > Magnoliopsida > Fabales > Fabaceae > Adenanthera > Adenanthera pavonina. The sequence continues at coordinate 33,608,063 of JAIVEN010000017.1, forward strand.
ATATATGTTTTTTATTAATTAAAAAAAATACAAGCTAAATGGCAAATCGTGCCCGAAAAGCGTGTGTTGTATATATGCCCCAAAAATTGAGGTCTAGCTCGTTATTTTTTCGAGCATTTCAAGCCAATTCATCAGTTTTGACCCATTTTGTCAACTCTAATAACAATGAATAGAAACACAAGAGGGAGGAAGGCTTTCTGATCATACCCATTTTGGGTTGTTTTACTAACAAGAAAATTAGTTTGAGATATTTTCCCTTCTGTAAAAAAAAAAGAAAATTGGTTTAAGAGTATATCGATAATTGGTTTAAGAAACACATAGGAATATTGATTTTATAAACATAGAGGAAGATTTATTTTCCCTTGCCTTGAAAGGCAAAAGAGGAGGTTGGAGATGATAGGAGTGTTCAAGGGATGGGTCAGGCATCACCTTGACCCAATGTCTGACCTGGAATATAAAAAAATGTTCATAGCCTGGCCAGGCCAATACCCGATCAGAGCTAGCCATGCACAAAGAGAAATTAAAAAGAACAAAAAAATTGATAAATAAATAATAAACTAACTTAATTTCTTAACAAAAAATATAATTATTTTTATCTGAAATATATTTCTATGAAAAATAATATTAGGATCAGAAAGTAATATTAATTAAAATTATGAATATTCAACAATTATACATTATTTACTTTTACATAACATTAAATTAAAAAATAAATTTGAAATTTGAAATAAAATTAAAAATTGGAATAATAAAATACCCTTATCATAATTATAAAATTAATTTATTACATAAGATATATTAAAAAAACATATAAAATCACTCAATAATGGACACGGGGGAAAGAGAGAGAGAGATATGTGAGACAGTGGGTGTAAGGGAAAATATTCAAGATTTGAGATTTCTAAAAATATTGAGAGGTAATTTGGCCAGGATTTGATAAAATGATATATTTTTTCTTTAAATTATTTCAAATTATAGGAGAAATATTAAAGGGGGAGATGGAAGAATTTTAATAACATTTTATCTCACCTCTCTTGATTTTTTTTTTCACCAAACAATAGAAAATATGTAAAATCTCTCCTCTCAATTTTTCTTCCCCCATTTTCTGTCAAACCAAACACAGCATTTGTACCAGTCACTTTTCAAGGAAATTTTTTTAATGTTAGGGTAAATAGAAAAAGAACTCTTATTTGGCGGTAAAAGAATTATTGTTTAGTTGAACATGATCATTCTAATTGAATCTAGTTAAGGTACTAGATTTAATACTATCCGTGCTTCACATCAAGTCCTAGGGAAGATAGGCTCACAAAGCTGTCTATTATCGATCTTTAAGCTTTAAGGTAGTGTGCGTGTCTATATATGAGGTTTGGCCAAAAAAAAAAAACAGAAACAAACAAAAGGTATACGCGTGAGGTTTGCCCCTGCTCATTTCTCCAATCGGGTGTTATCAATATGTGAGTTGTTCCTCTTTTCTATGGACTTACTTAATTTTGAGGATTTGGTATAAGCATGTTTTTAATGCTAACTAGAAAATTATCCCCTGTGCTATGTGCGGGGATATTTTATTTTTAGTTTTTAAAAACTAACCATAAGTGTTGGCCCAAAAAAAAAAAAAAGAAAACAATGTGAAAATTTCACTATATACAGTGGTCACCATAAATTCACCACCAAAAAATCTTGCCTGACAAAAAACACCCCATCATTTTCAAATAATGCTAATGTATGGCCCCTTCCCTCTAAAACAAAACACTGCCTATTGCAACACATGGCAACAAACAATTTTCACTAAACAGAGAAACAAAGTTTTATAGCAATGGAACCCTTGAAAATACTTAATCAAAAATTACTTGTGTGCCTCCATTAAAAAATTGATAAACACTCCCCTTCCCAACAATAGACTATTCAGAAGAAGAGTCACACTATATATACAAGCCATTTTGGTTACAATTTTTTTTTTTATATGCAATAAATCATGTGCATAAATAACAACTCTAAATTCCAGCCATTCAGGAAAGTAATAGTGGATGACCAGATTGAGGTGTAAGTAGTTTGATTAATGTTCTCAAAGAATCCATTATAAGAAGGATGTTTCCAAGGCTCACTGCACTTGCTTATGCGTATCAATAAACTCAGCTTCAAATTCAACTTAGTATATCACTTTCTTGGAATCAATAACTTCCTCAACAACAAAATTTATAAAAGATGATCTATAACCTCTATTGTAGTTATGCAGCTACAAGAAATGCTACATACTCTGTTTTGCAGCTCCTTTAAGTTAGAACCATTGTGTTAATCCACCAATACTACTTTAAGTGATGAATCATTGTGGGGATGTACAAACTTCAGTGATTCAACGGATAGAATTTGGCCATTTCTCTTCAAATCAGTACACACAGCCCACACAATAGGATCCATCCCATGGACAAGGTAGAACCCATCCAGAATGTAGTACAACAATTGATTGTGAAGTTTCATGCTTTAGCTCCAATTACATGTTTGTATTATTAGTACAATAATAAAATCTAAGACAAAAATGATAGATGTTGATTTTGCATATCTCATACTACTACTTATTTTTTTGTTAGATATCTCAAGAAACATAATATAAAAAAGACACTATAAAAGGAATTTCTAGTATATGATAATAATGGACAATATAGGAAGAAGTGAGGACATTGAAGGGAAGACACTAAAACACACAATGTTTGATATTGCTTTAAGAGAGATCCAAAAAAAAAAAAGAAAAGGCAAAATGCATGATGATGTAAAATGGAACCCTCAAGATACTAATTTGACCTTTTGATTCTCACCATGTTGTAAAGTGGAACCCTCAAGAATAGTCTATAGATCTTGTCCAACTTTCCCCTTGCAGTCTATGGGTAGTTACTTGATATGTTGTACCTGAAAAACAATGAAATTGGAATTAAAGAACCTTTTATCAAACAGAAAAATGGGACATCAAGTAGTGGAAGACAAAGTGAATATATGCATATAGTACAAAATAACAACACAGTAGTGCAATTGTAAGAACAGTTGCTTTAATCCACAAAATAACAGCAACCACTTATAGCATAAAATGATAGAGATATATACTCTCATTGGACAAAAAACAAATGTCACACATTACTTGATCATTGCTAGAAGAGCTAGAACAACCAAAACGTGAATTCACCATCCAACCATTGTGCAACAATATAATAGAAATAGAACAACCATATCAATTCATCATCCCAATTTGATGATAGAAAATCTAGCTGTGTTGGCTGCAACAGTCAGTTTGGTTCCCCAGTCAAAAGTTTGACCACTTTGAGATCTTGACAATCATCAATATTATCAATGTAAGCACATGCTTATATGCAAGATGCTTAAATGCAAGTCTAATGAAAGGGCACGAGCATAGTACAACAAAAGAGAAGTAAGAGCTATATGTTATGAAGTTCTTAAACAAGTAAATTTGCTTAAGATGCTTCACTTAGTCCAACTTGTGCATCCACTTCTCAAAACCTTGTTGGAAATCCCCCAATCCTTGATTATCTTCATTGCCAAAACCACCCCACTGTCTAGTATCACCTTATACAGGCTTCCATGCCTCCCTCTCCTTACCAATTCAGCAAGAGCTTTTAGCAAATCCTTAAATCTCAGTGTCCTTACCACTAGACTCAAAAGAAGCACCAGACTTGATGAAGCCGTTCCTATCTTCATAGATGATAGAGTACTCTGATCTCATTCCATTCCCATTCACTTCATCGGAAGATTCACAAACCTTGTCCCCAGTGGCTCCCTCACTTACTTCCTTCTTCCCGGCATTCAATGACTCTTTTTGGCTCTAGAATGTTTTACAAATTTGAATGTGATGAAAGGCAGGGTAACCACTCCAAGAATCACATACCCATAACAAATGCCCAAGCCATTGGTGAAAGAATTTTTAAAGAATGTAGTACAATAATATTGGGTGTGCATGCTTTTATTTTTAATGGAGTGAAAGATAAATGGCAAATTTGAATTTTGAAATTTAAAGAGTGGAGGGAATATTTTCAAATCTCCCACCTAAAACTATTTTGTAACATTTAAAATCTAAACTCAAATTTAAATTCCTTGTTTTTCTTTCAACAATGGGATCGAAAGATGAAATTTTTTTCCCTTCAATTTTATTAAAAATTTTACAAATATTAAAAATTTTGGAAAATGAGATATGATGACATATTAAAAAAATATTCATAATTCATGTTATTTGAAATTTTATTTTTATCACAATATTTCCCCAATTAGATTTAGAGATTGAGATTCTTAAGAATATATTAAAAGATTTGAAAAATATTAGAATATTGAGATTAAATGAAAGAATAAAAATTGATCGGCATTAAAAAAATTGAATATCCCTTAATACAGTAGTTGGGTGATGGATATTGATTAATAGAAAAATACATAAATAAATATAATGGATCTAAAGAAATTAGAATGAATAAAAAATAAATGCTAGATAATTGTTGTTTAAAAAATTGGCAAATAAAATAGTAAAAAGAATTGAAAAAGTTAAATAAAATTCTTAAATTAAATAAGAAGAATATTAAATTAAATGAAAAAAAATAAAAGAGAAGAAATGGAGGGGGACAGAGAATGAGGATGGGGGAAAAAAATAGTGAGGGGGAGGATGGACAATTAAGTGGGTCCCACCGAAAATAAATAAGAAAAGATGGGCCCATAACTAAGAAAAGATTTATGAGCGGCTGAAGCAACGCGGTTCCAGAACCACATTTTGGTTCTTATTTTCTTAAATTAAATTATACTTTTTAATTATTATTTAAACAATTTTTTACAATAAATTTTTTTATTTTTATTCAAATTTTATTTTTATAAATTATAATTATTTTAAAAATATTTTTATAAAAAGACAAACAACTGACACTAACTAAGACATGAAAAATAAATGACAACAAACTTAAATCATAGAGATATAGGAGGACACGTGGCAATATACCATCAGCACAAAGTCTCATAGTTGAACTGACACTGTATATTAAACTACAGAATGGCTTGATCCTCCTTTTATATTATATATTTGATTGATATATTTGATTGTGTATTACTTCCTCCGGTCCTTATAGATAGGACTGGAGGGAGTAATTTGTAGGCTAATCAAATCACTTGGAAGTGGTTGTTTGAGCAGAAATCAATTTGAATTGTTTTTCTTCTTGTTGTGGAGACAAAATAAGAAAGGTGTATCTGCCAACTTGCGTGCCATCACAAGTATGAGAATGGTATCCACAATAGATTGGGAAATTTAGTTTACTTTGTTTGTACGAAACTATAATTCATTCGCAAGATTATTTATAACGACGTCATTCACATGTGAAGGCTTCCAATTCTATTTAAAAAAAAAAAGGCTTCGAATTCGAATTTTCATTATAGAAATGTCTGCCCCTTCGAATCAGGGAAAGATGTAAATCTGAATGCAATGAGTAATTTTTTTATGCTATGTTGTCATATCAATAAAATTGTATTCTCTAATTGGCTAGTGTAAATATCAATTCAACGCCTTCAGTTAATCCACTCACGTTTGCCTCTTCCAATTCACATAACTATATATCTTTTTGATATTTATAAACAAAAACAATTCGAAAATGAAAAACTAACAATTTTTTTTTTTATTTGGGCCTGTAATCCAAATCCAACGGAGTACTCAACCTGCTGGCCGTGAATACAAGTCTTCTATTTCCGAAAGTGTCCCTGATCAATGGGCGCATCTTGAGTTTTCTGGACAAACAGAACCTGCAGGCTGAACAAAATGCAAGACCGCCATTGAATGCCGGGTTTCCTTTGATGGCAATGTTGCAAGCAGTACATCTCGCCGCCAACAACGCACCCTGTGAGCCTCTTAGTTTCTAACAATCTCTTTTTTCTTCTGCGTTCCGTCCTCAGAGTGGAGTAGAATACTCGTTTGGTTCAATTTTCCCTTTTGTGTTGGTATCCCTTCTCGCACCTTTTCCTCTTACAATACAAACTAAGTATTAGGGTTTTCAATACCGTTATTTGGGGGCAACTTCTTTTCTTTCTTTCTTTCTTTTTCAAAAATTAATTACAAGTTTTTGATAGAAAACTTTCCTTGTGTGACTGCGTGTGTATGCGCGTTTCTTTTATATGATTATTCTCCGCATTTGCATGACATATCATGATCGCTCACTCATTCCGTGTGCTGGTTCTCAAATACGCTGCTAAACGTTTGATTGGTTTTGGATTGGCCTCTGCCGCCTGCCATCTGTTCGTTGAAATGTCGAAACTTGCATTAGAAGTTGAAGGGCCATATTCTCGGTTCTAGTTTTTTTTTTGGGTTCTGTTTTATCATATGAATTTTCTCTCCTTGCTCTTTACAGTTGTAGACAGTTTAAAGACATGGATTCCTGCAACAAAATTCCCCAGCATCCATTTGGCGAAAGTAGATAATAGGAATGCTGTAATAAAAGAGCACGGTACTCGCGGTGTCTTAAGTTGTAGTGCTTAGTGTTAAGGATCATGTGGGACGGATTTTCTATTATTATCATGATACTTACAAGTATATTTGACATAATATCCGTATTCATGAAAACTTATGTATGCGTAAAGCTTTAGATTAAATCAATTCTTACCTTCTGGATTTATATGGGGTATGTGCAAGCCGCTTGTGGAAGAACTAAGATAGGATGATTTCAGCATGATTAATTCCCTTGAGCTAGCTTTTCGGTAGTTGATTTCCTACTATTATTCATTTTGCATTGTTATAAAAATATGCTTAGTGCCATTTGTGGATGTGCCTCATTGCTGGTTTCTTGTGTGGCACTCGATGGTTTATGCCATGATTAAACCTCCTCACTGTGTGTTTTATTGCATTGATTTTGGTTAAATCGCAGGTTGTGGAGTGCCAGAAGGCAGGTGTCTCCAATGGTTGGGTGTTTCAGGAAGAAAAGCTATTGTATCTGCTTGCTCTTATCATGGTTATCACAGAGTTCATTCACATGCCAATCTTAGAGGGCTGAGGTGTGCTTTTGTGTGTGAAGCCAGAAGAAACCCAGAATTCTCAAGGCAAAACAAGCATGGGTTCTCCCGAAGCAAAAACAGGAAAAATGAAACAAGAGGCAACTTTGAAAACTTAGAAGAAGATATGCTATCTTCAAATTCAAAAAATGGCCCATTGATATCTCTTTCTAGCATCCCGAAATCTCAAGCTACTGCAGCCCCTGGACCTAGAGAGAAAGAGATTGTTGAGCTTTTCAGGAAGGTTCAGTCTCGGCTACGAGAGAGAGCTGCCATGAAAGAAGAAAAGAAGGTTGAAACCTCCAAAGGGCAAGGTAAAGAGAATGGTACTGTAGATTCCCTTCTCAGACTACTGAGGAAACACTCAGGTGAGCAGGTAAAGGGAGGCAATGGAGGTGGTGGAGGAAAAGATTTTAGTTTGGACCAATTACAAGATAATGATCAAAGCAACGGAGGACGAAGCACTTGGCTTTCTGATTCGGACAGTGCTCATGAGTCTCAAGAGGCCAGCATCTCGACTGTAGCCAGGCCTCCATCAAAATTCCAACGACGGTCACCTATTTCTCGTTCAAAGTGCCAGCCTGTCTCTTATAATGAGGATGAAATTCCACATAGTAGTGGGAATAATCAGGATCAGACCAGTTTGGAGCTTGATGCTGAGCCAGAACTTGATGCAAAGGATGAGTTTTTCTTCCCAGATGAGGGGATTGCTGACCTGTTAGAGGGTGATTCTCATGATACGGAGCAAACATATAATGATGAGCGCGGGAAGGAGCAGCAAGTGGTTGAACACGAGGATTTGAGTTCGCTGAAGCTGCCAGAATTGAGGGCACTTGCAAAGTCGCGAGGCGTTAAAGGGTTCTCAAAGATGAAGAAGGGTGAGCTTATGGAATTGCTAAGCGGAAGTTGATTATGGTAACTGATGTGCGAGATAATTAAAAATACGGGACAACACATGTCGGATATATAATTATTTCAAGGACTCGAGGCTTTGCGAATCATTTAGAATGGTCAACCTATCCTTGCATTTGGAGGCCTTTTTTTCTTTTCTTTTAATTTCTAGTTGTGTTCCTGTGGTTAAATACGTGGAATTTTGTCAGTGATTAAAGAGACGTTGATTCGGCATGTTTGTTCATGTGGATTTGATGTCTGTTAGCTTCTTTTGCTATGTTTCCTGGGTTGATCTTCTTCATGGGCTATTGAGTTGACCGTAATTTATTATTTTTTTGATCGGGCAACATGCTTGCAATTTTAACTGTCAGATGACCAGCAGTTTCCTTACGTTCTCTCGTCCCTGGTTTTGGAAGTCTTGTTTACTTCTTCGGCGAAAAAGGCCCAATTCCCATGTTACATAAGTTTTGTTTTTGGCCAGAAAAGTTACGCAAGAAGTTTAATAACTCATCCCATAAATTTATAGAGTTCCAAAAAATTCACGTTTTTTTAATATAAATATTTCTAATTTAATATTTTAAACTACAAATTTTTTAAAAAATATAAAGCAGGTTTAAATTAAAAAAATAAAAAACAGATGATAAAAGGAAATATCATAGTTAAGGATGTCAAGTGGACAGAAAGTAAAAGTATGTTAAGTGACCCAATAAAAAAAAAAAACGGTATGTTAAGTGATATTTATATTATGCAGGTTTATATTTTAAAAAACATTTTTCGATACCAGTGATTAAAAAATAAAAAAATTAGGGGGCAAACCCGCTCTAGTTTAGCGTGAAGGTCTGAGACTGAGACGATACTGGTGTTAATGCTTGTGTGATTAGGAACTGTTGTTTGCAATATGCAGTTAAAGAAGATCATTTTTCTTTGTCATTGAACGGTTTGATGCAGAAGCCCCAAAAAAAGTTGAGTTGCAGTCAGACACTGGGCCGAGCTGGCACTCTATTGACATGCTTGCCGTGTAATGAAGTGGGGGAGATGGCCCCTACGATGACTGGAAATGAGTTACTCTCATTCAAAAATTACCAACAGCAGGTCCATTGTGACTATTGTCATCAAAATGCAGCACACACTTGCATTTTTGCAAATTTACTTACTTATATGCAACTTATCTTATTGGTCCACTTTACTACATCAGTTGTCATCACCTTAATGCAGTCATATGACATTGTAAACTTTACATATTTTCGCAGCTTGATTCAAGAGTATATTTCATATTTTTGGACATGCTTTTCCATGTGGCCATCTTCCCCTCCTCCTCAAGCCCTCTTCATTTTGATCTCATCTAACAGTAAATAATGTTTTGTTGGATGATAAATTATTTGTAATGACTTCAACCGTACATGAACCGATGAAAGTATGATGATACAAGTCAAGACCAAATAATGCCAATCTCAACGATGGCTACTCTTTGCTCCAATTTGTTACAGTTATTCCTCATCCCTTGTGTACTACAAAAAATTAACATTTTGACTGTTGATTTTGCATCTGGATATTTTGCCACTAATTAATGTACATGTTCGTTTGACAGGCGTGTTTCTGCAGGAGATGTGGTGGCCTTGAAGGACCCTCAGAATAAAGGTAGGCACCTATCTAATAAGAAGATTAGCTGCCACTGGAGGCCATGAAATGATTTCCACTTCCCACATTTTCTCCCCTAAGTGCCCTTTTTCTCTCGCCCATTCCCACTGCCCACATTTTCAGTAACTAGCAGCATGTAATTGAGTGGTAATTACGATTAGTTGAGCCTTATGCTTTGATTCCTTTTTAGTTGAACTTCTAATGCTTTGAAATTGTAGGCTTTCTCTAAGCTTTGAAGTAACTTCATTTAGGATCAGCTGTAGTATTTTGGCTAATACTTTTGAGTGCTCACATGCCTTCAGAAAAAAGGGATCTTTCCTCGTTTAACCCTCTCCACTCAAATGGCATGAAGCATATGACACACGAATACGTGGTCCAGTTCAGATGATATATTTTAGGCAGAGTGATGTGTTCCATAGGAACTGCTGCAGAACATGGCCCTGAATTGAACAGGTGAACACATTTGTGAGCCTCATTTCCTATGTACGATTTGGGGATGACTCTTTTTTACCCATTTTCCAGTAATTACAGCAGGCAAAATGATTCACCAGTGTTGGAAGTGGAACTGGATGTTGATGAGATGGCAAAAAGTCTCAATGCCCCAACCTATATCCAGGCAAGCACTATAGATTATTCAAATGTAGCAGGCTCTCTTACCTATCTTAGAGAATGCTTGCCAAGCTTCTTTTTCAGTTTATGACTGTGTTTTGATTGAAAATCAAACTAGCATCCTCACTAGCTTGTCCATCGGTAAATATGACGTTAAACCATCATGCATGTTTGTTTTTCTATTGATGTAGTTCCAAACGGATATATGTCTAAAATCAACAATTTGTTGCTTCTCATCTCACATAACGTGATTTTGGAATTCGTGCACCATTTCTTTGAATATGTATTCAAACACAATTAATTCAGTGGTGTCACAAATTCCAAGAGTACACCCGACAGAAAAAGCTTGTCTTTAGATGATTTGGCTCAAATGTAAAATTAAGTCTTTTAAACATAAAACCAAACATGCTATCATTGGATCCCTCTCCTCATGTTTCTTTCTCCTAATATATATCCTCTGGCTACAGGATTGGACCGATCCATTAGTATGAAAATCATATAAATCGCTGGCTGAGGCCTAGATTGAACACGGTGTAAAGAAGTCAAATTAAGTTTGCATGATCCATGGGATGCTTGCCTCTAACTGAATAATATAGCAATCAGGTTGTCTTTAATAATGTGAATTAAAGAAATGGAATATGAGTTTGTCGATGGTTTAACGTCATCTGTCATGCTCATACTTAAATACCAGACGACCAACGAGATTAATTCCAAAGTAGAAAGCGATTCTCGGATCATGTCTGGTGTAGTGGGGGGAGAATGGGATTCAGATGAAGGTGCCCCAAATTTTAACACCGGTTGTCCTTTTCCTTTTCCACGGAAACTATAGCACGTGCCCCTACTTGCTTCCAAGTTCCAGGATATATTAAAAAAAAAATCTCGGCAGCAAGAAGAATATTCACATTCAAAGCAAGGGGAACTCAATTGAAAAGTGTAGCAAAAAGAAAAAAAAAGAAACGATTGTTAATATCAGATTATCTCAAGATCTGTATGCATGTATGATCATAAAATATTTTAGATAGATTTAAGGAGATTTTATAAGGAGACTGGGTTTAATCCTTTAACTCTTTATAAAATTACCGAAAAAAATTAATTTTTTTGATCCAGTGACGTGGACAATCATGACTCTAGTCTTTGTGGTGCTTGAAATCATGAGATATACGGCCGACGTCTAATTGACAAGAAATACAAAGAGCACGATGAAGGTTTAAATGATAGGTGTATAAAACATGTTGACTTAGGAGGTATTGTGAGGGATGGTGGAGCTGAGATTGCATGCCCTATTTGTATATGAAAACGAAAAATAAAATAAAAATGTGGGGATTAGTGAGGGGCGATTAATTCTGATTGAATTGATGTATCAACTACAACGCATAGGCATGATGGTTAGAAATTCATTGGTGATATATAAATGAGTAAGGGAAGAGAGAGCAATAGACATGCATGTAGCCAGCAGTGCCCAATAATTGATGCACGCATGTAAAACGACGAGTAAAAGCGATTGATGAAACATTAAAAGATGGAAAATTACAAGAGTCAGACACACACTAATTGTGGAAGAAGAGAAACAAAAGGTCATGGTACATATATACCGATGTGGTCTGTTTGCCTAATCCAAAGTGTACTGTGATGTCCGTTTGGGGAGGGGAGAACAAGATGAACTTGTGGAAAATGCATGTCATGGAATTATTATGCAGGCTCCCATATATGTTTGCCAAAATGACAGACACGGCTAAGTGTTTGTGCTCTTCACAGGCGCAAAGACTAATTGCTTCAAATTACGCACTCATTGCTAAAATACACTGCGCTGCGTTCGATCTTTCTAATGGTGTGAAACGGTGACAGCCTAGGCTTAGGATATATATGTGTGTGTATATATACACTCTGCGTTATTTTCTTTCTAATGGAATGTCTATTGGGAGGTAGGCTGTATTAATTGCACAGTTTAACGAAGCTCTCAAGGTTGGGAAGATGCCAGCTAAAACGTTGTACTAGTATCCGAGCTCTAATGGAGGGGTTCCCATATGAATGTCATAGTCGTCTGTACACGTACATGCTATGGAATCTTTTGGTTTACTTTCACTTACTTCTTATCTTCTTCTTGGCCTAACTGCATGCATTATGCATTGTCACCATCCATTGTTCTAAGGTCAGGTTGCCAATTTAATTTCATGATTACAATCATGCCTCTTGACCATTTGAAGAAAATCAATCCTTTCAAATTGAAAGTCATCCATGTTTTTCACCAAAAAAAAATGTAGAGGCCCAATACACTCACAACAGAACGTCACAAGATAGAAAGGCCCAATATTTTAGCAATTAACAACATGTTTTTGTTTTTCATTAATTATGGTATGAATACTTCTATTAATAAAAACTATATTATGAATAGTTTCCACATTAATTGAATCAGTAAAAACCATATGTTAGAATTCCGATATTGAATCAAGAATTAAAAAAAAACACCACGTGTTAAGAACTCAAAAATAGCAGTACAATTGTTTTATTTTAATAATAAATAATATATATTGGGCTTATGGTCGCTCATGCAGAAACCGTTTGGAACCATGTTTTAGACCCCCAACGTGTGAAATGTGGCTCCAACAGAAGCAACAAGAGAGATACTACTTATGCGGGTTCCAAACAGAGCCTACACAGGGTTTTCCAAGGTTCTAATTATTGTCCTTTGTTGATTTTCTTTAAAAAAAAATGGCATAAACAGTTTTCCAATGATTTAATTATTCTCTGGCAAATTGATCATCACTATAAAATAAACTAATTGATTGATATATAATTTTAAATTTTGTTAAATAGAAACCTATAAGCTGTAAATATACTGGTGGCCCACTATTGCCTGCCTCACTTCAAACAAGTACGTCATTGCCACTTATTGGGTTGGAGTCACATCTTGGTTTGTCCAGTAGCTAAAAAAAGTAAAAGAAAAAGTTATACAATACTAAAAAAATATTTATTTTAAAATACTAAACATTTAAATTTATATATAAACATGTATAAAATTAACAGAGAATCCATATTATTTCGGACTTTACATGTGCGTATTATATAATTTAGTCAAATAGTAAAGGACATTGATAAAAATTTTTCCCCAAGTTTAATTAAGGCTCTTCTTTAAGATTAAGCACATCTTAGCCTTAATCAGGAATATAATCCCCATTAGCACTTTTCTTTTAGAATGGATGCTTTACCTTTTTTTTTTTAATGTGGAGAAATAGTTAGAAACTAAGGAAAAATGCCGGCAGGATTGGCTGTCATGCCCGTTGCCCTCCCAGACTTCGCATCAGAATTCAGAATTGCCTCCCTTATGGGCAGCCATGCATAAATTACAAAACTGAATATATATATATAGAACAAGATGATTAGCATTCGTTACAATGAAATGATGAATAGAATGCGTTTATGATAGTGAGGATTTGAGTCTGGGAGTGGCTCACTACATCGGAAACCTCGAAATGAAAAATGCATTGTGAGAAACTTGGAAGGGTTAAAGATCTTTCAAACTCATCGAGAGGGCCACATCGATCCCAAAAACAATTTTTTTTTTAAGAAGTTGATCGAGTGTTGCTCAATTTAAGGGTTATATAGGAAATCTCATAATGTGAGAAATAAGGATTTAAGTGTCTGTCCTTATTACCCAAACCTTATTTGATCAATTTTTTTTTCATATGACTGGCACATGCATCTGAGTTATTTTAATGCTATTTATGAATCATTTGATCATTTTTCTTCAACTTTTTCGCCGTTTTCAGTTTGTGCAAGGGCATAGCTAACTAGTACTGGTTTTATACATATATGGTTGGAGATGACGAATTCAATGAACTATGAAGAGGGGAAAATATTGCACTGTCAACTTTCCTCCATTATTTCCAAGAGATTAACTGAGTTAATACAATGCATATTGAAAATACTTAACAAAAGAAATAATTAACGGGTATATATGTACTCCTCCCTCCATATTTTTCAAGTGTCATTTTTAAAGAAAATTTTTATTTTTATCTATTTGTCATTTTAAAAGTTCAACGCAACTTAACTATACTTTCGTTGGTTATTTTAAAAGTAATAAATAATATCAATTACATTTTTCTATTCATTCAATTTAAGAACATATTAGACAATTAAAAAAATAACATATAGATTATATTTGTTAATTTATGAACTATTTCCCTCGAGTTCTAAATAAAAAATACATAGAGGAGTTGTCTTGTATATTTATGATCTTTTTAATTTTACCCTCACATTAAATATTAGTAAATTTGATGATATTATATTAAATGGAGATGTTTTAAAAAATGTTTTAAATTTCAGATAAATTTAATGCAATTTTTTGTGTGCGCATGTTTATTTAGTTCGTATCTTTACAAGAGGAGTAAAATCTGAAACAAGCAATAACTAAAAGATGGTGGGAGTAGTTAATGTTGAATGGCTTGTTATGGACAAAAACGCAGGTTTGGGGTGAGACTTGAGAGTGAGTTTGAGAAACGTGGTGCTGATGAGTACGATGAAAGCTTTGGGTGGTGATTCATGCTAGAGGGAGGACCTGCTCTGCGTGCCCTACATCTACGCATTGATTTGATGGACTTTTCCCACTCTCTCCTGCCAAACAATATTGGTCCCATGCACTTCTCTAAATATTAATAATACCGATCATTTAATAAGACTGCATACGTTTATTCTTTTTATATGCTCTCAGAAAAAACTAAAAACAAACTTATATAATTTAAATGGAGATGGAGCCCTTACTTTCTCTTACAAATTAAACCAGTTACTTCATGAAAATTCCAACTTAATTTCAATTGACAAAAATGGCCTTATTACCTCAATAAATCTTACGTTCTGACAGTAAATTTATTTATATAGTAACATCAATTGCACATTTATCCTCCCATACATATACATTGATTACAAGTATTTATAAATAACGGGATTTGGGCTTGTTATATTTTTTTTAACAAGAGTTTTAGATGAGTTGGGTACAAATGGCTAATTAGATTCTATTCGGTTCAACTGAGGAAAATTAGAGAGATTTTAAAGAAGGGAATTAGAGGGATTTTAAAATTTATTTGTTTGGTGGGATTGAAAAAATTTTAATAAAATCTTGTTTAATTCAAAAGGGGATTGGAGGAATTAAGTTATAATTACTCAATCCTCTTAAAAAATTTAAAATGAGGATAGATGAGGGGATTAAATTCCCCCTAATCTGCTCCAATTTTTTAGCTAAATAAAGAGAGGGGATTTAATTCCATCAAATCCTCTCCCCTTAAAAAACCCTATACCAAATAGAATATTAGAGTTAGAACAAGTTTTATGACTCAAAAAAATATTAAAAAAAATACTTACAAATTACTCATCAATAAAATCTTCACATCCACATCAAGATACAAATCCATATACTTGTGGGATGTAAGTTGTATTCTTGTCAACGAACCAGTCTTAATTTGTTATAAATTTTTTATTCTATATTAATAATATTTGTAAATGCTATATATTGGCACCCACACGCGCGTATACACAAGGATATACACATATTAATGATTTTGTGTGTAATTGCGATCGATACTCTATACTAATTAAGTCATGATTCATTGTAATAGGACCCTTAATCTCATTGCACGTGACTCCACATGTTTTGCCCTGAATTGAGGCAGTGAGTTAACCAGTCATCATCAAATATGCTCGCAGGCACATTTGGTCTGATTGAAAGCTCAATGCACTTCCCTAAATTAGATTCTATGCTAGCTACTAGCTAGAATGGTCCATATATAGTTGCACTTGCAGTAAGGGTACCTTACTAGCTCCTACAATATATGGTTTCTTTAATAACACGAAAAAGTAGGTGTCCTCATCCATAATTAATCAATTTGAAGTAATTTTATTTTAATTTTGTAGTTGGTTTTGCCCCTTTCCCCTCCTGCATCAACATTGGTAAATTTTGAATGGGACCAGATAATTAATTAATGAAAACAAATCACCCTTGTTGTAGTTAAGTATGGATGTCCTCTTTGAGATTAAATTAATTTTTTAATACATCGAATCAAATTTCTAAACTCTGTCTACGTAATTAAGACTGGTAAGGTTTTTTTGTTTTCTCTTTTTTCAGAAGACTGATAAGGGTTGGATCAGAATATGACAGTACAAGATATTGTCATCGGCAACCCAACAATAATTAAATACTAATCGGGAGACAAAAATTTCCTTGTCCCTCATTCAATTATTGATCAATTTTTCCCTTGGGTTCATGTACTAGCACTGAATCCATCTTGTCAATCTCTCTCTCTCTCACCAACAATTATGTATACAAAAATCTTAGATAGCTTCAAATAAAATGTGTTTATTAAATCGCTTACCGTAGAAATCATTTAAACAGTTTGAACAAGTTTACAAGCATCACATCCATATAAAATTACCATAACATACATTATATCTATGCTTATGTGATGTCAGCTAGCATTTCATTCTTCATACTTTTTTTTATTTTTATAATGTGAGTTGAAACTTAGGGTAACTTGGTATATTTTCCGAAAAATATACTTTTCAGAAAATTTATTCATAATTTACTTATAAAACTTTTTAAGTTAAACTTAATTTCCTTATAATTTATATCATTTTTTGGAATTAAGTACAATTTTTATTTACTTTTCAGGAAGTTAATTTTTTTCACTTTATCCATATTAAGTGACCCCATAAAAATTTATAAAAATTAAGGTAAATTTTACCAGCATTTATAGAAAAATTTGTAAATTATATACTAATAAGATTATTTGAACCCATACTTTTATAAGTCATATTTTTGCCATTTGTACCACCAATCGTCGTTAATTGGCAGTAGTTCATATTTTGACTAATTAAAAATTTATATTAATTAATTTTATATTCAATTCTTGTTATTATTACTTCTTGAAAAAGAAATTCGTACCTGTATTAATTGCATAAGCACGCGCTTTAACATGTCTGATAACGAAAGGCAAGGAAGCTACTATATTTTTTTCTTTGAATTACCCCGTCTGACCGTATCAGTATGGGATTTTCTTTGGCATTTTAATATCTCTGTATTTATTTAAATGTAACGCCTGGAAATTGGCATTCTTGGCCCTTTATATGTAGAATGTAGTTAGCAATTCAACCGCCGTCCAGAATTATAAATTTATAGTATAGTACAATTAATGCTAAAAAAATCAGATTATATTGGTCGATTAGACTGGTTATTGGTACCAGATTCGGTCAGATTATAGATCTCGATCACCCCTTTCCAAAATCAGTAAGGATTAGAGGAAAACCAGTCAAATATGTTCCAAACTGGTGCTTAACCGGTCAAACTATTTTATTTTTTAATGATTTTTAATTTTTAATTTTTTTTATTTTTAAAAAATAAAATAGCATTATTTTTAGTACTAAATAAAATTATTTTTGTATAAATTTTTTTCTTTTTATATTATAATATTATATAAGTATTATTATAATAAATAATTATTAATAATGATAAATTTATTTAACAAATAATATGAAAAAATATTAATTAACTATTTTGAATTTAAAATATGTTTATAAATTAATATTAATTTATTTATATTTTAATATTAGATTGTAAAACTTATTAATAATATATTTTTATTTTCTATATAATATATAAAATTAAAAAATAATTAAATTTATTATTACCACTTTAATTCCGATTGAATTACGGTTGAACTATTAAATCTTGAATCAGTATCTTAACTGATTTAATGTCCGGTCTGATTTTTTGAACGTTGGTTACAACTATAATGATTTATATGATCTATATTAAGTAGTTTGTGATAACGATTTATATGATCAATATTAAGTAGTTTGTGATAATATCATATACAGAGTACTATATATTGTCCTTGTGCATTAGTATAACCATATATGTTCAATATTTTAATTCCATATGAATTCCAAAAGTTGTCCCGAATTTGTACATGATATATATTGCGATGAAAAATTTAGGTTATCTCGCAGGAAACTTCAAATTTCATTATGATTGTAAAATCTTATTTATTGTGCTTTGATATATATATATATAATTACCAATGAAACAATTAAACATGAAAGAGTTTAAGCTACTAACTCTGGGGGAGTGGCCCAAAAAAAAAAACCTCTAGGGGGAAAAACTTAAATTGTCGGTACGAAATAAACGAGGAATTGATAATAAAATTTTACAATTGCCAGGTAAATCATTTTACAAACGTTTCTTCAAAAAGTCCATTTTCAGTAATCAGTCATCAATATAATATAATAATCAGATCTAGTCAAGAAGAAGTCGCAGTTGTTCAAAATGTTCGCTCAGTTTCTTACCCGGCCATTGACTGTAATCAAGCTATTATCTTCTAAATACATTCGAGTTAAGAATAATAAGCATATAATCATTCATACGTAGAGTATTTTTAAAAAAAGATCAATATATAGTGATGCGATGTGAAATTTTTTTTATTTGTTATATTTATATTAAAAAAGTATTTACGAATACTTCAAATTAGAATGGTAGATAAAAAAGAATTGCACTGGACTTTTCTTTACATGCGCGCTAATTTCCGGTGGTTATCTTTAGGATCCGTTTGGGACGCCAGAATTTGAGTGAAGGAAAGGGAAAGAAAAAGAAAAAAGAAAAAAGTAAAATGCTTCATTTGATATGCATCAATGAGTTTTTAAGGGAAAGCTCATTTTCCATTAAACATGGGAAATGGGGGACTGAAGGAATCTGCAACGTTCTAAGGAAGCCTTCTTTTTCTTAGCGAATTACCTTTGTAGCTAGACCAAATTTTCGCCATCGTCGTCTTATACCCAAACCAGTCGTCCTTTCATCATCGTTCTCTACCACCTGCAGCTTTCCACCCAGACTAGTCATCCCTTCACCATCATTCTCCACCACCTGCGACTTCCCAAGCCGACCAGTCGTTCTTTCACCATCGTTCTCCACCACTTGCGACGAAGAATTTCTCATATCTGCTCCTTCATCGTCAACATCATTCAAGATCTCACTTGTGATCTCCAAGATTTGCCACCTTCGTTGCACAGATTTGCCACCGGCGACGACAGAGGATTTCTCAGACATACTCCAAGATCTAACCACCGCCATCTTGCACCTCAGTCGTCTACCATCTCTCTCGCATGTCGCACAAATTTGCTAAGAAGATTTTTTTTTGGGCCAAAAAATGGGAATATTAGAAGTTAAATGATTTAGTAAATATATTTTTTATTAAGGACATTATTGTCTTTTAATATATAATGGCTTTCTTTTAATATTTAAATTTTCTATCATCCCAACCATATTTTCAAATCTTATTTTTGTTTTAATTTCCATTTCTCTTTCCTGTTCTCATTCTATCAAAAGAAATTTCTTGTACCAAACAAGCCCTTAAGAGTACGTTGAGTACTGGAGTTGGGTGAGTGGTCTGAGAAATTAAAGTATGATCTTTTCATTAAAGGGAGAAAAGTAAAAAAAGGGGAAATTGAACAGAGACATTTTGGACCGTGAGAAAGGAACTGTCATTCAATACTACGTGGTCAAGAAGCAGAATCATGTTACTCCGTTAATTTTACCCTCCAAACTTTATTCTTGTCGGGTAATGCTAATCGCATATGTATCCGGATCCACCCCCATTTAATTTCCTCCTTTATTTATTTTTTTCTAAACAAAAACCCACACGTTTAGTATTTCCTTAAATCAAATATTTGTTAGTTTTTATCTCCTAGCTAGAGTAAAATATGCTATTTTTCACCCAAAAAAAAAAGGACCTGGAAAAAAAAGAGAAATAATTCTTTTTCTGTTCTCAACCTTCCGTCTCGTCCAATACCATCTTTCCTAAATCCACAAAAAGCCCTAAGGCTTGTTTCTCTCTCTCCATCGATCGGCAGAAGGAAAGAAGAATAATAAAAGGGGATGAGATGAAGGAGTGAGAAGGGAGGGTTTGCTCCGCCTTTTTAAGGAAAAAAATCAAGTCCATTGGCGATTTCAGAAATCAAAGCTACCCAAAGAGCCACAACTGCTGGTTGCACCCTTATCCTCAGGAGCTTCCTAGTCATGCAAACTAGCACTGCAACACAAAATAAAGAGGAGCAGTCCACTCACTCTGATCCCATCAATCTAATCTGATCACACCTTCCTTAATCTTCTTTTCCCTTGCCCTTCTGCTCCTCCTTATCATCATAACCTCTCTCTCTTTCTTCTCATAATCGTATGTAATCAATTACTCATCCCACTTTATTTTCTTTCCATCTTTCTTCTCTCTTTTTTCCAAGCTTGTCCATTTCATTAACGGTAAATCCTCAAAGTGAGTGTGTGCGCGTGTGTTTAGATATGTGTATATATATATATATATATATCAACTAGGGTGCTCTGGTGTGTACTGTTGCCCCAAATTATAAGGTTAATTATATTAAATACCAATACATGTTAATTATTCTAAGACAAATACTGATTTCCATTTCCCACACTCTCTTCTTCTCACTCGATCTGGAGGCAGTGAGTGTGTTGTTACTTTATTCAGGAAACCTAGAGCAAGAAAGATAGATGAATTTCATCGAAGCAAAGAGGCGAGAAGGCGATCCCACCACCACCTTCGATCTCCAGACCCAAACCCTCAAGTTTCCCATGGATTCTTTCCAACAATTTATGGACACTTGTCACTCTGAAAACACCCCGACCACCATCGCCGCCTCCTCCGGCGCCGCCACCTCTTCCACCACCGCCACCACCAGCAGCCGCTACGAGAACCAAAAGCGCCGCGACTGGAATACCTTCGGACAGTACCTCAAGAATCACCGTCCTCCTCTCTCCCTCTCCAGATGTAGCGGTGCACACGTACTTGAATTTCTAAGGTACACACACACACGTATCCTATACTTACCATATTTGGAGCACAGCCTTTTTTTATACGTATAAAATTTTAGAGGAATCAATTATCGTGTTGTATATCAAGGTTAATTTGTATGTATTTTTAGGTACCTGGACCAATTTGGTAAGACCAAAGTGCACACACCGATCTGTCCATTTTATGGACACCCGAACCCTCCAGCTCCATGTCCGTACCCTCTCCGGCAAGCGTGGGGTAGCCTGGACGCGCTCATCGGTCGGCTGCGAGCGGCTTTCGAAGAGAACGGAGGGAAGCCAGAAGCGAACCCATTTGGAGCTCGAGCTGTGAGGCTGTACCTGCGTGAGGTTCGCGACCTGCAGTCCAAAGCAAGAGGGATTAGCTATGAAAAGAAGAAGCGAAAGCGCCTTCCTCCACAACAACAACAATCTTCTGTGCTTCCACCTCCAGGTGCAACTCAGTAATTAGTTAATTCAACCTAATTCTTAATTCTCCCCCTCTGCTTATCTACTCTCTTCCCCTCAATTCCATCTTCCTCCGATCAGTACTTTTTTCGGCTATCTCTCTCTCGCTCTCTCTCTCTATCAGTCTCTGGGCATATACACTGTTTGTCTTTGTATGATGTTTCCTCTCGCAGAAGCAAAAGGGTTAAAGATCATCTGGGATATCATGAATCTGCTTTTAAGGCAAACAGTAGTAGTCGACTGCTAGTGTGCGGGAGTACTCAAAATGGTATTGTGAGAGTCTGAGAGTGAATGTGCATGGAGCTAGCCCTTCATATCCTTGCGAGCAACAAAAAGAATATGTGCCATTATTATTTATATATACTGCTATGTACTTCAATATCATCCTTGTCAATCTTGGACTTGGCGGAGATTAATATTGTGTCTTTCGCATATCAATTTTAGCTATTTTTGTATATTTGCAACCAATTTGATTAATGTTAAGTCGATATAGTCGTTCATGCATGTCTCATATTTTTTGCATCTTCTGTTTCACTGAATGATGATGTTCAATTTTTCACACATATCGATCTGCCCAAATAGTTCTCTTTATCACTCCACCAGTTTCACTTTTACTTGCTTCTGTATCCCCTCCTAATATATTTATGGAGAAATAATGATAGAGAATTCTCAAGCTTAATGACAATAAGCTAACTAATTTGTTTCAGAACTGAAAAGTTATTTGCTTATGCGCATCAACATGAACTGCTGGCTGTTACTTAACTTTGGTCATGTTGATTGATGACATATATTTTTTGCAGTCGTGCTGTCATTTCACTGCAGGAAAAAACCAAAAATATTTGTGCAGAAAGTTAATGTATAATTAATCTTCAACCTGACTCTTGATAGTTAGTTATGATCCTAATTAATCTCATCTGGTTGGGAAGAATACTTCGAGTCGAATTTCTTCTGGATGAGCATAATATGATCTATGACATTAATTTCCTTCTTCCATTTGAGGATATATACATATCACTTGAAAGTTGAAGGGTGAACGGTAAGATCAGATGACAATTTCAATCATCCTTTTAAAGAATATTATATATGATAGTATACTTAGGTTTCTTAGATTTCCACCTTATAATGAGAAGTAATTATAAAAAGCTTGTCTGAACAGGTAGGAGAATACCCAAAAATTTTAAAAAGTAGTGTAGGATGAAAAATAGTGAGAGGTAATGTTGTGATTAAATTAGGGAGAGTACTGTAAGTAGACAGATACTCGATATGAAATGATGTATTAAACTATCTTAATGAATTTGGCCGACAAGCCTGTAAGCGACTGGATATAGTTTGGTTCATCCCCCTCTTAGGCTTTTTGTGATTACATTGGCTGAAAAAGGAAGAATTTTCCGCAATTCCTCTATTCACGAAGAGGCACCAATTGTACCCCAACTAGGCCGAAGGAAAATGCCCAATTGGGCACATGAAAGGTGCTTATTGAGAGATTAACAAACCTTCTTATATATATATATATATATATATTCCCTTTTTATAAGAGATTCCAGTGAGGTATTTACTCTCCCACTTTGAGACATTGGGGATACATTCCCTCTCATAATCATGTAGGTATATTATAAGTTTAGACTTTAAGCAGCATTTTTATTTTTATTTATACTTATAATGCTAGTTTACTATGAGATATGATATATAAATTAAAGCAGTAGCCTTATATGTTGTCGTCATTATTTAATTATCAATTAACTTAAATTTGATGCCGTCAACATCGTATTATATTTGTATGTGAAAGTAGATTATGGTATACAATTGTTACTTTATCATAGTGACCTTTGGCTTTCACTTATTGCTTTCTCCATAATATACAAGCACCTCGAGCGGAAATGCTTTATTTTTAAAGCAACTCAATCTTTTATATATTACGAAATCTAATCAGCTAGTGTTTATTTCTATTTCTCTGGTTCCCTTTTTTCTGGCGAATATATGCACGCAAGAACCATATATATAGATGCTTTTATACATCTCTCATTCTTAAAGGTGTATTCCCCTAATTGCTTTAAAGTACATTCATGATTGCTGAGATGAGTTACACATCCAATAAATTCTTGAATTTGCTTTCATTTGGTCCAAGTACGTTAAATTTGTAATGGCATCTAGAGATTAATTACCTTCGTCCGTACATATCTAGCCCATTATATATATATTATATATAGGCTAGATGCTCCATGCATTCTCTAAGTAGGTGCAATATTATTTTTTATGCTTTAGATTTACAGTAATGTACATATGCATATGAGTGTGCCACAACATGCAAATTCTCTAAGTTCAAGCTAGTACCAAATTGTTTCTGACATTCAGATCGAGGTTGCTATGTGATGAGAATGAAGCATCTGAATTGAGCCAAATATGACTACATTTCTTTTGCAGTCCTGATTTTGATGATTTGTTCATATCGGAGGTGAGAATGGTAGTACTCATTAACCAAAAAATAATCATAAGAAAATTGAACTTCACGCACACACACAGGCACACGCATATATACCCTTTAAATTTTAAAACTACTTACACATGCAATGACGCCTAATTCATTATTGATTAATTGGCTGTGCGTAAATAAAATTTAAGCGATGGAAACACCATTCTTTTTTTAGCTAGGCTGTTCTCCTTCCACTACCTTAATTATTAATTCTATTGATGGGAAAAATATGTGTACAGAGTGACTGTAGCATTTTTTTTAAGTATAAAAATTATTTTCTAATTAATAGTTAAAAATTAATTTTTTTAAAATATAAAAATCATCGAAACAGATTTTGTCCTTCTAATAAAATCTTTTCCATTGAAGTAGCACTTTCTTTTATTGACTTGTCAATATAAAAACCATCTTTTCTGGCAAAAAAAAAAAGGTTCAATTTAAAGTCTCAATTGTCAGGTGGAAAGATCAACATAGGTTTTTCTTTTAGTATGCCAACGCGAGTCTAGATTTCCCTTGGTATTCATGCACGATTTAGTAGGCTTGCATGTGAGTTCTTGAAAATTTATATTTACATTCCAATTAATCAGCTAGAAAAGTTTCGATCATAGACAGAGATAAATCGTTTGGTCAGCTATAAAAACCCCATTGAAATATAGCATCCAGCATAAATAATTAAATATCTTATAACCATATATAGTATCTAACCATAAATAATTGTTTGTTCAAGAGAGAATATGTATTTGTATTGATTTATATATAAGTGATTATGAGAATAAGGGATTATATAAAAAATAATTTACATTTGGATATTTTTACCAATAAATGATTTTAAAAAAAAATGTGTTTAAATTTTGATAGTTTAAATAATTATTAAATAGATAATAAAAATAAAAAAGTGAAATAAGTGATTATGAAAGAATAAGTGATTGTTATAATCAGCTTTTATTGTTTATCAAAATAATCACTTAAAACTTTATAAGTAATTATACAATTATAACGTATGTTTACATACTCTCTCACATAATCAATTATACTCTTTCATAATCACTTATGTGTAATATACACATAAAGTGATCAGCTTGAAGGAGTACTTGTGATTAATATAAATATAAAATTTATTATAACTTGGATTATTTTCACGGGAAAAATAACGTCTACGTGGCTCATTTTTATACTTAATTAAAAAATAAGTACTAAACGGTGTGGAATGCTATCATTAAGGCACGGATCTCTGTACATCTATAAAAAGTACATAGAGTACCCAATCTTATTTGAATTTTGAACATTTTTCATATTTTAATAATTTTTATTATAAAATATAAAATTTATAGTAGCATGTATTTTTTTAACACCAAAGATATCTTCTGCTAACAGTACTTTTGGAGATATATATAGAAATTATAAAAAATGAGTTCTGCTTCCAATAAAGTTCACTTTGCTGCAATGTATATTCATAGTATTAAAATATTTTTTTTGAAAAACTAATTACTGTAATTCAAAACTCAGAATGTTTGGTTGGATGCACACACCTGACTTAGGGCAGGGTTGGGCATCTTACTATTCTGGTAAAAAATCTAGAGCGCGGGATGGCTAAAATAATAATAAAACTCTGCGATCCGAAAAAAAGTTTTGCAAAAACTCATTGTATAAATATTTTCCGTTTTCATATTCCGATAGTGCACCTCATTGTATACGTTGTGTAATCAAAGCCATAATTGCTTACTCCCTCCCTTCCTTGAGGGCCAAAAGGCAAATCACACTTAAATATAAAATAGTTTTAAAAATGTTATTATCTAATAATAATAATAATTAATATAAATAAATTATACTACTTGTTTTGAAAAAAATGTCATTTTAATTAAGAGTATTTTTAAAAAAATTATTAAATATATCATAATAATCCCTATGTTTTTTATATTTTAAAATATGAATTATTTCTTATATTAAAAAATGGATGGAGTAATTTTCATTTTCTTCTTGGATTAATTTGTGAGAAATACTTAAATTGAATGTAATTATCAGGTGGGGTCAGGTCGACAGCAATGGAAGGAGGGACCTTACTTTTGAAGCAACACATGAATAACACAATCTAACAAATCTTTTCGAATGACAGGATACATTTGTATCCACTGTAATGCGGTCAATTATATCTTAATTAAACGTTTGTTAACCATTATATTAGACCAAAATCATTGTCCTTTTTACCACTGGGAGTTAGGATTCGCCAAACCTAAAAGCCGATCTTGTGTGCTTCTAGCTTTTTTGTTTTAACGTGGAAAAAGCAGCAGAGAAAGCTGGAACACATGATGTATAAGAAAATTGAATAGTTATCGTAATCCTTATGCTTTTTATACATACATATATATATATATATATTACTAAGCATAATGATAAAAGAGCTAAAATTTAATGACTTCTTGTTACTTGCTATACTTTATTTATGACAAGAAATGCACTCACATGTATATGGAGCTGACAATACGATAGTAGCCAGGGACTAAGATGTAGTTTTGGTTTTGCAAACAATTAGAAATCCCCCCTTCTGTCTTAATATAAAATGCAGAAATTTTGGAATGTATGAGAGAAGGGAGAAGTCAACGGGGGTGCTGTTTTTTGTTTGGATCATTTATGAGGGATATCTTAGAAGGTACTTGATTTGAATCCCAATCATAAATGCTATGTCTGAGATGTGTAACGTTTAATTGATTAACCAAACTGCCTCTTCAATTATTTCAAGAGGGAGGGCTTGACTAGAGCTACTTGTTTTAGTTAGTAGCTAGTGAAAAATGTCATTTCATTTTAGCCAAATAAATCAATAGATTAATTATCAATAAAAATTATTTTAAAAATTCATCCTCTATCTCTCTCTTTTTCAACATATAAAATGATAATTAATATAAATAAAAAATATATTCTCACTAAAAATTACATAATTTATTATATTTTATACTAAATAAGGATTCTTTTAAAAACTTTATAATATGAATAGAAGAAAATAAAATATTTAAAACTTTACAGTAGAGAATTCAATCTTTTAAGAAATTTGAAATTTTTATTGTTGAACTAGTTGGGTTCCTTTATGAAATATGGTACTCGATCTCGTATTATAAGTATTAAAAGATAATTAGAAGATTTTTTTTTTCATAATATGAGATAATATACAATAATTTATTATTTTTATTCTTATTTATTACTCCCTCGGATCCTATATATAGGATCTTTTACCCTAATCCTAGATATAAAATCCTTTGCAATATATGAGATAGTATTTATTATATATTTTTAGAAAAATGTCCCTATTTAATATATCTAAAGAGAAAGAGAAAAAATTAAATAAGGGTAATTTTGGAAAAATGTTGAAATTTTCAGAAAAATTGAGGTAGTTATTTAGTTTAATTCCAATTATTAATTCACATGATTCAGTTAAAATAGTCTTATATTAAGAATCAGAGAAAGTATATTACTAGTATTATAACTTGTGTTATATAAATATTTAATGAAATGAGTAGAATTAATAGAAATAAAATTGAAATTTTTTTATTTTTTAAAAACATTTCAAAATATAATAAATATTTTTTAACATACAATCAAATTCTCCTCTCAGCGGCAGAGGTAGTAACTAGTAACCAAATCAGCTCACATAAATTTCCAAGAAACTCCAAGAGTGATTAGAGTCTCTCCCTATTGACTTGAACGGACAGGGGTCTCTCATGCGAGACCCCCTCACTGTGGCTGGTTTGTTTATTGTTTTTTAAAATTAAAATTTATAGATAAAAAGTAAATTTTTTAGGAATTATATAAATATATTTTGTATGCAGTTTTAAATTTTTTATTTATTCAAAAAATACTACACAGTAAAAATTGGATCAAACTGGATCTCTACCGTTTACAGTTTTATATATTTTTTTAATAATTAAGAAAAAAAATCAAACAAATTTAAAACTATACAAAAAAATATACCTACATGATTCCTGACAAATTTATTTTTTATATATAAATTTTAATTTAAAAAAAACTAAAAAAAATAACTAAACCAGCCACGGTTCTCGCAGGAGCAAGAGAGACCCTCTGTCCGACTTGATCATGCACTACTACTGACTCGAATAATATATATATATATTTTAGCAGAAACTTGGTGCTAGGTCCTCACGAGATGTAAACTCATGGACCAGTCTCACCGGTGTGACTGTTTTTAGTTATTACTGAATCGAGTGAAACAAACAAGAACCAGGTAAAGCAAAAAGGCAAAGCCATTTCGACCCTTGGCTAGCTAAGCTAACTCCGTACTGTAAGTCAAGACTAGGTAGCTCAACTATTGTCTGTTGTCTGTTTCTCTTGCTCTGTGTGACTGACTGAATGTAAGATTAGACGACGTCGCAGGCATGCACATACATACAGTGATTGTTAGTGGGGATATATACTATATAGAGAGTACTATTAGGATGTCTTATACTTGAAGGAGGGGTGGAGTAGAGAAGGAGAGGAACAGAAGAGATTGGTGGGCAAGAGAGGCCAAAAAGGGTGTGAGTAAAGCTGCAGAAAGTTTGGGTTCCCCATAACTGCGTGATTTGGGCTAGTGACTGCCATTTTCTGAAGGAAAGGTCCCTCCACTGTACTGTACCCTCAACACTGCCCCCACGTTATCAACAGTATTTTCACAGATCTAAGTCCTGAATTCACCACAATAATTCCTCTCCCCCCCCCCCCCCCCGGGTCCTCTCACTTTTACTCTTTCTTATCTCTACTGAAACTCAAGATAACTCCTTCCCTCCACCAAACTAATGCCAGTATGCCACATGCCCTGACGCATGCATGCCAATCTCTCATCGTCACGTCATTTGAGTAGACGCACTTCCACTTCCAACCCCTTTTCCGCAACCAAACACCCCCCCCCCCCCGGGCCCAAAAAAAAAAAAACCCCAAGAAAAGAAAAAGACACTTTCAAGTTTACGTAGTGTTAGTATTTTCCTGTTCGGGATAGTTTTTGCGTTTTGGAACGATGATTCTATATATACTCCCTGCGTTACTTTTTATTTGAAAGTTTTGAGAGGAATTTTTTTAATAAAAAACTAACTTTCATTGCCTTATATATTAAATAATTATTTTTTATTTTACCCTTCCTCTTTAATTAATATTTTATTTATGAGGCATTGAATTATATATATAATTAATTAGAATTCAATTAAGTATGGGTATTTCTGTTAAATTTTTTTATGTTATGATATATTAATTATATTTAATTATTTTTCTTAATATAATGAAATAGTTATTAATTTTTTATTAAAAAAATCGGAACTAGTATTTGGAAGCCTTTGTCATTTTGTGGCTCGCGCGGGACGGAAGGCCTGTCCTGTCGGTCGCCCATTTCGAATTGCTTCAGTTACCTAAAAATATAATTATGATGAAACACATTTCTTTTAATATGGAACGTACCCTGTATCTAGAATGCGATAGCATTGGCTTAGCTTTGGAATTACCATATTCAAAAAATAAATATGGTTAGATTACAAGATAAATTTTACCCTATCGCCCAGTTGAGTTAGTTATATGGAGCATATATACTGTTGGATGTTTAATTCTAGATGGTGTTTAACCTCAAGTTCAACAACAATTAATGTAAACAGGAAATTGGTCTCACTACAAAGTGTACGTAGGATATTATTATATATAGTTTTGTAATGAATTGAGTAAATTTGTTTCAGATTAAAAGGATAACTCCCTGTCTTTCGATCGGTTTCTCCTCTATCGATCACTTTCTTAGTTGGATGGAGGGTGGCGATATTATTAGTATGTAGTTGTGTGAAGCTGAGGCCGAATGTACAGTGTGATTTTTGGGTGTGGGGTTAAAAGGCGTTTTTAACTTTAGTTTCAAGTTGCGGGCAGGGCTGGGCTATACCCCCGGGGGAACAATCACCAGTTAATGAAGCTGAAGCTGCAGGTACAGACACTTGCAACTGTTTGGGTCATCCAGTGTTTTCAATTTATTGATTTTGTCACATTGTCGTATTCAGTAATTAGGGTTAGGGAAGAAAGCGTACGATGAATGGGGAAATTAACGAAGGGGTGAAGGAAGAGGAAGGGGACGTGATTAGCACAGCACAATGTAGAGTGGAATGAAAATGACCCAGGCCTTAAAGAAACGCATGCGCACACAGACGCTCTGCACCTTATTGTCACATGACTCTGCCTCCTACCTATATATTTATATATGTACCTTTCTCTTACCTCTGCATAACTAAACTACATTATTGTATTCATTTATCCGCCCTTTTTTCTTTAAAAAAAAAAATGGCACTGCATTCACTCATGAAATTGAAAAACCTATCCCAGCAAAATGACAATCCCCATCACATCTTTTGTATGCCTATATATGTTTGATTTATTATGCAAATTAACCCTAAATAACATCATGTTTCCCCTTTCTCGTTAAATCTTGGGACTCATCAAACTTGGATGTTGCCTATGGAATTGAAAATAAAATTACAATATTATATATTAGGGTAAATAGTCTGTGTTTCTTTTCAAAAACAAATTACCCGATTATTTCGACATTCAACATATGCCATTGCCATGCACATAAAAATTAAAACATTAGTTTAAGTGTTGAAAATTATTTGCTCTAAAATTCTATTCACTAACACTAACCAGCACTTTTCTGTCTACAGTGGACCGGGGATTCATTTTTTTTATTTTTTAAAGCATATAAATCAAAAATATTACAGCAGCATAACAATAAATTTAATTAACGATTTTATGAATTTTGGATAGAATTTTTGGAGAATGCCTTCATCGTTTTAGTAAAATGTTGGTGAATCGTGAGCTTTGATTGTGCACCGTTTTGAAGGGAAAAAGAAATATTTATTGTTGAAAACTAAGCGTAAAAAATAAGTGAGATATTCGTCTGTGAGCACTAGTAGTAGTAGTAGTACCTACCATGCAGAATCTCCGTTACCTATTGTAACTGACGTGACTTGGCGTCATTAATTAATTAATCTTATTATTATAGTTGTTAAAAAAAAAAGAAGAAGAAAAGTCCCGACACTTGATGGTCGCCGAGGTGTCTGCGTACGAAAAAGTTTGATATGACCCCTTATAAAGTCTCGTGTGGGTCCCTTTTCACGCTCTCTCCATCTCAGATGTTGACTCCTTCGGCCCCGCCCTTTTTAATTTTTATTCCTTTCTTTCCCTTTTACAAAACTAAATTAAAATAACTAAACAAAGCCAAAGTCAGGCTAACAGTAACACGGTAACACTCCTTTCTCTGTCGCAATGGGGACACAGCCACCAACCAAATCGCTTCCTCTTGCTGTCTGCTCTAATTCGGCCTTCCACCCTCCCTTTCAATATAACTCTCTGGGCTTCTTTGGCCCAAAAAAAACGTATTTAGGCAGATCACGGACCTTGTCATCTCGGCCCAAAAAGATTGGCTACTGGGCCTGTGGTGAAATTAAAAAATCAATCAAAAGGTGCCTAAAAGTAAAACACTGCTTTTTTTCTATGCAACCCCAAAAAGGAAATCACTATACTACCACAAAAGAATAAATCCTCGTTAAAAGAATCGTGATGGTGTCTGGGAAGATTTTGATCTTGTGTGCTAGAGAATCTGGATATCTTAAAAAAAAGAAAAATACTTACTAGTTTAATCGGCTTAAAATATAGCATTAATTCAAAGATTGAACGGAGTTACAGACAGAAGATGAAAATTGCATTACCTGTAATTCTTAATTGCATTGCGCATCAGTACCTGCCCGCCATTGTCCCTTAGAATGCTGCACCATATCCATCACACCAAGAACTTGAGAGATCGAAGAACAAAATCGAAACTGAGATGGGTTCTTTGCCTCCACTTTCGGCTGCTTTATCTCCCCCAACTCCTTCATACAAACACATTGACCAAACCACCCTTCACAACCTCTTCACATCCCAACAGAATCATCTCAACTTCTTCTTCACCAACATTGATCATTCCCAAACCCTAGCATTCACTCGCACCCTCCTCCAATCCCCCGGCACCATCTTCTTCACCGGCGTCGGTAAGTCCGGTTTCGTCGCTCACAAGATCTCCCAGACTCTCGTCTCCCTCGGGATTTGATCCGCTTTTCTATCCCCCGTGGACGCCCTGCATGGCGACATCGGCATTCTCACCGATCGCGATGTCCTCGTCCTCTTCAGCAAGTCCGGCACCACCGACGAGCTCATCAGGCTAGTGCCCTGTGCCAGACGTAAGGGGGTCTACTTGATCTCCGTCACTTCCATCGACGGGAATCCGCTGGCTGGAATGTGCGATATGAACGTGCATTTGCCGTTGGAGAGAGAATTGTGCCCCTTTGATCTGGCACCCGTGACTTCCACCACCATCCAGATGGTTTTTGGGGATACCGTGGCTGTTGCTCTCATGTCAGCCAGAAATATGAGCAAGGAACAGTACGCCAGCAATCATCCTGCCGGCAGAATTGGCAAGAGACTTATCTTTAAGGTTGCCTTTATTCTTTCTTGCTTTCATTTATGTTTTATTTGGATTTTACACCAATTACATGAAAACATATATGATCATTCTTATATTGTAGTTTTAGATACCTTACGAATTTTTGATCTTATCTGCTTAATTGTATCCCAATTCGGCTTTCAATTAGCTTCAGTTTCACTTGGCCGTTTTGTCATCAGGACATCCTGCGGGATGTTAGGGAACGGTATCCTTGGATTGAGCAGGCCCAAAATTATATGGCTAGATCCTATGCACATGCATCCTTTAAAATGTCGTCTGCGCAATATGAAAAACTCTTGATGAGTTAGTATCATAGAACTTACACGATGCTGTGTCTTTTCCTCTGCATTGATCACATGGGCTCTATGCTCTGGCTTCCTTTTTGTGCGTGTTATTGTCAGTAAAATGTGTTTTATAAAAAATTTCCATCTTGGGGATGAAAGATAAGTAGTTGCATATACTTAATGGCTGGGAGAATGAGTAATTGCAGGTAAAAGATGTGATGAAGAAGCAAGAAGAGCTTCCCATTTGCAGGGAGGGAGATCTACTAATGGATCAACTTATGGAGCTGACAAGTAAGGGATGCGGGTGCCTGCTTGTAATAGATGAACAACATCATCTGATGGGGACATTCACGGATGGTGATCTTCGACGCACTCTCAAAGCTAGTGGGGAGGGCATCTTCAAGCTCACTGTGGGGGAAATGTGTAACAGGTAATTACCACCGACATTTTGATTTTTGATCTAGGCGAATCTGTGTTGGACCCCATACGTAGATAATTATATATTTGTTGACATGACAATTATTGTTGTGTGGGGTGTGGATGTCAGGAATCCAAGATTTATTTGTCCAGATGCTATGGCAGTGGGGGCCATGAAAAAAATGGAAGCACCTCCATCACCTGTGCAGTTTTTGCCTGTCATCAATGATGAGAATATCTTGATTGGCATTGTCACGCTGCATGGTTTGGTTTCAGCTGGCCTCTGATCTTGTAACCATATCTTCTGCACTTGCTTCACCCTTTCTTGCCAATTTTTTCCCCCTCTATATCCGTTCGTGGTGGGGTTCTTCTGTAGATGCATGAAGGATATGTATTATGAGATGAAATGTCTGCCTACCACCAAGAACATGGGCCTCTACTGTGTCCAAGCGTCTGTGGGTTGCATCAAATTATTGAAAAGCTGTAGGACGAAGGACATTCGAATGCGGGGCCTCATTTTATATGCACATCGACTGATTTTACAGCTTGGTTGGTTGGCTTAATGTCACGGAAACAGAAAACAGATTTTACTTGATATAAATAATTTTCTTGGTTTTTTCTGTATAAATTTTTTTTGGATAATTTTTTCTCACCTAAAGCATAGCTAGTCTCGACATGTTATATGAGAGCAGAATTTGTCCAAATCGTTTTCATTTTTTATTGTCTTGACAATCATTATTTTTCTCTTTAATTTTGTTAATGTTTTTATTTTCCTGATTTCATAATAAGTTGGATACCTCCCCGCACTGCAGGGGGGTTGATCTAGTTTAAAATAAAAATAAAATGACCTTGTTTGTTATTCATGATGGAGATGGAAAGGGTAATTATTGCACGAAGTTTGAAATTTGCAATATCTATTATATTTCTATTATCATTTCTTCACAATAATTAAATATTCCTTTATTATTTTTTATTCAGGGGGACAAGAGAATCTCACCTAAAAAAATCACATTTTTTTCCTTATATTCTATTTCATTCTGCATGCAAAGAAGGCCTAAAGTTATGTCCCCCTCGAATGAAATAAAAACAAGGCCTACCAGGAAAATGAAATACTTATTCCAATGAACAAAACTTACAGAATTGCTTAACTTATCCAGTTTATAAACTTCTTTTGGTCAATTTGAAGTGAGCACCAAAATATTAGCAGAAATGACTGAAACTAGAAAACAGGAAGAAATATGACCAACAAATGCGGTTCTTCGGCCGATAACCAACAAATACTCTTTTTGTTTTTTGGGCACCAGCAAACGAACTAATTGGCGTTTGGGTATTAGTAATGTATATGCAGCCACATTCAGACTGCTCTTTGCATGACTCCCAATTACTTAGTGAGTAATTGATTGTGCCGATAGGCCTCCCAAAAGTTGAGCCCCTTCGAGAATCAGTTATCTCAATTAATTTACTTGTTTGGCCTGATTCATCAGGATTATTATTCATGTATGGGAAAAATCTTTGATAAGGTAGCCCCTGAAGAAACTCATCGTGTTGGGTCGTTTTCTTTCTTTGGAATTGTTAACTTTTCTGGAGAATGCATGTGGCAGATAATGATAAATTTGAAAGCCAGAAAAAACAAATATGAATGCCACTACATTACAGGACGTCACGTTTCTATCACGTGTCTAACGTGAGGGATTTACATTAGATTCTTCCAACTCTGGAGCCTCAAGAGTCTCGTGAACCAGAGGTAAATAGACCACTCACATACCATGTCCAACTGTACTGCATGTTTCAATCCTTTAGAGGCCACAAATGTTAAACTTAACAGCTGAGAAGACTGAGACCGAGACAGAGACCTCAGAAAAGGTTTTGAGTTGGATAAACATGTTGTCAACTCACACACAGAAAGGAGCTAACCAGATAAGAACGTATAAGCAGAATATGATAAATGAAAATTTAATAATGGATTTCCTCATTGGCGGTTGTGGTCAAGTAAAGGCTTAATTTTGGGAGACACAGAATGAAAATATATTGGTCATGTATCAACTCTCTCAAGGCGACTCAACAGTATAATGGCCCCTAGGCCTATGGGGCCTTTCCCTGGTTGGGCTTAAATTTCTTGAAAGGCCATCACATCAACAGCATCTTGGCTATCTGAACCAACTCTACTTAAACGGATCCAATAGCAATTTTCTTGATCCCAGTCTATAAAATAAGAGGAAGAAACATCCTCTTTACTTAAAAAAAAAAAAAACAAGAAGAAATTTATCTCACTAACTAAGTGAGTTTGACCACTTGTATCTTATGATTTTTTTTTACTTTATTAAAGACCAACACTTGAAATATATCAATTAGCATGAGATCCCATTTTATAACTTCCTGCAGTGTTATTTTTTGTTCTCTCTACATCTTCTCACAAGCTAAAATGTATCTGATTAACTGTTCTTTAAATAGGCAAATAAATTGCACACTAACTATTGATGGGTCAAGTTGATCCGTAAAGATTAGCTATTTTAAAAATGCAAAAAAAAATAAAAATTGACCATTAATATTGTTAACTAATAGGAAAACTTTTTTATGCAAAAGTTTATTTGTTTTGTGAAACTGCCTTGGAGATGTCTCCGAAATATGAAAAAGATTAGGAAATCATGCGGACACAGAGCACTAATGATTCCTGAATATGGACTCTCATGCATGTCAAAAATCCAAATTAGGTGTATGCAGTAATTAAAATATCAATGGATTAGGCATATATATTATTATTTAATTAATGAGAAAAACTAGATCCGCCAAGTCCTAAAGTGATGGTTTAAGCATCAAGTAAATGACGCGTCTCTATCAACCGAGAGCAGCTGAAACCGCCGCCATCCATTCCTAAAACAATAAATAAAGCTTGTGGTTTGGTTGGATTATAATAATGGCAATGAGAGAGAGAGAGAGAGGTAAAGCGAAAAGCGAAAAGCGCATTGCGGTTTGGAATCAAACGAAGGAATCTCTTAACTGGAAGAGTAGTGGCCATACGCATATTTCTGTGAGGAGATGCTTTTGAAATCACTCCCTATATATAAATAAAAAGCACCCCATATGATTACCACTTCAAGTGGATTTAATTTGCAGCGACCCAAAGACTTCGCTACAATACAAAAGGCAAAATCCGCAGCAGCCACAAAATCAAACTGAATTTGCTCCACTCCACTACTACTTCCTTTTCTCACTATTATATGCTCTCCTCTTTCCTTTCCTCTTGGCCACTGCATGCCCCCTTTTCACCCCCACCAAATTAAACACAATTATCCAATCCAATTTTGTTAATAATAATGGCTCTATAACTTCTCATTTATGAATCCCTGCACATTAATTTACTAGGCCAGTACGGAAAGGATAACTCGCCGATAGCTTCCCCAGTACCATTCCGTGCATAACATGACAATTAGTAATTAAAAGAAAATAAAAAACAGTGAACTTGTTTTTTTTTTTCTTGATGCTGATGTAGAGTGAACAAATTGATTGTACATGAATTAAGAGGACTATCTCTATAGACGCTAATGGGATAACTGAATTAAATTACAAATAGGGGAAAAAAATCTGAAACTGGCCTTATACACTAAGCACTTGAACAGTATATATCACAACCTTAAACACCTTCCCAAGTTCAAATCAACTACGTAACTTATCCCTCAAATCCAAACTTGATAACTGTGCATATTTTTTTTCAGAAATCAACAAATTTTGGTAATTTGCGTCCCATACATTTATATAAAATATACACCTACGGCACATTTTTATAATAAAACCATACTATCATTGTCAACCTCGAATCTCATTCCGTCCAAGTTTGAGGCCACGTCATTGTGGATGCTGTTTTCTTCCAGATCCATGTCCCATAAGAACCCATCATCATATCCAGCAAGATCGCCTTTTTGAATAACTTGATGAGTAACAGTACTAGTGTTTGTGTCCCGAGAAAATTGAAGGAGATTCATGAGAGAGCTGTTTTGGTTCTGGTATTGATATAAATCGCAGGGTGGCATGGAGGTGAAAGAGGTACAGCCAGCAGGCACAGTCTGATTGGTTGGAGATGAAGGCAAAGTAAAGGAAGGTGCAGTCTCAAACATATTCTGTGGGCTGAGTTTGGCGCTGTTGTCTGCTCTGCTTTTGTGAAAAACCCTACACAAAACCCAGTCCTCCTGTGTAATCAACCAAAAGTTTGACCTAATTAGCAAAATAAATGTGAACTGATCACATGACATGATATATATATACACGCCTCAAACAAGCTTCATCCTTACACCAGTATACCAATTATTCCATGGCTGACAAACATTTGTGACTCAGGAATTGGACAACCCTCACATCTATTGGAAGCAATAAGAGGCAGCAAAACTACCCTAGCTGAATATTATGAAATCAACTAATTAAAAGTGATTGTCATTAATTACATCCTTTGATAAAACTCGCGGAGAAAATCAATCAACAAATTATAATTCATATAGGGATAGGAGGTCTAATAAGTATTGGGAAATATGATAAATGATAAATTTCTAGGAACATATATGCATGTTTGAATTTTGTGTTATTCTCCTAAGATTCAAGTTAAAAGTTCACAAGAAAAAAAAAACCCACGTCTAATAAAATATTTTCTCAAAGAATTGATATGTTTTCAAAGTGGGCATACATAATAAGATTATATTTGTATAGAAAATATCAAAAACTAATGGAGACACCTGTTATGTTATGATCTTGATCATTATTTATATATGCAACCAACAATTCTTATTTCTACACTAATATATATATATAGGGATAGGCTTAGCAATCATAGGCAAGTTTGAAAAGGGTGAGAGGGAATGAACCTTAGGGGGCATGTGTGGGGTCTCCAAGCGGAATTCATGCATGATCCAGCCAGTTTTCATGCCATTGGGGGCTCTGTTCCTATAGAACACCAATGTCTTCCTCATCCCTACAACCTCACGTGTCATTGGGTCCAGCACTGTCCTATCCTTCCCTGTCGCTTTCCAGTACCCAGACGTCGTAGCCCGGTTCGTCCGATATCCTGTGGCGTATTTACGGTCACGGAAGCTGAAGAAGTACCATTCATTTGTGTTGAGCTTAGCCACCTCTTGAGTCATTAACCATCAACCAACACATGATTAGTCAGATTTTTGTAGCAGATAGATATATACACAAACAACAAATAATTAGGTATATGGGAGCACGTTTAATATACAGTTTCTTATACATTACGTGAGATAAACATAAAAGATATACTAATGAATACCTAAGTTTGATATCTTGTAGCAGTTAATTAATTATATTAAATACTTGTTATTAGGACTTTGAGACGTTGGATTCTTTTTTTTTCTTCTTCTTCTACTTAAATATAAGAAATACTAATCAGGCTCATGCAAGGTGCGGGAAAAAGATATATAATGTATATGCGCAATTTAAGGGGAATAATGATTGGACTCGAAGGATCGTGCATGTTGATATGTGAGCTAATTCGTAAATGATATATATGCGGAATTTCCAAGTCCCCAACAGATTAAAAAAAGAAAAAAAAAAAGATGACGATCGAACATATATAATGTTAGCTAGAAAGTTTGAAGTTTGCCATATATGTAATTGCGTAACACGTTTTCCTTCGTGTACATTTACCTTTTTTAACACAGCTTCCTTTATATATGCTGCGTAAGAGAGTTTGAGAATTAATTTACGCAAGAAAGATCAAGCGTCGTTTTATGTGAATAAAAGGATTCTCTTTTCTAAATTTGATTATGTAAGAATGTTAAGGGGTCAATATCACCTAGAGAGGGAGTCATCAGTCATGCCCAGTAGAAAGGTAATTTAGAATAAGCATGTTTGTATCATCAAATCTAAGGAAGTATAAAATGAATGACGGTGATCGCGGTGAATATGTTGAACTACACGCTGACTTATCTTACAGATTAATTCCTGTTAATTATCTTCAATTATATGCAGGAATTAATCATCTTATAGCTGAGTTTATTTGAAGACAAATTGCTGATGATGCCCAATAATTGGTAAATGAATCCAAACAGATTCTCTAAGCTAGAAATACGATAAGTGTAAAATATGATCATGCATGAGTTATGTACCCTAAAATTTGTTAGTTTGGTGAACTGAAAAACAGTTATGGCATGTGTGGAACCACCAGTGAAATAGAGACGATATTAATTGCCATGAGAAGCTCCCAGACAAATAGGCCATGCATGTAAAATGCATTTGTTTTCATGCTTAATATAAATAATTGAGAGAGAGAGAGAGAGAGAGACCATGTCCAATAATTGGGGCTTCTTCTTCCCACCGCCATCTTTATATTTGAAGTATAAAAAGGTATATATCCAAAACAAATAGAACGTATGCTTTAACTGAAGAGAATAGTATGATTTAAAGAAAAGAACGGACTATGAGGAAAAAGAACAGTGAATCTGCGCATATACGTATATAAAAGAAAAATAAAATATATACTTGTTTGATGATGCGATTGCAACACAATTCTGCTATATAGATACAAGCAAGGCAATAATTGTAGCAGGAGTAGCACTATGCAGCAGTATAAAACAATATAATATAATTAAAGTTCTACGTGATTAATATATATTGGCGAATTAAAGAACTCATGAAGTTGGCACGCATTATACCTTGCATATTAAAGAACTGAATAAACTATATATGTAATCTCTCTCTCTCTCAGTCTTCCTCTCTCCTGGAAACAAATTTGTCTGCTTACATATTAATTAATTGGATTTGACAGACATGCATATGCATGTCTGCCTGTTATGGAACTTTCATTTATTGCTTTGCCTACTTTGCTTGGACGCCATCAGATAGAGGCCATCATATCTGAATTGAATACTACTATATCTGGTTTACGAGAGACGAGCTGCAGGATTCTAACTTAAAAAATATAGAAGAGATCACGCGCAGACAGGAAACCAAAGATTTTCACGAACAAATATAAATTCAGATAATTAAGCTAGAAGAGGATGGAGAGTGAAAGAGAGGTAAATATGTACCAGGAAGCTGCCATGGCTCGCATGTATGCAAGTCTATTTCGACCAAAGTACCCCTAAGAATTTCCTCATTAGCGATCTTCTTGTACAGGTAATGGCACACCAGCTCCTCATCGCTCGGATAAAACCGAAACCCAGGAGGAAGTGACGCCCCTATGTCTCTAAGGCCCATTCTTTTGCTCTTTCAACCAAACACACCGATCGAGTGTGAAAGAGAGAGCAGAGAGAGAAAGGAATGTGGATAATCTGTAAAAAGAAGCTTTGAGAAATAATACTTTTGCTCTGGGTATTTCAAATATATATTAAGGGGTGGAGCCAGAGAGGTTGGTACCCCGTATATACACACACACACACACACATATTTAGTTAGGAAGATATAGGAGACTTTACCATTTGGAATTTCTTAATTGATTATTACCATATGCCAGCGGGGCCATGGTTTAGTTATAGTAGTGGGAAGTTTCAAGAAAAACCAAAGCTACAAGAAATCTCTCTATCTAATAGGGGTTGAACATTTGATATGCCCATCATCATTCACATGCGACAAAAACCCCCCAAGCAAAATTCTCACAGAAACCCTCCAAAATACTCCTTTTTTATTTGTATTATTAATAAAGCTATCCATCCCCCACTCTCCTTTTTATCCTGTGCTAGAGAAGAAGCTTTTTATATAACATGGTAGTTAATTACAAACAATATCTTATTGTGCAGCATATCACGGACGCTCACAGAATATCCACCAATGCATTAAATTTAATATGAATATGTTGTGGAACCCATCTCCATCCAATAGCCCCTTTCCCCCAATATTTTATTGAATCGCTATATTCATTACTTTTCTTTAATTTTAATTTATTTGACAACTTTTGTTGCATGATTGTTTACAAGATTTGGGGACTGTGATTCAAATTGTCAAGCTTTAATCTAGGACTAATATAAGTCCAATGCTTTTCTGGCCGTATTTTATTGAAGATTTTTAGGTCTCTCCGTCATATAAGGTAGCATATAAAGTGTCCCAAAATCTAAATCTAAATTTCAATTTTTTTCTATACTGTCTCGGACACTTTTTGCATTTTCTATCTTTGTCTCTGAGCGGCTCTGTTTGTTCCATATCGTTAGGTTAATTATCAGCATATGAAACGTCCAAAAACGTCGCAAACCATATTTCAAAGGATGAGAGTTTTTTTTTTTTTTTAATATAGATTATAACATAATTCTACATCAGTTATATCTTAATTAAACCAAAAAATTGAAATGCAAAATTAAGCAGCCAATATATATACATAGAGACAGATAACTGAGTAGTGACAACGGCATGATTTGAAAATGAGAGAGTCCCAGAGATTGAACTGAGAAGCACTGATGCATCTGATCCATCCCAGAACATGCATGGTCACAGCTCTAAGAGAAACTAGAAAATAATTCAAGCGGATAGCTGGATATTGAATTTAATGCTAAGCATGAAGTTACAAGTCCCATCTGTTCCATTTTCAATCGCAGAATATTAGCTTGGAACGATCGATGCGACTCGTCGGGCAGCCAGATTGTCCTTGATCTGGGGTCCCCTGATGATGAACCACCTCAGGCCCATTTACACTTATCTGAAAAATGAAAATGTTATATTTCCACTCCATCATTTTCCTTTCTTTCGTTTCTGCTGTGGGGGCTGATCAGGGAAAAAAAAACATAAGATAGGCAATAATAATGCAAATGAGGACAAAAATGATATTTGTCCCGACATGCACATACTGTGCATATATATCATCATGTAATAAATGACAATAATTAGGAGAGTGTGTGACCAGACTGGGGTCTCTCTCCAAAATTATACATGGTTCTATCATTTAAAGCAAATTAAGCTGTGGTTGGATGACAAATAATAATAGCAATAATAGAGATCCAAGTTCATTATTTATGTGAGCGTGACAAAAAGGAAAGGAGAAAAACATAGTATGTAGCATTAATGTGAATAAGAATAAAAGAAATTAATAATGAATAAGCAAGGATAGACATGCGAGGGATTACTTGTAAGATGGGTCACTTTGCCCATTCGGATGATGTGTCTTTTTCACCACTGTAATAAAATGGGGTATCAGTGGTCCCATTATGCCAAGTTATGTGGCAAGGAGGATGGAACGGTTATTGAAAACTACATATGGTATGTCGGAGGGAATCGGGGACATTAATTAATGTAACTAAAGATTAACCATGGGACCAATCATAATATAGAACTATTGTCGACTATATAGATACACAAGAAAATTAAGGCGCATAATAATAAAATGTAAATTAGTAATTTCTAAACCATGGTCAAGATTTGGCTCGAAATAATATTCTGGTTGAAATTGAAATGAAAATGACGGAGGGTCACGGCCCTGAATCAGCGGGACCTGAGCACGCGCTGCTAGAGGACACATGTCGAAGG
This sequence comes from Adenanthera pavonina, assembly GCA_026686845.1. Classification (NCBI taxonomy): domain Eukaryota; kingdom Viridiplantae; phylum Streptophyta; class Magnoliopsida; order Fabales; family Fabaceae; genus Adenanthera; species Adenanthera pavonina. Next base: position 33,650,629 of record JAIVEN010000017.1, read on the forward strand.
AAGGAACACGTCATGGACAGGGCTTGACGTACGTAACCGATTATTCTAAAATAAAATTATGACTATCCCTACCAAAAGCAAAAGCAAAAGCAAAAGATAATACAAATTAGGGTTTTTAATTTGTCTAAATGGATGCAACTTTATTTGTTAGGTGGAGAGAGAGAGAGAGAGGACGGATGGATGGATGATGTTGGAGAAGGAGTGACGGCTTCATATTCCTCTCTCTCTCTCTCTCGCCAATTAATAACTTCCTCTCTTAATTCAATTCAAGGCTTTCTTTCAAATCCTTATATTTTAGCCCTAATTTTACTTGCATAAGTAATGGGCTAGCTAGCTAACTCTTCTGTGCAATAATATCTATTTTTTTTTTATTTTGATTACGATCTGACATAGTGACATAGCCTGAACTCTCACTAATATCACCTTTCTTTTTCCAATTTGCATGATTTGTTAGTAATTATTTGCTAGGTTTCGAAGGGTGGGGCCTTTGATTAAGTAGTTTATAAAGCTGTACGTGTACCCACGTGGCATTTTCCCAGTTCCAGTAGCTTAATTTCATTTCTTTCTTTCATGTGTGGGGTATCATTATCATCGACATCACTTTTGCGGGTCCACAATATTGTTTGTGTGTTCTTTCAGACTATTTTTAACTTTACAAGAACAAATTTCAATAATTATCCTCAGATTTTGCATGCACAAGATACTTTTCTTAACTGTTGAACTATGCTTATTAATTTACAATTAGTATCTACAGTTAATTATTTGATTAACTACGTCACTTCTTCCCTTTCTTCATTCCGCGTCGTCCTTTTTTTTTCTTGGTTACAAATTGAAAACTCACAAAACTATGCTCAGCGATACATAACCTAGGGAGTACAACTCCTATAATATCTTCCCTAATTAAACTAGAGAAAGCATGAGGAGATTGCTCTGACAATAAGTAAGTCGAAGCTCAACTAGCCAATCCGTGGAAATTTGGATGAGTCTAATTTGTCCTTCTTAATTAAATATATATGCTTAATTTGATCCCCATCAATAAATATCCCCGGTGCATCTATTATGGCCTTCGTATGTTTAATGAACAAGACTGTACATGAAGCATAAGCAGCACAACTGCTGAAGTAATTAATGTTTTTGTGGCACATGACATGTAACCAATGTAAATATATATATATATATATATAATATATATAAAAATAATATAGCGAGCCATATTACTCAAATTATGAATAATGCATCTCACATCATATTATATGCAATTAATGCTTGCATGGAAAATAAGTCTAGTTACAAATTATAAAGAAAATAATAATAATAATAATAATATTAGCAGATGACGGTGGAAAATCATAGCACTGTAGACACACACAGACAAGGGAAGAGACAAACAGAGAGGGACAAGAGAGCAAGGGTAAAACTTCTTTTTGTGGCAACTGCTTCCGGAATAGAAGCATAGGATTAGTTATTTGCTTTATTAATTGATAAATTCAGGCAAAAAAAAATTGATAAATAGCAAACGGATTCCAAAATTATGCCCAACCATAATATAATTAATGAGATAACGTTTGGAAGACAGCTTTAACCATAAACATGGCCATCTTTCCCACTTTGATTCCACAAACCCCTTTTAGAAAGATAAGTATGTCATTCACTTTATACGCTTTTTTGAAAAAAAAGACTTGAGTTTTCTGATTAGATCGTTAATCAATAAGTAGCCATTACTTTTACCCAACTTTATCCTCCTAAAGTAACCTCCTTTTACAAGGAATCAAACCAAAACAGTTTTCGTACTTGCAGCCCAAGAAAGAAACTTTTCTCTCCTTTACTTTAATATTAGTGTGCTTGATTTAGGTGATCATGTTATTGAAGGAAAAAGGTCATATCTTATGACAGTATTATGATTATAAATTATATATAAATTCCACTAGCAAATTCATGGAAAGTTAAAATGCTTGGATCGCGCGCGGGCGATCGGATTTAATGATTATATATTCACTAGAGGTAGAAAATGACCTAGCTAGTTCGATGGATCACAATCCTTTGTTAATTCTCCTACGTTAATTGCCCATTTGAAGATTAAGAATTAATAAAATGTTCTGTGTATTTATTTAATATATATATATATATCTATATGAATCCTTATACTATAACATTATTATTATTTATGAAAATGTACTAGGCTTTAGAATTCCCATTTTGTCCATAAAGCTAACATGTATAGCATGTCGTTCAATTTGTGGTGTTAATTTCTTAGAGCACAAATGTATGTCACATGAATAACTATACATTTGTTGGCAATACCTTGTCCATATCGTACTAATTAATCAGTAACTTAATTTTTCATTGCCGATATATTAAGGTGCTTACAAATTTGTCCCCACGTTTTGGTAGTTACTAGTTAGCAATCGTACTTATAACAATAATTAGAGATTGAGTGACTTGTGAGAATAATTTGATACCCAATATTACACACACGTAGACAGCGACTAATACGGATTCATAAATTTAGACTATATATATATATATATATTTTGAAAGGTAATTTATTAGACGGTATATTTAATGTAGGAAAATCCGCCATCATAAAGAATTTTAAATAGTGTTCCGAAATACTAATTTGTTTAGAATAAGAAGGCACACAAAAGTGTATAAATGATTAGTCAGAGAGACCCGCAATTTAAGACTTTATGTCATTTTCGATTTATACAAATTGAAAATAAAAATGAGGGGGAAATACATAGATGAGGCCACATCTTAAGATTCTCGTGATGGCTTGAAAGCGCAGGAAATTGATTTCTTTTTTTTTTTTTATAACAGGAAATTGATTTCTACAAGCAAAATTAAGCATCATCTCACGTATAGAGACCTCAAATAAATGATTGGATATCACCAAGAAATAACACGAAACATATATTTTCTATAATATATGAAACTAGACAAAAATTGTAATCATACAAGATAGATTAAGTTCGATCATGTTAAGTAAGATTAATCCTTAATTGACCATAAGTATAGAATCATGAATACATATAATATAAATTAGCCATTCACACACACACCCATGGTGTGCGAATGAAAATGTTTGAATGGAGGATATATATGAAGATGATGACCAAGTTTAGACAATCTAGAGGTTAAAAAATTAAATGCATGCACATATAGTTATCAACACGAGGGATATTAATTAATTTATCGTTTTATGAGGTGAATAATGTAGTACATGACCCACAATCCAATAACCGACAACATATACCTGCGTTGAACTCTTTGATGGCTCTACGTACGTACTGTGTAATTATATGACCAACGATCCTACATTATTCGGTTGGTGATGGTGATGCATGCTGCTCGCTAACCCAAAATTTAATCTTCAACATTTCTCATTCATTCAAAATTAATTAAGGTGGTGACACCAAAAATTAACTGTCCCATCTTTATATTTATTACTCTTTTTTCGTGTGTTTTTCTTAAACATATATCTCACACATATATATATTGATTTCTTTTTTAATATAGATAAAAGATTTGAATTTGAGTGAAAACTTTCCTCCCCCTACTGACATACTTATATTTTTTTTTTGGTAAGCATCAAATACATCTAGCCAGGAATTAAATTTTAGACATCATACTTGAGAGACCTAACTATTTATCAACTATGTTAAACCTTGTTAGTTTCTTATATTTTTTAACTTTTCTTCTGCATATCAACTCTACCATTTTGTCTATATCTAGCTGCTATCAGTTGCCATTTGAATTGATACCGAACATGTCCAAACTAGATTTATATTTAATATAAAGGCCTCCAATTCATAGCAGCATTTGCAGAATCTCTCTCTACTGCTCTACTCTATAATTGTACAACTAAATTGTCGAAGTTAAAATTGCATTTACTATATATATATATATATATATATATCCATGCGCGCGTGTTTATATATAACAGATTAATAAGGTACTTTTAAAAGTTGGACCATCAAGGCCTCATTCGAAGCAAACTAATTCAGTTAATTATTTTACTTATATAGTAAGTTTATTGAACTTTTGTTTCACAGAATGATTAATCTAGGTAATACTACAAGTCTCTGATAATTTTAATTGTTTAAGTCAGACAAAAGCAACAAATTTGCAGTGTTTTAACAGGCTGGCAAGCAATTATTTGCGAAAAATTCTGACTCAATTGAGCCACCAGGTAAGGTTCAAGGCAACAATTAAGATGGATATTGAAATTAGAAGGTAAATTATGACAAATCATGATTCAGCTTCCAATAATATGAAGAATAAGAGGGTTGCTATCAAAGTGATAACTAGAACCCGTGACCCTTAAGTCAGGAATTCATGAAACACTGCGTTGAGTTGAGATAGAATGGTACGTCCATATTCAGCTCCTGGATGTATACACAAATATATTTGAACCCACCTCCGGCCTCTAGACGTCCCTCAATCATTCTTAACAGCTAGAGAAATAGTTACATCTAACATTGCAAAATGACGCAACCGTCAAAGTGATATATATGTTTGGCTGTCAACACATATATATAGTACTGACAAAACCATAAGATTTGTCACAGGTTGTTATCAATCGTCACTATTCTACTACTGTATCAATCAAACCTATTTCTACATTATTGGCCCCTACAATCCCCAACCCTATTATTGCTTATATAATTAAAATAATTAAAAGCGGTTCCAAACTCAAACTAACTTGGGATTTATCATTATAGCTCATAAATAAACCTCCAGAGTCTGATTCATGGTCAAGTGGATCTAACTACTTGAGATGAAAAGTTGTCTTGATTGGTCTCTTGTGAAATGAAATGTTGTTTCAATCCGTGGTCTCTGTCGAATATAAGGCACTGTAGATTAATTAATGGAGAAACAAAACAAAACAAAAGAACATCAGTTGTCTCGATTGGTCATGGAAACCGAGAGTCCCAATCCAAGGTCCTTGTCGAAGAACATTAGTATTTACAGAGGAAACAAAGGAAAAGATCATGAGTATTAATTTACAGACGCTGGTAGATGTGGTGTCTCGTGATCACACGCTCTCAATTACATTTGTTTTTTTTCTTATATAAATTGGTGAAAAACGAGTAGTCAGCATGTATTATTATATATGGTTATGTAGATGAAACGTAATCTTAATATTAATAATTATTCTTTTTCTTTTGGTAAATCTTAATAATTATTCTTTAACAGTACTTAATTAGATATATACTTAGGAGTTGCTTAGCATATTTCTTGAGAAATACTCTTTTAGAAAAATATACTTCATAGAAAATTAACTTTGAAAAGTTTATGCATGATCTGCTTATTTAATCTTTTATTTTCTAGGAAGTTGAAATTACTTTTTAAATAAATATTTTATTTAACAATTTTTTAATAAATTAAGAGCCTTTTTGAAAAAAATATTATAAAATTGTTATGACACAAAACTTCCCAAAAAAAATTTATGCTTTTTTTAACTAAATAGAAATGATTGGTCTATTTCTAGAAAGTTTAATTTCCTCCCTTTATTTCACCTGTACTGATCGACCTTAAATTTTAAACATGGATATAATGTACGTGCACACCAAATGTTAGAGTAAGACTGGAATCAACGTACCAAATTAAAGAACTAAAACTATTTTAATTACAGCTGCATATAAAACAAGCAATATTCTCCTTTTGGTATTTGTTAATGGGGGGAATCACAATTAAGAACTAGTTAAGAAAATTAATTATAAAGAAAAGCTTTTGGCTAATAAAAAGTATTAAAAATTAAAAGACTAAATAGTAAAATTAAAAAAATAAATAGTAAAATATTTTATTTTATAATAAATTTATTATTTTGGTCATAAAATGTGATTCCCTCTGATCAATTTGTCTTTATATGTTCAGCTTGGCCAATAAAAAAAATTAAATGTAATGATTGGTTGGGGATTATTGGTACGGCATAGAGAATATATATATATATATATATATAGGGTATAACGGTTGCAGGGGAAACAAGGTATCTAATAATTTAATTTTATTTCAAAATAAGAAAAATGGTTACGAGAAAAGTGTTGTTTGGGATTGATTAATTCTTTCATTTTGTTCTAAAAAAGAATTAGACACTTTTCTATGTGTATTATACAGTATTTGAGAAATAAGTTATATTATTCACAATTTATAAATAACATGGCATACTCTCAATTTTATATTTTATATAGATGGCAACAAAATTTGAGTAAGACAGTGTGTTAAAAGCTTGGAGTACCAATTAATCGTTGAGAGACACAAAACCAAGCTAGAAGAGGTTTTCTTACAATGATTAATCAAGTAAACGCACGGACTTATTTTAAGGAGAAATAAAAATTAAGAATCTTAATTTTTAAAAAGCTTATGCACATAACTCGTTATTTTTAAGTAAAGTTACAAATATATATATATATATCATCTCACAATCATAATAAAATCTTTTTAATGCTTACTTATGTTGTGAGATATATTTGGCCCCAAAAAAAAGTTGGTGTAAATGGTATAAGTTTTTGTTCCTTAAGTAAATTATTGAAAGTTTAATTTCGAGCCCTTTGTATGAAGTAGGGAAAACTTTACTTTCTATTCTTAATACTTCAAGAAAATTAGTCCTTACTAATAACAAGGATAATTCTAGTCCATAACATAAAAAAATAATAAATCTTTTTAAATTTTGATTTTTTTTACAAAATTAAGAACTTTGAATGTAATTAATTACCCCATGTTCTAATGAGCTTAATTTTGGCAGAAAAGAAATCAAACGAACAAGGCGTAACAAGGAGACAAATTTAAAGGCACCATGTGGACAACATATCTACCAAGAAAACAAGTAGGTTGAATCTAGAGAACTAGGAAAAAAAACTTCATGGCTCGTTTGATTCAATTATCAGAGGGGTTAAGTGATGTAATATGAAATGTGTGAAGTGATGTAAAAGGATGGTGATTACATGATAGTTTGTTTGATATGATATGGAGATATGAGAATCAAATTTATTTTGTCTATTTAATTAAAATATGAATAAATATTAAATAACTAAAGTGCCCCTGATTAAAAAAAAAATACTCCCCTTCTCCCTCTCTTCCTTCTTCCCGGCCGGCCACCACCACCATTAGTGTCTTCCTCACCGGCAAACACTACCACCACCGTCTTCTTCATCAACCACCACCACCACCCTCCGTCCATATCTCTCCTCTCAATAGTAACGGACAATCCAATAAAAGAAAAAGATTGTTGTTGCTAGTAATCTACTAGAAATTGCAGCATCATCCTTCATGTCCTTATCACCAAATCGTTGTTGCGATTGTCTAGTTATCTTCTTGGCATATTCCAAGATCGTAGCTGCCATCGTGTTCCTAGATCTGTAAAGGGAGAAAGGTCTATGTCACCAAATCGATTTGTCGCCATACTCTCAAATCCGCCGTCTGTGAGCGGTTGAGGACAGAGGTGGGAAGGTTCTTGATCTATAATGGAGGATAGCTATGGTGTGAGCCAAGGGAGAGGGAGCTTGGCGGTGGTGGTAAAGACCTAACGGTGAAGGATCTTGGTTGTGGGGAAGAAGAAGCTCGGCGGTAGAGGTGGTGAGGGATGCCGACAAGGGAGGACATTGGTGGTGCAAGGTCAATCAACATTGAGTATAAAGAAGACAAATTGAAGGAGGAGGAACGGCTATAAATTGGAGTCTTATAATGAGGGTGTTTTAGTCTTTTTCTATATAATTACATGCTGGTGATACCTATCACATGGATTTTTCAAGGGGAAGTAGATCACCTAAATTGAGGCAATCCAGCTCACATATGTGATCCATATTACATGATTTTCAGCCAACCAAACACAATTAAGTAAGGTAATGTGAAGCCTATTACATTACCTCATAGGTAATGTAATCAAACCAAATGGGCTCTCAAATTATCCCATATAATGTATAACTCCAAATGATTGTGCTTAAGCTTGCCTATATGAAAAAAGTAAAAAAAAAAAAAAATTGAATCATACAATATAAACCTATGGCTTTTTAGAAAAACAAACCAATTCAAACAAATTCCTCCACTATACTCGCTGAGATAATTTGAACTCAATATTTTTATGACATATTTTAGAATTAAAAAACTTGAAAATAGAGAGAAAGTGTTGGTCACACCCAAGGAACAAAAGAACTCAATCGTATCGACTGGTCGGACTGGGAATCGGTGCTAAATCCAGTTTGATTATAGATCTTGACCACCTCTGCTTAAAACTAATAAAAAATCGATCGAATCAATATTCAACTGGTTCAAAACCGGTTGAACTAGTTAACTCTTTTTTTTTAGTTTTTAAGATAAAATAATATTATTTTTAGTACTAAATAATATTATTTTTTATAAATTTTTTTTGCATATTATAATATTGTATAAGTATTATTATGATGCATAATTATTAATAATGATAAATTTAATTAGTAAATAATATGAAAATAGAATATTAATTAACTATTTTGAATTCAAAATATAATTATAAACAAATTAATTTGTTTATATTTTAATATTAAGTTGTGAAACTTATTAATAATATTTTAAATTTTTTATATGTTATAAAATTAAAAAATTATTAACTTTATTATTATCAATTTAATTCTGATTGAACCGCTGTTGAACCATTAAACCTTAAATTAGTACACTAACCAATTCAATATCAAATCCGATTTGGTTTTTTGAACTTTAATTAAACTTTCTAAATTAATTTCTTAAACATTAATTTAGCTAAGGCACTACTCCATGTTAAATATAAGATAATTTTATTTGAGAAATCCCATCCAAAATATAAAAAAAAAAATAAATTTATATAGCAATAAATGCTACTATATTTTAAAAATACCCTTCAACTATTGTAATTTTCAGTAAATATTAATTAATTTAGTATAAAGGAAAGACCATTAATTGAAAATAATTTTAGAAAAAAATATGTGTAAAGTAATTTTTTCTTATATTTAAAATTGGAGGAAGTATATAATTTTATAATTCTAGATGAAGACATTAAATTGATCCGTCACGTTATTTTTTCTTTTCCACTTAATTAACATCTAGGGACATCATAGATGGCCGAGAATATTTCTGAAGAATATAATATATTGTGATCATATATAAAATGATAGATTCTCTTATATACATGTTCAAGGATTAAGTATATTGATATAATTAATGATTAACGATTAGGTGGGCTTCCTCATATATTATATGAAATCTGAGGAATTATGGTAAAAGAAAAAATAAAGAAGTATGAGGATAAATCAACTATTTATAGTTTTATAGTTTATAAATAGTGCAAATTATTATATATTTTATATCTAAATTTTTTAATATCAAATCAACCGATGTTAAATTCCGGTTAATTTGAATCGAATTAAATAGTATACAAAAATAGGAATATTCTCCTAACGAATATTTAATGTAATTATATATTCAAGGTTCAAATTCAAAACCATTAGTTTTTTATGGTGATGTACTCTTATAATGTGTTGATAACATTTGTAGCATATTAGAAATAACTAATGATAGATACTTGGGTCCCTAAAACATGTTTTTTGTTCGATTCTTAACTGTGTGTATGAAAAATATTTTATTAAAAAAAATAAAATTTATTTAGGTAATCTCTACGTTTCGAAAGCATTGGTTTGTTGCTATTTGCTGATAATACTTTAATGCTAAAAAAAAAAACACAAACTAATGATAATGCTTTAAAGACGCGGTCCGGCGTCCGCCCTGATGTTCAACATTTTTAATTTTTATAAAAACAAACAGGTTATTAATTGAATGGCAAGGAGCGTTGGGATTGGGTATGAAAGAAGCGTAAGTAGGTGCTCAGTTCAGAACAATCATACCATATCAATAAGATAATTAAACAATAGATACAGTGGATAATGTAGTTTAATACATCGGATTACCTAATCGAATCTGGCTCAACCAACGACTCAGTGAGGAAACAGTCAACACTTTACACATATATTCTCTTTCACGGAAACTCAATATTTCAACATTTTTAGGGAACTTTCCATACATACAATTTAATGGGTCAGGTGCTTGTTTTAATTCTCTAAGCTCCTCTGACTTTTTAATGAAGCTATCATTATGATTATGTATCAAACATGTTTGTTTAAACTTCTTTTTAAATAAAAAACACTGATCTTTTTTAAAAAAAGTACTTTTAAGAAATTTTAAAATATTTGTTAGAGTTTTTTAATATAATCAGAAATTAAAGTTGAAAAAAAAAGATTTCTGGTTATTTTAAGAAATTATTTCAAATGGCGTCTAAGAAATTAACAATACTTTTTCATCTATTTGACAGCAAGTGATCAACATGCACCAACTACCACCATTTGTTGGTCACTAGTCACCACTGCTAAGGGTGGGAATAGGCCGGGCCCCTATCAGGGGCCTATGGCCCGGCCTATTTAAGGCCTGGCCTGGTCTGGCCTGTTTAGATAAAAAGGCCAGGCTCAGGTTATCAAGTAGGCCTATTCAAATTAATAGGCTTGGCCTGTTTAAAATAGGCCTGGCCTGAAGCCTATAAGGCCAGGCCTGTTTATATTTTTTATAATTTTATATTTTATATTATAAATATAAAATATAATATAAATTATTTTTTATTATAATATAATATTATATAGTTTTTTAATTAATCCTCCCTCCACCTTCATCGTCCTTTTTTTTTTTCGTCCGCTACTCCACTTTCAATTTTCCTTTTCGAAAGCTCTGTGTCAGTTTTCAATTGCAATTGAAGACTGAAACCCTAAATCCCTAACTTTCCAGTTGCTGATGCCCAGTACTTCACCTCCGTTCTCCAGCCTCTATTCCGAGCCAACGTCGTGAAGAGTGAAGACATCGCTGGATCGCCTATACGTCTCTCTCCAGCCTCTGTTCCTTTCAAGTTTCAACTCTCAAGTATCGCGTATACGTCTCTCTCTCTCTCTCTCTCATCTTCGACCTTCAGATAGCCGCACACTGCACACATCTTCAACGCCTCTAGTCTTTGTACTTTGTAAACTCCATCGGCTGACAGTGGTGAGTCTCGAGCTTTCTCCGAATCTCTGCCTCTGGAGCTCGAGCTGGAGCTTCTGAATCTTCGCCTTTGGAGTTCAAGTGTCTCTCTCTCTCTCATCTTCCACTGTCAAATAGCCGCACATAGCATAGCATCTTCAACACCTCTAGAGTTCGGTCTCTCTCTCTCGTCTTGCTACTTCGGAAGCTACACAGTGGTGAGTCTTACTCTGTTCGAAGCTTACTCTCTTGTCTCCCTGTTTTGGTTGTGTTGTGGTTTTGGATTATGTTTCTTGGCACAATTTCTTTTGGCTTGTCTATATCTCATTCTGTTAAAGAAACTGAAAGTGATTGTAGAAGGTACTTCAATGTAATTTCTTAAAGAATGAGAATGCTTCGGTTAGGGTAAATTCAGGGACCTCTAGCAGCTTTCACAAACTCCAGGGACTAACGTCTCCAACGTTTAAAGTTTAGGGATTGTATTTAAGAAAATGCCTTTTAAAAAGGCCTCAGGCCAGGCCAGGCTCATTACAGGCTCAGGCCTGAGCCTGAAGAAAAGCCTAATGTAGGCTGATAGGCCAGGCTCAGGCCTTAGGCCTACATTGCAGGCCTGGCCTGTTTAAGCAAAGCCTGGCCTGGCCCGGCCTATTCCCACCCCTGACCACTGCAGATCACCGACCACCACCATTGGCTGTTGGCCACCGATCCCCATCAGTTGCCACTGGCAACCACCACCAACCATTGGCCGCTAACCATTGGTCACCACTGCCGACGACTAGCTACTAGTAACTAGTTTCCCTTGTCGGTCATAGGCCACAAGCTACAACAACTAGCCGTCAACTACTAGTCACCACCACCAACCGCCACCGTCGACCACCTACCACGAGCCACCACCACTCGTCAGTTGTCACCACCAGTTATCAACCACCATCATCAACTGCTAGCCACTAGCCTTTGGTTGCTGGCTTTCCACCATTGACCATTACTGCTTGTCCGTCAAACAAAACATTGAGATAAAGAAGTGCTTTTCATAGTTATAACCAAATGCAAAATAATTTTTACTTTTAATAAAATCTCAAAACCATAAATAACTTTTTTAAATAATTTGGAAATAATGTTTTTCTTTTAAGCTTAAACAAAGTGGCATAATACACTATGAAGAAAATCGAAGGAATATGCTAAGGAATCCTTCCTGCCTTGCAGCCAAGGCCTTAAAATAAAACCCGGTGGCATAAAATTTGCAATAATTGAACCCAAAAGACTAAAGACACTTTCACATGCCATGAGTTCAGAACGTCACTAAGAAAAAATCATGGAGTTGAATGGAACTATAATTGTAATGTATGGAATTATTGGAGCGTATAATTCACACTTTTGAGATCTCAAATATCGTTTGAATTAAAAATAGAGAACCGATAATGTTATGAAAATATTGACTTTTTGGGATGCTGAGTTCTGGATATATCCAATAAAATTAGGATATGTATATATCTAACAAGAGAGAGAAAAAAATCAGTTTCTGCATCTGCAAAGCCAAAGACAACACAGATTTTTCTGATATGCATAAGCTAGAGAGTTAATTTTGATGGGAAAAATTAAATTGTAGCAATAGCTGAGGATAAGGGTGGTCAGTCGCATCGCATATACTCCCTCCAGTCCATATTATAAGGCATCTTATATGATAAGTTTTTTGTCCAAAATATAAGGCAATAGATATTTTTTTCTCATTTTACCCATGTCTTTAATGTTTTATCTCTCTTCACTTATAATTCTCTAATGATAATAGAATGAGGTATTTAATAAAGGTAAAATAGAAAATGTGGGTATTTTTTACATTGATTTGAGTTGAAAAAGTGATTTTCTTAATATGCATGTAATTAATATAAAATATCTTATAATGTGGACCGGAGGGAGTAATATATTGAGAGGAATATTCGTTGTAGGCTATGGTTAAATATTCTGAGTAAAGATTCCCAGGTCCATTCAATTGGGATGTTGAGTTTCAAATCAAGAATGACACTGACAAAGAAAGATCCTTTATTAACAACAAAAGCCAACCTTGCTTCCATAGGCAACTACTTATACTTAATTGACACTAATCAAGCTGAAGCAACCTATCAGCCAGTGCTCCAACAAATTGCATCTGATTGATTGGGTTACACGTACAGCTAGCCGTGGCCTCTGCTTACGAATATCGAAAAGACAAATCATAAGCTTTAGTTATGGACATGGCTGCTCCTCATAATTTGGGTTTCTGCTTCCACCTCAAACCTCCTAGGGATAATTTATCGGATGCGCACCTTTTCAGTTTCCTTCATCTTTTCTTCTCCTTACTAATGAGACTTGTGTATTTATGTTGGACGCCCATATAAAATCCGAACAAATAATTTTATCTTCTCAACGCCATCAAAGTGTTTCAAGTTTATTTTAAACATGAGTAGTAAGTAAATATAAATGAAAATTTTAAATAAATATAGATAACAAATTTTTAATCTCTAAAATCTTTTAAAAGAATTATTATGTTATGAGTCTTTAAGTATCTTTATTCTTTTCTTAAATTAATTGCCTGTCTTTTCTTAAATTAATTGCCTGTAACATACATTCAAGAACCCTAGACCTTTTTTTTTATCTTGAAATTTCCTGATTTAGCTCGGATTCCATTTCTTCTTGTTTTTTTAAAGAAAAAAAATGAAAATATAGTCTCGTAATTTTAACTCGAGTTTTTTTTTAATGAAAATTTTAACTAGAGTTGAAGATGCAGCTTACAACAGGCAAAGTCATTCATGTCCTGGTGGCCCGCTATAAAAATTAAAGAGGAGCCCAAGCTAAATTCAGGTCCACAGGAATTGCCAATCACAATCATTTGTTCTGATCTCCAAGCATAAATGCTACTCCTGTTTTCCTTTCTTCTTGTCATTTTTTAAGAAAGTTTTTACTCAGACTTTCAAATTTTAAGATAATATTAATTAATGGCTAATTTTTTTTAATTATATTCTTATTTTTATTTAAAAAAGTTAAAAATAATATTAATTATTTTTTTTAGCATGAAGGGTATTTGTAACTAACAAGTGAAGACTAATTTTTTTAAAGTATAGAGATCACTAAAGTAGATTTTACCTCCTTTAATAAAGTTTTTTCCATGCACATGACCACTAATCTTTTCAAAGCGTAGAAATTATCGAAGTAAGTTTTACCTTTCCTAATTAAACCCTCTCCATACACACGGCCACTAATCCCTTTGAAATATAGAGATTACCGAAGTGAGTTTTATTTCTCTTAACACAACTTTTTTATACACACGACTAGGAATTGAACAGAAAAATATGTATATGAGACCTAACTATTTACCAATTATCTCATAATTTTGTTAGTATAACATTAATTACTCTCTTTTATCTGCTCCTTTATTGACAAGTATATTAGGAAATTTTAACACAAATTTTATTTTTTAATTTGTGGGCTAAAATCTTATATGACTTATATGAAATGGAGGTAGTACAACTAATGTGTATATTGCGTACGTGTGTACACCAATCAAATGCAAAAGTGACCTGCGGAGACGAGTAGTCTAGGTCCAGGGTGCGTGGAGGTAAGAAATTAGTGACTCAAAAGCATAATCTTCTAATATTTTATCATTTTCTTTTTTGGCCAATAACTTAAAAGTATAATATTAATTGTTGCCCTCGGATTGGTGGAAGAAATTTAGAGGGAAAGAAAAATTTTTTAAGAAATTTAGTTCAATAAGTACAAGAGAAGAAAATTTTTTTTTATGAATTTTTCCTCATATCCCTTCCCTCCAAAAGTTAGGAAATTTAGAGAAAAGATGAGTAAATCCTTCTTCTCCCCTCCAACATATCTAAATAAGAAAAAATTAAAATATCTCCCCAACCCTTCACTAAATCAAAGTAGAGTTGTCAAATTGGGCTGGCTCGGCCCATATGGGCTGGTCCACGTCGAGCCGGGTCAAAAAGTCTAATTTAACAAATAGGCTTAACTTTTTAAGCCCGAGCCCGTAGGATCGAGTCTACCGGCCGGCTTGTGGGTTTTTTTGTTTTTTTTTAATATTTTTTTATAAATTTTTTTATATAATTATTTAAATTAATACAACTAATTATTATAATAATTCATAAAACATAAATATAATATTTAAATTTTACAATTTATATATCACTAATTAATAAAATAATATGTATTTTTTAATATTTTAAATAATAAAAAAAGAAGAAAAAAGAAATGTGCTTTTCAGGCCAGCCCGCGTCACGCTCGAGCTAACCCACCATGGGCCGAACCTAAACGAGTCAGGTTCAAAAAACTCAAATTATGTATTTACTTTTAAAATTGAGGTCTTAGCCCACTTATTTTTTCAGGCAAGCTCATCGAATTTAATCTATTTTGGCAGCTCTAAATTAAAGGGTGCCTCAAACTATGCTTTACCGACTTTACCAGGGAAGATAGAATAAACGCTATAACACAGGCTGGATCATCAAGGGTTTTTCACTATAGATATAACAGAGATCAACGAGATGAAACTTTTCTCATTCAATGTTTACTTTGACCATCTAAACTTCGTCACGAGCTGATACAAGAAAGGTCCTACAAAATTGGATTAGTACCACTCCCTTCAAGGAAAAAAAAATTGTCGTCATCCCTTATTATATATATATAGAGAGAGATTCTTCCTTTCACTCATGCAGACTTCAACTTGGCTGATGTAGAAGCGAGATAGGAAAGATTTCTGTGCCCCACGAACATCAAAAGGGCTCCCAAAAGACTTAGTATTTTGAGTGTGGTGAACAGGTCCAGCTGCACAAGAACACAAGCATAGTAAAATACACAACTTCCACTGGGAAAAGTAGGAAGAAAATTTTAGACTTGCCTTGTCAAACGAAAAATGGAACTAAAGGAAAAAAAATTATAACATTCCACCAATATGCATCGTAGATGATAGATCATGCCATGTATTATTATTACAGGAAATTACCCTTCTCATCAGGAATTAACCACTTCTAGTTCAAGAACATTTCAAACCACCTAGTAGAAACTGACTGAAACATGTACAATGGGTCCGTTCAGTAATTTATATGAAGAGTGACCATACCTTCAACCAGAAAAGTACATAAAGCAACAGAACTGCAGCAATGCCGAGATGAAACAGAGCAGCATATAGAGCATGTACTGATGAAGCAGGGAAGTTCTTCAGGTTCACTCCTAATCGTAAAAGCTGTAAATGATATCAAATAGAATGAAAATGTTACCTACCCCACAGGAGGATTGTGAACCAAGAGAAGATAAAGCAGGTATGATGGGTACTTAAGTGGTATGGGAAAACCCACCCCCCCCCCCCCCAAAAAGCTAATTATTAAGGTTGGAGAACTAATCCACTTATATATCTCATTGAGCATTCTATATTACTTAATGTGAGACTTGAGCATCTCATACTACCCAAGTCCCCATCAATTGATTCCTTTAAGAGTTAACATTCCGGTGGCTAAACACTATGACACTACACTCGGTGACACTTCACTTGACTCCCCTATTGGTTAGAACCCTCCACCGGTTAAAACCCTCCGAAGATAGCCCTCTGTGAAACCGTCAATGTCCAAACTCCGATAACATTGATGGGTACCCAAGTGGAATGGGGAATCCCCCCTAAAAACTAACTATTAAGGAGGGAGAACCAACCCACTTATATACCCTATTATGCATCCCATACTACTCAATATGGGACTTAGGCATAGGCATCCTATACTACCCTAAGTCCCCATCAAGGTTCAAAAAAATTTGCAAGTAATTGGAATGTTTCAATAACATTTGGATAACCCTACATTTTACAAAACTAGAAGCAAAAAAGTATTGTATTAAAAACCGGACCGGCCGGTTCGACCGGGAACTGGCCCCTGGTCCGGAAATAGCTGAAAACCAGGAGAAATTGGAACCGGTGGGAACCGGTGAAGAACCGGTCAAAAACCGGCACAAAACCGGGTTGAACCGGTCCGATTTTTTTTTTATTTTTTAAAACTATTTTTTAAAAATAAAATAACATTATTTTTAGTATTAAATAGTATTATTTTTAGTGTAATTTTTTTTCTTTCTATATTATAATATGTTATAAGTATTATTATGATACATAATGATTAATAATGATAAATTTACCTAACAAATAATATGAAAATAGAATATCAATTGACTATATTATTAAAAATATATTAATTTATTCACAACCAGTCCGACCATTGAACCTTGAACCGTTGCCTCATCCGGTTCAATGACCGGTCCGGTTTTTAATACCTTGCAAAAAAGTACACCAAATATGAAGAACATTAGCAGTGATGTCAAGATCAGCCATCATATTTTGCCCCAATTACGACCAAAAGAGAGAGAATAATGAGGATTATCGGACTTACACCAACCAAAAAGCCCATCAGTGGCAAAACAGTCAAAATCAAAAAAGCTAGAGAGAGACTCTGGGGTGGTCGCTTTTCAGGAGCCCTGAATAAGTGGACTATCTCTTCTTTGGGTCCATATCTCGAATAAGGATCCACAGGTGGAGCAGGAGGGCGAGCTCCCTTTTCAGGTGCATCTGGAAGATCTAATTCAACATGGCCAAGAGGCCGCAAGAAAGAGTTCTCCTGAAAAAAAAAAGTCAAAAAACAATGATAACAAAAACTCAGATGGCCAATATAAAAGTGAAGGGGGGAAATTAAAGAGAGCTTGTAGGGCCAGACACCATGACAACATCACCAACAGTCAGCTCAATGTCATATTTGCCTGAGAGATAAAAAAAATTCTCCACCAACCCAAGAAAATCCTACAAGCCAAAATATAAAAATGTGAGAAAAACAAGAACTATAAAAGCAAATGAGAATAAAGTGGCCTTTATGGACAAATATATGAATTCAGTATATGCATACTAGCTAGTTATTGCAGGATGTAACAAACGAAAAAACAGTACTCAAGAGGAGAACTCAGAACCAAGATAGTAAGACGTGTAATAAGAGACACTTAACAAGAATGATCTCAAACTTCTGGCCAGTATTCCCAACCATAAAGATGTGCTCAACCTTCGTCTCATGTCTCAACATAAGAAATGCCTGCAGAAAAAAAAAATCCTCAATAGACCAAGCATTGAAAAGAATTCATTCAGAAGGTCTAATGTTAATTACTAACCTGGTGTGGCTTGAAAGCATGACCATTAGGCGTTGTCAATTGAAAAGACAAACGAAACTTCTGCAAGTGGTTAGCTGAGAGCGAAACAAAATTTTTTCCAGACAAATCCAGCCTGGATAGGCAAGTAGCATGGAAAAAACCAGTTGAAACCAAAAACCACAAAAGTCACTAATAGAAAAATAACACATTATATTCAAACTTCAGACATAAAATAGAATGATAAGCAACTGCTCTACTTATCAGAAATCAGGAGTAACATCCTGAACACAACAGTTCATAATTTTTTAACGAAAAATAGAAACATACGTCTTTTGGGTTTCAATACTTCCAAGATCACTGTCGAGAACAGCAATTTCTGCATTGCCCACTTTAATAATTCCAGTGACATATATTGGCACATGAATTTGGCCTCCAGTAGCATATACTTTATCATTATCAGATCCCTGAAGCACCATCTACAAAATAGGTTTTACATACAATAATATGCCTTGATGCAACTGAAAGGAAAACAAATAACTAAATTAAGCAACAAGGAATACCTCAAAAACAAACACGTAAGTCCCCACATCCACATTCCTTGAGAAGAAATTCAAGACATGAAGTCCACTTTTTGAGTCATACTGGAGCTCCTGCATGATGCAAAAGGTGCAGAGTAATCAGACAATGGAAAGTAGAACAAAACAGAGATACCAAAAAAAAATCTAAGAAAGAGGTAACTGAGAGTTCTGCAAGAGAGAGAAAAATAAATAAATAAAGAAAACAAACTCCTGGAAATAAGGCAGGGCTCACCTTACTCTCAATAATAGATGAATCTTGAGCACCTGTTCTGAACGCTCGAACAAGTTTAACCATTAAAGGAGACGCAGCTGAACCAAGCACGGTATTCACCTTAACCTGATTAATTTTGAAACATGCGTTTTGTCATATTTTGTCAACAGAGAATAACAAGCATCACCGCTGCAAAACTTCAAATCTAAGATTAAAGTAGTAAAGAACCCATAACAGAAATGCAAGTGTCTGGCTAATGGGAAATATAATGATAATTTGAGGGGGGAAACAGAAGAGTAAGGTTATGAGGTGGCGGAGACCCATAATAAATGAAAAATATTTTCCATTACCATCAGGCTTGGGGAACACCACCTAAATGGTTGTATTATTAATCATGACAGCCAGAAACTCTTTAAACTCTAAATTCCAAGATCTACTTAACTTTCGTAATTATAGCACTACAAAACCAATGATGTAAAAATCCTAACTCAGTTGCATACCTTAAGCTGGTCTTTCTTGGTTAATGAATAAACAGTTGCAGGAACTGACAGTATAAGTGGGGTGGAGACCCTACAATTCCACCATAAGAAATTCAGTTTATATACCTTTCAAGTGCAATGAAGAGGCTAATTAATCAGAAAAAAAGCAGAAAATAAATATAATGCCATAAAACTGTAATTTTACTATAATAAATTGACCTTAAAAACGCACTCACCTGTTGTTTTCTAGAAAAGCTAATGATTCTATTTGATTGAAGAAGTCCTTTGCATCTCCAGGGATTCCAATGCCCAGCAAGAATTCTGCCAAACCCAATATTTTATCCCCTGGAAGCTGGAAATGAAAAACCAAGGCATTAAAAGAACACCATTAAAAGGCTACAAAATAAAAGTAATCCCGCATGGTCCACGCACATTTAACTTTTCATTGGTCACGGCAGCAAATGCTGTAAGCCCTCGCACAACTGAAGCAGTAGTGGAAAGAGAACCCTGATACTCACGACCACTAACAATTTTCTCATCAAAATAAAAGGTCCCATCATCTGAAAGTAGACAACATGCTCATCTAAGACCACTATGATGAAGTATAAAGCTTAAACAGCAGGACAAGAAAATGCATTGACTGCATGGAAAAAGTGACAAATTGATTAGAAGTTAGGAGGAATCGGGCCTAGAAGTGTTCACAATATACAAGTATCTTCTAGCTATGTTAAGGCATTTGATGTTGAATAATATCCTGTAGGACTGAAACATACTGATACAAACATGCACCAACTTAATCATCCTCAACCCCACATGATTAGAAGTTCACGTTCACAAGGAACAGCAGGCCCTTTAGAATGACAGTCACCAGACTACTTAGTTCATTGAAAGACAATTAACCATCAATAGCAAGGTTCCATTGCAGAGAAAACAAAGAATGACAGTCAAGTAAATAGATATCCCTAAGACAAAAACTATAGTGACTAAGAGAATTTTACAACTTACAAGGATGTCTATAAGCATAGCTAAATCAACATTAAAAAGAAAAAAGAAAAGGACAACATTAACAGTAAATGTAATGAAACACGAAATGCACTGACATAATGAACAACTTAGAGCCTATCCATTGCAGAATAATAAGGATTACAAAAGGACTTCATGGCTACTACGTCCATAATAAAGAATCCTAACTCAATGAATACTTATTAACAAAGTAACAAAGAAGACTATGAATTAGGAATAGGAAAACTACACATACCATATTTCTCAATGCTGTCAAAAAGCTTCAATATATCATTTTTCACCATATCAATCTGCCAATATGGAGCTAATATAAGATACCAATAAAAGTGCCCAGGTAAGATATGTTTGCACAATGTATCAGAGAAAAGCAGCAGCATTGGTATGTCGTCAGTAAAATTAGAGGAATATTACTCTACCTTTCATGTCTGCACCATCATTTTCAGATGCAAGCCTGCTCTCCCTATCTCTCCCTCTCGTGTGTGCGTGCACATGCACATGCACACGCATAGTGATTCAATATCACAAGAGATTCACTATTTCACTTTAAGCCCCTTAATGAGGGCTGCTTTAATCTTGCCACTCTTCGGTTTGACTTGTTTCACTTTGACCCAGTGATGTGATGAAAGTCATATTCAGTTCACCATTTGTTGTTGGTGTTTGATGAATTGAGTTAGAATATTCTAAGGAAAATTTTTACCACTTGACAGCTTAACTAACTACAGTGATTTTCAACATTTAAGATGGATTACCACTAAAAGAGTCAAGCAACAATACTTTTGAAATTTAACTTGCTAGTACTGCCCAGAAGCTCCATCAAACGAATTTGTGCACAATATATGTAACTTTCCTATGTCCTTGAGTTTGATGAATTGTGTATTAAAGATCCAGAACGTTACCCTAAACTGCTCAATTTCAGAAGATGCTAGTGAGATCACTCCAGCAAATGCTTCAAGTGCTAAACCTGCAATATACATCTTAAAAACTAATTTTTACTGTTATTAAAAAAAAAAAAGCTGTTACTTGTGAGTACAGATTAGCTATGATAATTACAATATATTTGAGATCCCATGGCTCATGCTAGCTTAACTAAGACACAGAGAGAGAAAAATATCAACGCAAATAATTACCAGCAGCATATGTACTAGACTCAGGGTTGTCAGAGCTATAGCGCCACCTTCCATCGCTCTGGCTCAGAGCCTGCCAATAATGCATGAGATTATCTCAAGTTTCCACATGAAGGTTTGAATTGTGATTGCAGCGAAAACAACTGATGATATGAGATATGGTTCTATATCCTAGAGTCCCAGCACCACATTAGATGGACAACAATGATATTTATCCAAAAGCAAATATAGATTGCATCTCAAAAGTACATATGTTAAAAACAAACCTTGATTGATTGAAAAGTCCCATCACCATCAGCAAGAAGCACATCAACATTAGAAGTCTGATCCTGCAAAAATAACACTGCGAGATCAGAAGCAATTATAGTGAAACATATATCACATTGCTTTCTGACAGCAACAGTACTGAAGAAATAAATCTCAAAAGAGAGACATGTCCGCCATAATAGCTAACATATCTAAAGAATATTAAAGGGACGAAAAAATATTTGCTTGCACAGTTAAATAAATTCCTAAGAATTACCTTCATAAAAACCAGACTTCCTATAGAGTAGTATATGTCAAGCAAAGTACTTGCATCACTGACAGTGGCTTTAAGGCTTGAAGCAATATTCTTTACAGAAAAAAAAAATGCCCGCGTCAATTTTGAGACTTAAACACAACCATAAAAGTTTCATGAGCAATGAAATTTAAGCTGCAACATACAAAATAATGGACATGGCATTCAGGTACCTTGAGAACCTTCTCATCAACCCCGCATTTCAGTTTCCCATTAACTTTTAAGGCATAGAACACATCCTTTGGAGGAGATAGTGACCCAAGAGTCTCCAATACTTGGTGACAAGTGATTGTACTCACATCAGGCTTCTTTTCTATTGCAAGAATCTCATGAATGCTCAAGGCCTCATATGTATCTTCTAAACTGATAAGTGATCACGCAATAATAATCAGTTGCCTATCAATGTGATATAAAATATCAACAAAGTTACACAAAACAAGCAGATTAACTGATGATATATGACACATCAGAAGATCAATTGTCTACGTAAACTATCAGAAAAATAACGATTTTCTTTCTGGATGTCAATCTGTATACATCAGAAAGTTATTGGAAAGGCCAAAAAGCGATCTTTTTTGCGCTATCGAAACGTAATTGACGTCGAGAACAATTGGCGTCACAAGACTCTCACCAATCCTCCATTTTCCAAGGGAAGCAGGATAACGGTAATCTGAATGATAACACAGATAATAGCATCCTAAGATTAAAAAGGGTTTAATTAGGGTTTAGTTTACCTAGCATATGATCCATTAATGGGCGCGAAGAGCTCCAAAGCCGCAGTTCGATGCGAATCTGAGATCGGCTCGTAAACCGTCGCCGCTTCACAGATCGAAATAGCCAAAAGCAACACCAGAAATACAGCCAGGTTTCTGGCCATTCCTGCACCAACAAATCAGATCATTTCAACTAGCAGCATATGACTTTTGCATCAGTAATTTGCATGTGGATCGGTTTAGGCTCGATAATGGATAAGGGCGTCAAGTCATACGTGTATGAAACACGATATTGTGGGTTGAGTAGCTGAATACTAGCACTTCGACGGCGAAGACTTCCCCTTGTAGATAGCTCAAGTTCGGGTCGTGACTGCCATATAACTGGGAGCAGAGCGACAATAAGTTGAGAAATGACGTTTGAGGAATAAAAGTTGCATTTAATGTCAATTATGGATCCAAATATTTTAAAATTGTAGAAACAGATCAGGGTCCGAAAATGAGCATAATTTGCCAATCCAAATGACATAAATATTCTCAGTCAAGTGTCCGTTAATGCTAAGACCCAACTCCTGCATTCTCGTCCCTGACTCGGTAATATTCTGCCCTGAGCTTCTTGAGACAGAGAAAGGAAATCTTCGAGCGAAACGAGTATCACGAAAGTCAGAAAATGCCACCGTGTCAATCCAATTGAGGGATTCTCTGAATACAGGTTGTCCTTTCTGTCTTACTTTTGTTTCTTCAATATATAGGTCAGACAATATCGTTGGAGTGGAGTCTTCAGAAATTCATATCAACATTAGCTGCATCTACCTTGACTACATCTCAGAATCCAAAGACAAGATGTCTTCATGGCTCATGTCTTGATTCCAAGTTAAGGATCAATAACTTTCAAATTTATGAGGCTAAGGCAGTTTCGTGAGCACGTACTGGAGAAGGAGCTATCTTATTTGAACAATATTTCCAACTTCATGATGGTTGTTGTGTTAATTGGAACATGCAAGTTGTAGATTTTGTCCTCTGTCTAGTGTAAAGTCCATGTCTCTAAATTGTGTTCAAAGATCTGGCTTCTGCTTGCTGTTTTATTGAACTATGCTTTTCTTGTAATAATAATATTATACAATTTGATATTTCATGTAATTGCATCCACTGTTTTGTGGATGTGGGACGATGAAATTATGTTAAACAAGTGCAGGAATGAATGAGTTGCCAGATGATAATTGAAGAGCAGAGATCATATCTTATACTATATCAATTATTTATTGGCATAGCAGAAAATGTATGAGTGAATTCTGAATTCTTAGAAAAAAAAATTTATACGGTTGATTAGAAAAATCTCATTTAACACTTAACAACCCCCCCTTTTACACTGAAAAAACTGTGCAGTAAATTAATCAAATCCGGAATTTCACACTAGAAATTGCGTGCATCAAATTGTAATCAAATCCAGAATTTTACACTTGGAACCTAGCATGTGGTCAAGCCCAGTTGTTGTCACTCGGAACCATGAATTTACTACTGACATTCAGTGTTTTGAAATTGACCTCCCCCAATTTTACACTGAAGGAATTGTGGTCACAATTTTTCCTATGTTCAGGTCCAGGTTTTGACACTTGGAACCATGAATTTACTACTCACGTCCAGAGATTTGATACTGAACTCCCCCAATTTTACACTAATAAATTGTGGTCACTAAACATTTCCTGTGTTTAGGCTCAGGGTTTGACACTCGGAACCATGAATTTACTACTCACATCCAAAGATTTGACACTGACCTCCCCCAATTTTACACTGATGAAATTGTGGTCACAATTTTTCCTATGGTCAGGTCTATTATTTGACACAAGGAACTTCGTATTTACTAGTGGTATTCAGAGATTTGACACTAAACTCCCCTAATTTCACATTACTAAAATTGTGTTTATCAACTTGTGATCAGATGCAGTTTTTGACACTTTGAACCCTATATTTATTGCGTTTGTTGGAATATTTAACATTGAACTCCTAATTTCACATTGATGAAGTTATGTTTACTAAATTTTTCCTGTGGAGAGGTCCATTTTTTGATACTCGAAACTATGGATTTACTACTCACATCACTGAATTTATTACTTGTGTTCCAAAATTTTACACTGAATTTCCCCAATTTCATACTAACGAAAATTGTTCATAAAATTTTTCATATCCACAGATCCAGTATTTGACACTCGACATCTTAAATTTACTAATGATGGTCAAAAATTTCACACTGACCTACCCCAATTTCACTTTGCTCAAATTATGTTCATTAAATTCATGTGATCAATAAAGCACAGGGAAATATAACTTTTACATATACTTAATTTTCATTCATATCACACCCATAAGGCGTTATATCATTACATATATGGGTAGAAGGGTCCTTTTGTGTATATATATATCACATCATATATATATATATATAAATATATCACATCAGTATGAAATTGGGCGAGGTCAGTGTCAAATCTCTGGACATGAGTAGTAAATTCATGGTTCCGAGTGTCAAAATCTGGCCTAAACATAGGAAATGTTTAGTGACCACAATTTTATCAGTGTAAAATTGGGGGAGTTCAGTGTCAAATCTCTGGACGTGAGTAATAAATTCATGGTTTCGAGTGTCAAAACCTGGGCCTAAACATAGGAAAAATTGTGATCACAATTCCTTTAATGTGAAATTGGGGGAGGTCAGTTTCAAAACACTGGATGTCAGTAGTAAATTCATGATTCAGAGTGACAAAAACTGGGCTTGACCACATGCTAGGTTCCAAGTGTAAAATTCTGGATTTGATTACAATTTGATGCACACACTTTCTAGTGTGAAATTCTGGATTTGATTAATTTACTGCACAATTTTTTCAGTACAAAATGGGGGCTGTTAAGTGTTAAATGGGATTTTTCTAATCAACCGTATAAATTTTTTTTTTAAGAATTCAGAATTCACTCATACATTTTCTGCTATGCCAATAAATAATTGATATAGTATATGATATGATCTCTGCTCTTCAATTATCATCTGGCAACTCATTCATTCCTGCACTTGTTTAACATAATTTCATCGTCCCACATCCACAAAACAGGGGATGCAATTACATGAAATATCAAATTGTATAATATTATTATTACAAGAAAAGCATAGTTCAATAAAACAGCAAGCAGAAGCCAGATCTTTGAACACAATTTAGAGACATGGACTTTACACTAGACAGAGGACAAAATGTACAACTTGCATGTTCCAATTAACACAACAACCACCATGAAATTGGAAATATTGTTCAAATGAGATAGCTCCTTCTCCAGTACGTACTCACGAAACTGCCTCAGCCTCATACATTTGAAAGTTATTGATCCTTAACTTGGAATCTAGACATGAGCCATGAAGACATCTTGTCTTCCGATTCTGGGATGCAGTCGGGGCAGATGCAGCTAACGTTGATATGAATTTCTAAAGGCTCTACTCCAACGATATTGTCCAACCTGTATATTGAAGAAACAACAGTAAGACAGAAAGGACAACCTGTATTCAGAAAATCCCTCAATTGGATTGACACAGTGGCATTTTTCGACTGTCGTGGTACTCGTTTCACTCGGAGATTTCCTTCCTATGTCTTAAGAAGCTCAGGACAGAATATTATCGAGTCAGGGACGAGAATGCGGGAGTTGGGTCTCAGCGTTGACAGACACTTGACTGAGGGTGTTTAGGTTATTTGGATTGACAAATTATGCTCAATTTCGGACCCTGATCTGTTTCTGCAATTTTAAAATGTTTAGATCCATAATTGGCATTAAATGCAACTTTTGGTCTTCAAATGCCATTTCCCCTAATAAGTTAATAACCGGAGTAGATGACTGACCAAGTGAGGTCATCGCACTGAGGCCAACAAAAAAAAAGGACATCACAATAAAATCTAATTCCCAAAACTAACCCTGAATTCTTGTTTTGTTTCTTTTCTTTTTAGTAGGAATGAAAGTTCCCTCTTTTTTTAAAAAAATAAGTGAAGTGTAATCATTGCAATCAAAAGGGTACATCAAGAGCAGCCTAGAACTCTCAAAAGGAAAGGAATATTATTGATACCAAAGCAAACAAATACAGTAACCAGTTTCAAAAGATTACAAAATCATAACTAAGACCAAAAAAGAGCCTCTAACCTACTTCATCTCTATCAAAGTCAAACTCATTCTGATCTAAAGGAGAATTAGAACTGACACAAGAAACCGAGACAAAACTAGTATCTTTAACCAACAAGAAAATCAAAATAGATGGTAGTAACGAAACCCATATAAAATGACTCTTCTCCTTATTAACCAAATCTGCCAACTTATTAGTCGAGGAATTCTCTTGGAGAGAAATCCAAGATACATCAAAACCATTACTAGATGCTAATCTACCACAAATGTCCTTGACGAAAACTCGATACTCCCACTCACAAATACAAGCATTCCCTGACTTAATAATCAAGATAAGCAAATCAGAATCATACTAAAAAACAACATTATAATAACCAAGCTCAAAAGCTAGCAAAATAGATTTATGAAGAGCCAACACCTCTGCACCAAGGAAGGAAAATGCCATACAACAGTTAGCAAAACTTCATTGCCAATCTCCTATATAATTACGACATATAATCTCCAATCCAGCCACCCTTGTTTGTGGATTAAAAGCAGCATCGCAATTAATCTTCAACTTGCTCATCAGGAGCTTTCCACCTAGAAATCCTTGAATCCTGCAAAACATCCTACTTAACATCATCAAAAGCAAACAGATTATTAGCATTATAAAATTTTGCATGATATTGATAGGCCCTAGCAATCACTCTTATAGGATTCGAAGTAACATGATTGAAAACTGAATCATTCCTTTCCTTTTGTATCAACCAGCAAATCGAAACAAACGAAGCTTTAGCTTCCTCATCAAAACCTCCATCCTCCACTAAAACAACATAGCAAGCCTTGCAAAACTCTACACATCACTAGGGTCAAATTTAACACCAAAAGGACTTCCAAACCAAACACATAGAACCCAATGACACAATAATAATAGATGCTCAGTAGTCTCAATATCCTTGTCACAAACACAAACAAGCGAAACCCTGCAGTTACGTCTAGCTAGAGCTTCCCTTGTGGCTAGAGCATCAGAACAACTTTGCCAAATAAAGTTTGACACTTTAGGAGGAGCCTTAATACACCAAACCTACTTCCAGAACAACTTATTTAGACAGAATGAAGTACCCACCACATCCCTAAGCAAGGATATTTTCTGGTCATCACATTATAATAACCCTTTTTTTCACATTATAATGACCATTCTTATAGACAGTCCATATTCTTTTATCCTCACAAACAAAGCAGGCAGGAGAATACATTCAATTTTTTGCAAAATATCATCATTAACCTTTCCTTCCAACAAACTTAAGTTCCATCTAATATTACAAATCAAATCAACAACCCTTCTAGAACTTTCATCATCAGTTAAATCAACAAAATAAATACTAAAATTAGGAATTCCAAGAATCAATTTATCATTCCAAATATGAACTCAAGGTTGATTAGTCAAAATCCTTAAATTATTTTTTTTCATCCTTATTTTAACAAAATACTTAAATAAACTTTTCTTTTGCTTTTTTTTTCCTCAATGAAAACTTTTCTTTTGCGTTGATTGGTCAAAAAATTTCCCTTGCACTCTTTTTTTTTTTTTAATTACATATTTCAAGATTTCTTGTGGACCCAAAACATTCTTCCAGGCTTTAAATGGTCCCATTCCCATTTCCAAATGCCATCTCTTGCCACCCATTGCCACCCAGCTCAAGATACTTGTTAAGAGATTTAGGCTTTGTTTGGTTCAATTGAGAGAATTGGAGAGATTTTAATGAAGTAAATTGAAGGAAAAGAGATTGGAAAGATTTTAAAGTTCCCTTATTTGCTGGGATTGAATGGGAGAGAATTGGAGAAATTTTAATGAAATCTTGTTTAATTTATGAAGGGATTTGAGGGAATTGGAGATGATTGGGTAATAAATACTCTCTTCTTAAAAAAACCTTAATTTGAGAAAAATTTATAAATAGATGGGGAAGGGATTGGATGAGATTAAATTCCCCTAATCTCCTCCAATTTTTTAGTTAAACAATGGGAGGGAATTTAATTTTGTCTTTTCTCCTTGAAAAACCTCAAATCACACAGAGACGTAAAGGTCTACATTTATTTTTTTTTTCATCTAAATAAATTGATATTATTTGATATTCTATTCATAAGAAACAAACATATTTTGATATTTTAATTTTTTTTTCTCAAAAGAATCACCAACAATAAGATAAACAAAGCAAACATGTCATCTTCACATATGGGAGAAATTATATTTTTCCATCTTTATCGCTTTCTTTACATATAAGCTTGGCTTCTAAATCTCACTTAAATAGTGTATTTAAACAGAAAAACGAAAGAGTAATAAATTACAAAATAATACTTATTATCAGTTGAAGAAGTCTTAAAATAAAGTAGCTTTTCACAAACACTGCTAGTTTTTTTTAACATGTTTTTCTAGCTGAATTTTTAACATATTTTGAAAATTCACATGCTGCTGTCCCTATTTCAATTCAAAGTCCACTAATCATCAATTGATAAAATTTATAGTATACATAATACAAGACAACTCCTTTTCATTTCATCCATTTACTCCTTTTATCAATTCCTTCTCGTTTCCACCAGTCATTTTACAAGCGTTCAAAACATGCCACCAAGTAGTCTCTCTTTGTTGCGTCTCCACCTCAAATATATGATACTTTTGCATCATTTACTTTATTGAAAGAATTGAAAAAAAATTCCATCAAGCTATACACGCAATAAATGATTTAGCAGCAAAAGAAAAGAGTATACAAATTCTATTAAATGTAACTTCCAATTCATAAAAATTGTTATTCTAAAATTTTTCACAATATTTATTACTTTAAAATTCTAATATAGTATTAATTACTTATTTTATTGTTTATCCTTTACTAATATTAAAAGAATTATTTAAAAAAATATTTAAATTAAGGATATTTTAATAAAATATTATTAAATTTTATAATATTTTAAATCATCTAATGGCTTTTTTTATTTGTATGAAAACTCTAAATTACCTGATTGTATGAATTAGAGTGAATAAGAGTTTAATAAATAATTTATTATTTAATAAAAATCAGAGTTTGAATAATTAACTGTATTATTAATTATTTATGTGTAATATGATTTGATTTTTTGAGCAGGGTATAACAGAAAAATAAAAAATTTACCAAAATATGATAAAGAAAAAAATATTTATCAATACATAACATTTAAAATCGAATTTGTGTGATGTGACTTATAACAGTTAAAACAAGTCGATCCATACAAAATCGGCTCCCAACTTTTTCTTAATTTTTTTTTTTTAACCTTTTGAGGTAGGTCGATGAAGATGCAATATCGACTTTCCTCCTCCAAAATTTTATGTCTGCCTCTATTAAACCCCTCCCCCAATTCATTTCCCCAACATGCACACGCCACACACCGTTTCCCTTTTTTTATCCCCATTCAATTAATTAAAAATGTTAGTTATCTATTTATTAATAATTGTGTATAATATTTCAATAAATAAAATTAAATATTTATAACTTTGTAATTATAATATTTATTCCTAAAATAAGTAATGTAAAAAATAACAAAAATATATATAATTTATTGGGAGTGTGCAAAAACTGGGTAGGACTAGATTGATGATCAACCCATTGTTCGGTCTTTATGAAATTAAGTTGGATTGAGCTAGTTTGTTTTATGAAATCGGGTTTGGTAAAGTCCTTAAAAATATTTTTAAAAAATAAAATGTTTATTTATTAAAAAATATAATTATATTCATCCAACATATTTTTTTTTAAAAAAGAATATTAGAATCAAAAGTAAAATTTTCTTAAATTATAAGTTCTAAAAATTCATGCATTATTTTTACATAATATTAAGAAATTAATCCTCATAAATAACACCTTGCCTATAGTAATGATTGAGTAAGAACACCAGGTTGAGGTATAAAGTTTTAAACTGATTTCTTAATAGTATGTAAAAATAATGTATGATTTTTTGGTATTTATAATCTTTTTATCCTAATATTATTTTTCAAAAAAATATATTTTGGATGAATGTAATTATATTTGTTAATAAATATAAAAATATTTTTTATTTTTAAATAATTTTTAATAACCGGACCAAACCCAATTTTATATATTAGGCTAATTGAATCCAATTCAGCTTCACAAAAACTTGGCAATGCATTGATTATTAATCTAGTTCTACCCAAGTAAATTATATATATGTATATGTTTTTGTCATTACATAGTTTTGGAATAAAAATTATAATAAAAAATATAAATATTTAATTTTATTATTTATTGAAATAGATAATTAAAAATTTTTATTAATTGAATGGGGATGAAATTGGGAAAACGGTATCTGATGTGTGCATGGGGAAATGAATTGGGTGAAGGGGGCTGCACCCTTGAAAAATTTTGCAGGTCAAAAAGTATTAGAAAAATTTAAGAAAAAGTTGGGGGCTGATTTTGTATAGATCGAACTTGTTTTAATTGGTGTAAGTCACAGCACACAAATTTGATTTTAAATATTATATATTAATAAATATTTTCTGACCTGTTGTATTTTGATAAACTTTTTATTCTTTTGTTACATACTGTTCAAAAAACCAATATGTTTAAGTAAAGATTTTATTTTTTATATCAAAGTTAATAGAACAAGATTAATGTTGTTTTTATATATCAAAATCTTTGTATTATTAGTATTAACTAGATAGATTAGCTTTTGAATATCAAAATCTTTGTATTAGTATTAATGTTCATAATAAAAGTTGATATTAAGTACCAACTGAATGTGTCAAAAAGTAGTATTAGTGGGTATTAATTTGGATTCTAGTTAACCTTTCGAGCTGCCTTTGCGCCCACGCCTCTCTGAACTTCCAATTGATACGTCAGTCCTCCCTTCATCCCTTTTCTTGGGAACCCAGAGGCTCTAATTCACATCAAATTTACTTGAAATTCACTCATCAGAATCAATTCGATCGTCTTCCCCCTGTTGTGCCCTGCTTCATCATTAGATTTGATCAATCCACTCAAACCTTGTCCAAAGTCGTTTTCACATTGTTACCTCAATTCGAAAACTTTCGCTTCCTCAACCATGTCGTTTGAAGAGGAGGAGGCATTAGAGCACACCCTCCTCGTAGTACGCGAGGTCTCGGTGTACAAGATTCCACCCCGAACCACGGCCGGTGGGTACAAGTGCGGCGAGTGGCTCCAATCCGATAAAATATGGTCCGGTCGGCTCAGGGTCGTTTCGTGCAAGGATCGGTGCGAGATCCGACTGGAGGATCCAAACACCGGGGAACTATTTGCCGCTTGCTTCGTTTACCCGGGCCAGCGTGAGAACTCGGTCGAGTCTGTCCTCGACTCGTCCAGGTACTTCGTCCTGAAGATCGAGGACGGTCACGGTAAGCACGCGTTTATTGGGTTAGGGTTTGCGGAACGAAATGAAGCTTTTGACTTCAATGTGGCATTGTCGGATCACGACAAGTATGTGAGAAGGGAGCATGAGAAAGAATCCGCCGAGGCCAGTGAGGAATCTCATATTGATATTCATCCAGCCGTAAATCATAGGTTGAAGGTATAAGTATAATACGAAAACGACTCATTGTTACTGTGTTTATGGCGCTTTTTATCATCTTAAATAAGATGCGCTTTGATTGAGCTTGAGTAAATAACGCGTGATACACTCAGATTTGGTATTTTTGTAAGTGGTTCATTGATATTTGTCAGCTTAGCTATCTATTCCATTTGGTTCTGTTATTTCTTAGCGGCTCTGTTTTGTGCTGCTCAATACTATGTACGCATATTGAGACATGAAGAATCCGTGTAGTCATGGTCTTCGTGATATACAAATATTTGTAGCCACTAGCCAGTAACAATGTCGTATGGATAATTGATCAATAGTTAGCCAAATCTGATTCTATACTCCGTACGGCTGTCTGTGGACTCATTCAGCTTGTATATTTGTTCTTGTGGATTAATCCCTCCCCCCTTTTTCGCCCTTCCTCCCTCTCCCAACAAACTTGAAGAGGATATTACATGTGTTACTCTTTGAGTGTTTTAGTAATCAATACTGCCATTTGGTCTCTCTGGAAGGGATTAACTCTTACGCCTTCACTGTTTCCTCATTTATTTTACATTGACTTCTTTGTCATTTGGAACCTATAGGAAGGCGAAACCATCCGGATTAACGTGAAACACAAACCATCTACTGGAACTGGCATGCTTTCAGCAGCTGGTTTAACTGGGGGTCATTCTGGAACTCCAAAGCCTAAAGCATTGAGCCTTGCTCCCCCTCCAACTGGTGCAGGAAAAATCAGGTCTCCACTTCCACCCCCTCCAAATGATCCTGTTGCTGCCCGGCAGACATCTACCAGTCACAGTACTGATCTTGAAGGATCAAATGAAAGTGTGAGACATTCCACTGATTCTATTTCAGATCTTTCTCAACTAAAGGTATACTGGTGCTGCTCATCCTTTTGTAGCCTTCTTGCATGCGATATTTGTCAATATGCTGGTATGAGTATGGCAAATTAGAGCCTAAGGTTTACTTTCTATGACACAAATAGCTGCTTAATCCAGTGGCTAGACTAATATAACAGAATTTTTATTATCGCTATTTTCTTATATTTGTTCTCTTCTTCTATAAAAATGCCTTACAGTCCGGACATACATAAGAATAATTATTTTGTTAGTTCGTTACTTGCTAATGAAAATGTGAGAAATTTTGAAGTATAATTTATTGAATTGGAGTTTTTAATCCTAATTATATATCTGGATTCCTATGTACTTGAAACATATTGTTTGGAAAACAAACAGTTTATCTTGGTAGTATTACATATATTCATTACCTAGTGACTTGATGGAGTATTCCTGTTTCTTTCTTTCTACATCCCAAGAGATGGAATAACCCAAAAGTCTTTACATTTATAGAATTCATTGTCTTTACTGCAGTAGTACGGGTGAGGCAATACGGGTTGTATAGTGTGTAGTTCCGACTCTTGAAAATCTGTTAATGTTTATTTGGTTTAAATTGCTATGAGGATTTTTTTCCGACTTTTTCTTTTTTAGAGTTTTCTTGGATTGAGGAAAATGGATAAAAAGAGACAAGACAGAAAATGTTTATTTAAATCTAAACCAAAGTTCTGGCCAAAAATAAGAAATCTAAGCCAAAGAAAATATCTAAATAAAGCATCCCTTCCCGTCTCTTCCATTTTCCTCAATCGAAACATAAACTTAGTGACCCAATTTTAGTCTGATAGAGCGGTAAATTTATTTCCCTATGATGATCATGAGCCACTTGCTAACCTAACTTGTCTGATCAATGGTAATTTATCTGAGATGGGCCTTCCTACATGCAAATACGCGAGTTGGAAGATTAAACATGTGGTGGCCGTTACGTAGTAAATGATGTTTGTTTTGTCAATCCAAGAATTGGATCACCAATTTTGGAAAGTAGAATGGGGTGTGAGCTTGGACTAGCGACAAGGAAGTAACCGCTTCATTTGATTAGGGAAAGGGAATACATTATGTTGATGGTATGTTGATGCGATGGAAATCCATAAAGAAGGTTGAAGAACACAAATTTTATATTTTATGATCTATCGGCTTCAGAGCTTGGCATCTAATTAGGCAATGGTCGTGAACATGTATTGGCTGTATTTTTCATAATTCTGTGTAGTATAACAACATGCGTTTGAATATGTTTTGCCTGAGCCGCTCTACGTCCTTTTTTGGCCACTTGAGCCGTAACACGTTTGCTTTTGGATAGATGTATTAATTTCGTCATGTTTTTTTTTTGTTGACATTCACAGAGGAACCTTCCTTCATCAGCTGCGGCTGGATCGACCCCTGCATCAGGATGGGCAGCCTTCTGATTGTATGTAACATTTTTATTGTACGAGGCCTTTAAAATCCCTGAATACATTCGTTTTTGGTTGTTTCTTGACAAAAAGGCTGAACCAGGGGCTGCCGGAAGTAAAATAGTTAGCACAATATACAAGTAATTCGATATATTCGGAATATCCTCCTGGTAAATGTCAATCTTTCTTTCTTTTTTTTTAATTTCCTTGGACTGTACCATTATAACCGAAAAATATCTATATAAAAGAATGACTATTTCCCCTTCACCTCAGATGTATTCCAAATCTGTTCCAATGAGAGTGTGTTCTCTTTGATCAGCGCCAATTAGGGCAAAACTTATATCCTTAATGTTATATACTTAAAATTATATACTTAAAATATCCTTATCTCCAGTCCAATAATGCCATATAAGGATTTTATTTTACAGCTAATCATTTGTTCAGGAACATTGTTAACCAAGGGGAGCACAATTACTTTCGTATTCTCACTCCCTTCCCCTTCACCTCTGATTTTCACTTTCATCTTCATCTTCGTTTTTATCCGTCGGAGCCCTTTGAGTGCTGCCCTTGCTTCCCCCTCCCCCAACCGTGGATACCACCTTTAAACGACTTCAAAAGGTTTCAGGCTTGGCCATGACAATGGAGGCACCGTCTACAAGCTCATCTCTGCCACCTACGCTCGAGGTTATCCACAATGACTTTGACCCCATGATCTGTCGCCAAGTCCCATGGGAGATGGACATCCTCTCCTCTGCCACATGGATTCGCCTTTCATTGTGCCATGTCACGTATTCTTCGAGAAACCTTTCGGCAGTGTGGCGAATCAAAATATAATTTGTATGTTTTTTCCTCAACCGGTTAGAATAAAGGAAAATCAAACTGCCAATGCAGAGTTGGCACCAATGGTTATTAGTTATGGACAAAGGTTCTCATCTTCCCTTGGATTATGGGTTTAAGTTTCCCTTAGCCATTAAAGTCTTATGTTGGTGGCAATTTTGTTGTGGAAAGTTTTTCTACCACTTAAGGACATTGTCAATGAGTTTTTTGGGTATAGTGGTTGGCCCATTTCCAGGGACCAAGGTGACATGGCCCTTAAAAATAAATAATGGATTTCAGGCTGCTGAAACTTGGTGTTTTATTGGTGATTATGAAAGTATCTTCCCTAACTGTCATTTTTATTTAGTTAAAAAAAAAGGAAAATCTAACTCTAAATGTATAATTGATCATTTATATTATATTTCTGTATTGATTGTTCAACAATTATTTTGAGATATGCTTCCTCCTGTCCTTTCTACAAGGACATTATATAGAAAGAACATTATAACTAAAATCACGTGCATTAGGATAAATAGTTAATATTAGATTGAAGTTTTGATTTTATCAAATATTACCATTATCATACATCTCTAAAATATCTTTAATAAAAGTCATTAATATCTATTTTATATTAATATTTGAAAAGATATATTTCCTTTATTTCAAAATGTAGGAGACATTTTTAAATATGTTTTGTTCCAAAATATAAAAGATAAATTATTTTTATCTGATAAATTAATACTTTTCCCCCAATTTTGCATTAGTTAATGAAAGTTAAGTGAGGATATTAAATAAGGATATATGTAAAAAAAATTTCTTTGTGATATTTTAAAAATGTTTGACTATTTTCTTGATCATAATGATTTAATTATTTATTTTTTACATTTAATAACTGAGATAGTAGTTAAAAGCTATCTAAGGACAAGGTGAAAATCATATATTAATACTTTAAAAAATTTTACAAAAGCCTTTATATAAGGAATCACAAATCCTTTCTGAAAAAACCTCTATATTAAAGACTGAAGTGAGCGTACCGTCTCATACAAAAATTTTTACCTTTTTTTTTTTTTAATTTCATTCCTCTTTTGTTTTTTTTTCTAATACCATTTCATTTTGCATATATCTCTGAATATGGAGGTTAAAACTTTTTTTTTGGAAACAAATGGAAATACTACAATCAAAACATGGAAGTGAATCAAAAATTCAGAATACCCTGAGAGTGTTTTTTGAAGAAAGTTTGGTGTTCCAGACTTCTCCCCCCCCCCCCCCAAAAAAAAAAAAAAACAAAAGACAAGTAGGAGGAGTTTGGTGAGGTCGGAGTGCATCTCAGCTTTTGACCCACCTGTTTCTCTGTTATGCCCAATCTCCTAATGAAGGTGAAAGTGGTAGAGGTGAAGTGAGATAGAATGGGAAGGAAGAGCAAGAGGAATCGTGTGCTTAGAATTCATACGGCATTGATTAGCGTAGAAGCCTTAGAACAAAGTGAAGTGTGTGCCCTTATCCTGCCCTTCCATATCCATTTTTCCAAATCAAATCAGGGGAGTGGAACAACTCCCCGAGCCTGCTCTCTTCTTCCCTTCAAGACTCTCAAACTAAACACTATGTAAAAATATATATTTTCATCTTATCTTTTACTTTCTTCGGAATAAAATGTCAAAATCGGAAAAGAAAAAAAAGTAAATCAAAGGATCCAGGTTGCTACTCAGCTGGGCAGCACAACTTGCTCCACAATTCAAGTAGCAGAGGATGTGCTCATTAGTCACATCCATCTGCTGGGGTAAAGTTCTTCAACTAGATAAAAACCATCACCATCGCTCTTCCACAGCGGGAAAAGATCGTTAGAACCTATACAAAATCACCCTATACAGAACAGCAAAAGTAGTCCTATCTGCCATTGGAATATAGGGGTACTTTCTTTCCAGCTGTATCATACAAAAAATAGAGTGATCATATTTGCAAAAACTTTTCCTCGCAACTCTCGTTGGTTTCACTGATGGCTACGTCAAAGTTCAATATGCCCAACATGAATTAAAATTAAAAATGGGCATATTAAACTCATGTATAACCACAAATCAGATGTGAAATAGCGAGCAAAAAAAAAAAAAAACCTACAATTACCATAACTCAAGAAAATTTGTCAAAAAAGAACCCCCTTGACAACTCGAAGAAACAGGCTACAGAAACCAGACAATGGAATAACTACACCATCAAGATAATTTACCAGCCGTGCGTGACTAGCTCATCATTCTTGATAGTCTGGCTTCAGGATCCAATGTGATCCATTTGGTCCTTTTTCCAGAGTTGCTATTTCCTTTAACAGATTCTTGAATAAGGCAAGATCCGTTGAGGGTATCCTGTCCTTAAAATGCTGGACTATGCTGGAAGAATTGGAACTACCACCTCTCTGTTGTAGAAATGTACAGATTTGCCGAATCAATACCTCAGGTTGCATTCTATCTAACGTTTTAGAAGCCCTAGAGGATCCAACATCCACTGATCTTGCTTGATTAGAAAGGTTTGAGGCCATACCAAACTGATGTTCTAGCTCAGCACCCATGGCCTTTTCTTGGTTACCCCGTATTCGAGCCAAAAGTTCAGCAGAAGATAATGCCTTACCAGATGATGCCCCAGCAGCATATCCATTTAATTTTCTAGTTCCATCACTACACAATTCATCAGATTCTTTGCAACTACTTACCAACTGGGCATTCACTGTTGAACCAAACCTCGGACGAAAGGATGATGGTGCACCAGCAGTTCCTGACCTTCCTGTCCATGTAGGAACAGCAATGCTGTCACGACTTCGGAGCTTTCGCGACTGACGTAAAGCTTCTGCTGCTTTCTGTGCAACCCGGGAAGCTTGCTCCTCAAGCCTCATCTTTTCCTCATCATTGGCATTCATGATCAAATCATGGTTCATAGCACTCTACCATCATAAAACAAGTTAGATCAAAGAGGCAAAACACCATTTGCAAAGACATGCTAGGGTATAACAAATCTATTGTGCATATAAAATGATGTCGTGTTATAAATATTCTTCTAAACTGGAACAGAATCCAAATGAATATCTAAACTCTGAATGAGGATGGTCAAGGATATTAGATTTAATATTATGCAACATAAGCTCACTTGTTTCATTTTCTTGACTCAGCCAACAGAATGTAAATTTCTAATAATGAAATAAATAAACTTAAAGACACATGAAGTATTGAAAGTAAGCTGAAACACAACGAAGAAACTTACATGTAACCCATGGGCATCAAAAAGACTCTTCAATATATTTGTTTCCTCATCTACTTCTTCAGGACGATCTGCTTTCTCTTTTCCCTTATCCCTCACCGGTCTCCTCTTCGATCTACCATTTTTCTTAACTGCAACATCATCATAACCTGGTTCAGCAGTTTGGTGATGTTTATGGTTATCCTGCTTATCTTCATGTGTCCCAACAATATTCACATCTTCAGATATTTGACTGAAAATAGCTGACGTTTCAGTTGGCCCACTTTCCCCATCCACATTCAGTGTAAAGAGATCTTTCATATCCCGAGCTTTAAAGAATCTTTTCTGCTGTGGGTTCTTCAAGATCTTATTAGTAAGAAAATGTTTGTAAATCTGACGGTGATATACTTTCTCCTCTATAGTTCCACGTGTGATCAACCTATATACTGTCACATCCCGCGTCTGACCAATTCGCCAAGCACGTTCTTTGGCCTATTAAAAGCAATAATTATAAATAGAAAGGTAAGATTTAAAATTGAAGCACTATGCCAGAATGAATTGAAAATTCATTTTAATTTACAGAATATATACCTTTGTTGACCCAAAAAAATAAAGAATATATATATTTTAATTTTAACATCATTATTTTGGGGAGCTATTTTGAACAATATTAGATGCAGCAAAGTCCAGCTGTTTTCTTAGGATATTGTGAAACTAAATGAATAACACAATGTTTCACCGTTGTGTTTAAACTATTTCAAGACAAGGATGCATAAAAAACAGCATTACCTGCATGTCAGTTGAAGGATTCCAATCAGGGTCAAAGATAATCACCCTGTCTGCACCAGTAAGATTTGTCCCCAAACCCCCAACTTTGGTTGTTAAAATGAAAACAAATACTTCGTTTGACTCATTAAATTCATCAATTAAAGCCATCCTTTGTTTTATAGGAGTGACCCCATCCATTCTCCGGTAATCATGACCAGAAGCAGTCAAAAAATTCTCAATAATGTCAAGCATTTGTTGGGTTTGACTAAAAAGAAGAACACGGTGACCCTGTTCCTTCCAAACATTAAGCACCTGTGCCACAACTTTCATTTTCCCACTGCGTTCTGGGTTTCCATAATCTGGATTGCTAAATGCATGCTCCCTTTCAAGCAAGTCAGGGTGGTTGCAAATCTTACGCATTACATCAATTCCATAAAGAGAATTCTTTCGTCCGTCCAAAATTTGCTCCACTTCAGAGCTTGCCAAAAATGCTCTATAAGCAGATAATTGCTCAGTAGTAAGGCTGCAAAATAAAACATGCTCAGTTTTCTTTGGAAGTTGGGCATCCACATCCACCTTCATCCGTCGAAGAAGATAAGGCATGATTAAATCACGAAGCATCACAGCACATCTGCAAAATGTAAAAATTTAACTAATTATTTGTTGTTGCAGGCTAATGAGCTAGAGAACTCCAGCTACATCACTAATCAAACTATGCCAACAATCTAACTGAAAATCCTCCTTTGCTTCATTTTTCTACTTTCACACAAGAACTAGAAAGGGAGAATCTTATTTTCCATATTATTACTGCAACATAATCAGATAATTTAACACAGGCCAATTTTATATGCGACAAGAGGAATAACAAAAAGGAAGATCAGAACTACCTGTATGCTGTAGATACTTGTAATGGTGAAGCATTTGCATATCCACCAACTGCTATAGGTACAGCAAACTCGGCTTCAAATACAGGCAAAACACCCAACTTTCCAGGGAAAACAAAATCAAACAATGACCACAGTTCAGTCAGTTTGTTCTGTATAGGGGAACCAGTCATTATGATGCGGTGTACAGTCTGTAGCTGTTTGCAAACTAAGGTAATTTCAGCATTCGGATTCCTTATTCTGTGTCCTTCATCAAGAATTGCATAACCCCATTCAATGTCTAGCAACAGATTGCTCAGTATTCTGACCTGCTCATATGTGGTGATAAGCAATCCACATTCTGACCTCATCACACGGCTTATCAGAGATTCCCATTTTCTTGTGTTTTTTGATTGTATATTTCTCTCATAATCACAGTCACTTGAACTATAACTACAATTATCTGTTTCATCATATTTGGATTGCTTCTTTCTAGCATCAGGGTCTTGTGCAGAATCATGTAAAAGCTCTACATGAAATTTTGGATACCACTTTTGAACTTCCCTTTTCCACTGTCGCAAGAGTGTGACAGGACAAATGATAATGGTTGGTTTATACATGCCACTAAAATGCAATGCACCAAGAAAAGATAAGACCTGGATGGTTTTACCAAGACCCATCTCATCACCAATAATTCCACCAGCTCTCTGGCAATGCAATTCCCACAGCCATTGAACACCAACCTTTTGATAGTCAAATAGTGCATCAAAAATAATATCAGGGATTTTCAGGCCGCCCTCTAATGTTATAAAAGAAGGTTCATGATCAGCACGTTCAACATCCCGGGCATCTGAATTTTCACAACTGGAAGTGTCCTGGCAAAAACTTGCATCTTCTGAAAAGCATCCAACAACTAAAGTATGAACAAATAGAAACTGTATATAATGGCACAAACAAAGCAATCAAGGGCTTTAAAAAGGACTAAAACCAGTTTATGATGGTTGACTGTTCATAGCCAAGTTGCCAACCTTCACTCCCATCCACAGAGAACCAATAAACAGCTTCCAGTTAACAGCAAGTAAACTAACCATTATTTATGGCCTTTGAACAGGCAATATTGGATGGTCAATAAAAAGAACAGGCAATATTGAACTAGGTCACACTTTAATGTATAGGCCAATAACATATTTGTATGTGCGGTACCTCTTCGAATAATTCAAAATGAAAAGCTGACATTTCAAAAGTACATAAACAAATATCAAAATATAGCTACACACAAAACTTGGTAGCTTGACCAACCCAGCTTGACCCAATTATACTAGGTTTGGTTGAACTGGGCCAATAAAATTTTGAGCAGGCCAAGCCAAGTTTTGTGCCAAGCATTTTGGTCAGCTTGGCCAAATTTAAAAAATATATATATATAAATATATTTTAAGAACTTATATGAAAACTTTAATTTTTAAGAGCAATATGTAATTTTCAAAGAACTTATATAAAAACTTTTAATTGCAATGGAAATATGTACTTTTATGCAGACTTGTTTGAAAACATCATTTTTCTGGACAAATTTTTGTTTTTACTAAAAGAAGGCTCAGTCACACCCAACTAACCCAACTTGGTACAAAACCAGACTGGGCCAGGACCAAGCAAATTTGTGGCTCAGCCTCAACACGTGAAGTCTAACACACCACCACTTCCATATAGACAAATACCAATGATAAAAACTTAACTAGGAAGCACAATTTACAAAAGAAGAAAACAAAAAATAAAATAAAATACGAATAGCTCTAGTGAACAAGTCAAATCAATTCTAGATGTAATAGTAAGCAAAGATCACAGACTGGTTCAGCTCTTCTTGTGAATTTGGATAAAGTATGTCTGCAACACTTGACATGCCACAAGAAATTGTGAAGAGTTATAACATTGGACACCTACTCCCTTACTTTCTCTAATTTTCCCCTTCTCTCTTGTCCAAATAAGAAGTAACTCAAACACCAAATGCAATGAGAACATTAAACATACCAGTCTCTCTCGAATGTATTTCTTCACTAGAAACACGCCTTGTCCATTTCCTACCAGGCAAAGGTCGCCTTTTTTGCCTTTTTAATCTATTTTTCTTCTCTACCTCTCTTTCTCGGGACTGAGGAAGTTTTAGCGGTACCCTGAGTCTGACAAAAGGATGAGTGGGTGCGTCAAGCTTTGGCAGATCTTCAGACTCAAGCAACTTGGTGGTTGGGCGAGCTCTTGCTGCCTCAGATATTGATTGGGCAGCTCTTTCAACACTAGGAGAAGCAAGATCATCAGTCTTTTCTTCTTGACTTGCATCATAACTGCTAGACGCTTCTGATCGTTGAAAGCGGCGCTCAAAGCCCTTTAGGTTAGAAAAAGGAGTAAGAATCCCTTTCCTCACCAATTGGTCCCTTTCCTAAAAAAGTACAGCAGAAAATTAACCCTTCCACTTCTCTGTCTACCAATAGCCACTTATAACATCAAGTAAAATTAATTTTCCCATCTTATAACAAATTTAAGTTTAGTAACAAGCCAGGATACAAGAATGTAAGTAACTCACTGTTTCAACAAATCCTGCTGAGGCAGCATCTAAAACTGCATCAAAATCAATATCATCGTTAAACGAAACTATTTTATGCCGTTTTCCTGAGCCTTCAGGCAATTTTTTAACTTCTTTAGGCTTCCTCTTGGATCTTCTATCCTCCTTAACCAAATTGAAGATCACTTTGTCCTGATCAATACTTCTGCAAGTCTTCTCATTGGACAAATCTGAAAGCTCTTTTTCTAGGTGAGCCTTTGTCTTCTTTAGGCTTTCTAACCTGTCAGCAGCAAGAACATGCCGAAGATTCAAATCACTGGAGGAATTATCCTCAGTAATCCCTTGCCCCAGGTTGTCAGCACCAGCATCAATACAAACTCCATCACTTTCAACATTTCTCGCTTGTTGGATAGTGGAAGCAACTGCATTTATCTCAAAATCTACTTCCCTCAACTTATGATAAAGTTCTGCTTTGCCAATAGATGAGGGATCAACATTTTCAAAATTCTGAGGAGATTCTTCCTTCGAGTTCCCATCAGCCTCAGTAATGGTCACCACATCATTCCTTGCCTACAAGTTAAACATTCTCCGTCGTCAAATTTTTAGATTTGGTTTAAATATAATTTCTCAAGCAAGACAAGTGAGATCTCATATATGCCATATATGCTTACAATCAAAATTTCAGCATCAAGTTCCTCATGATAGTTTTTAAACATAATGGAAGAAGAACTGGGAGCTAGCAATGTTAGTGAAATTTTTATAGATGCTCATTAATCTGGAAATTAAAAATTGCAGTTGATGGCAAAATAACTTTCACGAGTCCATGAAAATACTTCCAACTTATAAGTTAAATGGTATCCTTTAGAATCTTTCAACTGCAATTTTTTTCCCTTTTCTTTTAAGTTGAATGGAATAGCAGAGACCAAGGAATTAGCCTCTTATCCATCCAGAGGTTTTCATGAGCAGTGTTTACATTTTACACTCAAAGGACAATAAACCTGAATATATTATATATGATACAAGTATGGACTCTTTATTTGAATTATTACAAAAACGACTTTGAATCTGCATCACAATATTCTAATTTTATACTTCTTTCACCCTTTTTCACAAATATAGTCATAGGAACAAATTAAATTAAACTTGATTATGATCCTAGTTTTAAAGCTGATGCATTCCTAGCACAACAAAAAGCTACAATAAAATTTGAGGTTAAATAAAAAAAAAAAAATAATAAAACTACCCATACATACTTTTCTTCTTTAAGATGAAATTGAATGGCATAAGAGAATCCAGTTGGGTGTTTCCATTTAAATCATCAAAATACCACGCAGCAGTTCTTACTGAAACCACAATGAGAAGGCAAAACAATCAAACTACATAGACTCGACTCAAATCTAGTACTTGGCCAAAGCAAAATCTCAAGCTATTTGGCAGGAATACACCACTTTAATGGAGATGGCAAAGCGTGCTTAGCAGAGTCAGTCAGTAAAATTGAAACTTGAAAGGAACCAAAAGGCTAAGGGGTCAGAACAAGGACCTAGTACCTCAGCCAATACGTCTCTTTCGATGCATTCGTGATTGGCAGACTCTATGCCCAAACTATTAAGCAAAATTCTGTCATCGTCCTCCTCCATAAAATTATTTGACCCCAACCAGAGCAACCTACAAGAGGTAAACATGGATCATCTCAACAAACTAAAGCAGCATTTTCTTTCTTTGGGACCAACCCACAGTGTACTACAACCAATTCCAATTTCATAGAATTACCAAGTTCAATTGCCAAAAACAAAATAAACACAAGAACCCTT
Organism: Adenanthera pavonina; assembly: GCA_026686845.1. Classification (NCBI taxonomy): domain Eukaryota; kingdom Viridiplantae; phylum Streptophyta; class Magnoliopsida; order Fabales; family Fabaceae; genus Adenanthera; species Adenanthera pavonina. Next base: position 33,695,465 of record JAIVEN010000017.1, read on the forward strand.
GCTTGCTTCTCGGTTTGATCAGGTCTCGACTGTTCAATTTCATAAAAATTTTCTTCCAAGAACCAAATTCGTCAAGTAACGAAAATAAATGAGGCAAGCTTCGATCCTGAGACGATGATGTTGTCACCGCCTTCACTACACGCTCCCTTTTCCTCTGCCTAAACCAGTTGGCGCTTAACGCGAGTATGCCACGTCCCCAACTCTTTGTAGCCGTCTTTCGCCCATTAAAAAAAAAAAAAAAGCAACGCCCGACCGGTCTTCCTCCTAGCGCAAGCCGTAAGCGGACTCCGCTTTTCATGTCGTTTTATAATTAAACCACAAATTTTGTGTCGTTTAGTTGCATCGTATGCCGAACGGACGTCGTTGTAACTGATTATATGTCGTTAACCGACTTCATTCTCAATGACCACAAGTGCAAGACGTGTTACTGGTAGCCGTAGGTATATTGGGCTATTGGCTAGGAAATTGACGGGTACGGGCAATCATAAAGAGGAGTACGGGACCGATCTGGACGCCACTCACCAAAATGGCCGACGACGAAGGAACTCGGAGGCAGAGAGGCGATGATAAGGAAGAAGATGAAAATGAAAGCTGCAGAGGAATTAGAGTGCGTGCTATGCAATTCGCCTACGATGGGCAACCACCACTCTTCGTCGACTTCAACCTTAAGATCTCTGCTGGATCGCGATGCCTGCTGGTTGGTGCCAATGGATCCGGTAACACAGTTCCCTCAGACACTTTTTTTCTTTACTCTAAATTTTTCTTTCCCAATAGTATTCTGCATAAAGTTGCGGGAAGTGTCTGTTGATTTACTCAGAACGTCAGAGTCAGGTCACAATGGCCACCAACTGATCAATGCGCGTGAAATAATCGTACCCTTCTAACCTTTGCTGAGATGTCTAATAATTTTAATATCGTAGGCGAATGTATCTTGGAGTTGAAATTGATATCATATTGTTACTCCAGAAATGCAACTACACAGGTTGTTTTAGTGGCTAAGATTATGCCAGAGGGAGAACTAGAATGTTATTTGATTCAGAATTGCTCCTATCTGTGCAGGGAAGACTACTTTGCTGAAAATTCTGGCTGGCAAGCATATGGTCGGAGGAAGAGATGTTGTACGGGTGTTAAATTGTTCCGCTTTTCATGACACTCAACTAGTTTGCAGTGGTGATCTCGCCTATTTGGGAGGATCCTGGAGTAAAACCGTTGGCTCAGCGGTGAGTTTCCAGATTCTGGTCTCAATGTAATTTCCCTTTTAATAAAAGAGTTATTACCGTGATAAAAATGGCACAGGTTTGCCTATAAGGTGCAAAGCTGCTAATAGTGGGGTGGATGCTGAATAGTGAATACATAAGATGCACAGTCTATATTCTTTCAGCCGGCATTGTTTGATAGTTTTTCACATGTTTAAACATCGGTTGCTTTATTGGACAACCGTGCATTGCCAACTCGGTTCATGTGATATGGACTTAGGTACTAACAAGAGCTTGATGCTGATAAAATTTTGAAACACATAATAATTGAAGGTCTTGAACTCTTGCAATTTTTAATTAGATTTGCATTTTACTTTTCCCATGAAATGTATTTCTATGCTTTGCTCAATCTCTTTCTTAATCTCTATATCGTTGCTAACATCCAGGGAGAAATTCCACTCCAGGGAGACTTCTCTGCTGAACATATGATCTTTGGAGGTAGGTTTTAAACTAATTTTCATTGCTGCCAAATGCAGCTGTGTCTCCATTTTTCTTTTCCTAAATTAAGTGAGAGGAGTGAATCATACATCAACTTGGAATCTTCATTGTCGCTCTTATTGGGTAGGATAAAATATGTATAGAAGGTATTGAGATCAGGGTATGTCTGTTTCTGTGCTTATGGTGTTGAGTCTATGTTCTTCATGATGACTAGCAATTCAAAATCAGATTGTATATGAGTGATTGTTAGATGCAGTTGTGATTAAGTTGCATTTCCCCCTTCTTTAGTCACAATGTCTAATACTATAAAGGTATCGGCTTTTTTTGGCAGTTGAGGGCTCAGATCCTGAAAGGAGAGATAAGTTGGTTGAGTTGCTTGATATAGATCTACAGTGGCGAATGCATAAGGTATCTGATGGGCAGCGACGACGAGTGCAAATTTGCATGGGTCTTCTTCATCCATACAAGGTATTAATGGCCAATAGTCTAGAAAATTTGTGTATGGTTGTGATGCTGCTGTAAATAATTTCAGTGTCAGCTGTATGGTGGAACTATATTCTTTTTCACCTGAAGTTTTAAAAAAATGGGCTATTGCCTTTCTCATAGCCAGTACTTCAGGTCATGTCTTCACTTAGAAGTGTTATTTCTATCTGGCTTCTCCAAACTTAAAGATTATTTACTAAAATTACTGCCAGTTTGATACATGATAGGAACTCTTAAATGACATTTCAGGTTCTCTTGCTGGATGAGGTTACTGTGGACCTAGACGTTGTTACAAGGATGGATTTGTTGGACTTCTTCAGGGAAGAATGTGAACAGGTGATCTCTAACTCCATATGCATGATGAACTGGATATTGTTTTGGAGCATTGCAAAAAGGAGGACAGCCCTATGTGCAAGATTAGTTTCACCTTTGGTTGGTCCTAATAGAGAATCATGATCGTAATAAAACAAAGTAATTTTTCTTAATCTAAATATCTGCAGATGGACAACCATATATCATATTGTCAAATGCAAGCCAACTGCAGAAAACGTAATGCATTGATAAAATAAGAAGCTGAAATGGCTGGCTAATGTGCCCATGTTGAAATGGTCGGTGTGATGGGTTTCTTGAAAATGATTATTAATTATTATGTGTTTATGATGTTTTTCATTGTTGTCAGAGAGGAGCTACAATTGTATATGCAACTCATATCTTTGATGGACTGGAGACCTGGGCCACTCACCTAGCATACATACAAGATGGTGAACTTAGGAGAGCAGAAAAGTTATCGGATATTAGTGAGTTGAAGAGTTCGTCTAATCTGCTCTCTGTTGTTGAGTCTTGGCTCCGTGCTGAAACAAAGCTTGAAAAGAAGAACCCCGTAAACCATGCTTCCCACGTCCAAAAGAATTCGTTTGGTAGTTCTCCTTTTGTTTCATCAAGACACATGGCATACTATCGGTAGCTTCTATTGACAGGAATTTCTGAGAAAAATAGTTTACTCTCAGAGACAAATATGAGTAAATAATTCTTTCATGCTTGTCAAGCTATATATGTAAGTGTAAAAGAGGTAGCTTAGATCAAAGCTTATTAGCCTGATGGAGGTGTCAGGTCACGGTGGGTTGCCTTTTGCCAATAATGTTGGATCAAATATCAATTTACCATACCATAAATGAAACAGAACTTTGTCATCTTCGGATATTTATGGCAATGCGTTGTGATGGTATTTTCACCCGTGAATGCCCAGCTCTCTGGAGTGTTGAGGACTCCTTTGTTCCAGGTGTCAAGTTTAATGTGGAAGGCCATGTTCTTTAATTATCCTCTCTGTTATAGCAATCAAATTGTCCTTTCCGTCTATTTTAGTTAATATCTCACATCTTAGGAATCTGATCCTCTTTGATCTTTTGAAGTTTACCTGTTTCCAAAGATCAAATAAACGATGTTTTTTTCTTGTCTCTCCATCCGTATGTCTTCTCATTTTCTGGGAGCTGAAATTTTATTCGAAGGCCAATGGCCATGTTTTTGGATGCCAGCATATATTTACCTCCTCAGTTGACTCTATCAGAATGACTTTGGCCCATTTGGTTTTGTAATGTAGTTGGTTTTGTAATGTAGTTATGATAAAAATTGGTTTTGGACTAACATGTTTATGTTTAGATGATTTATATGAAAATTGGTTTTGACAAAACTCATAATTTTTCTCTAAATTAAGCTTAAATTCTATTTCATGATTGATTCAATTTCTTTGAATTAAAATTTAACCTGCATTTATTTAATTAAAAATATAGTATATCTGATATAATATTTTTTTTACATGATTTATGAAAATTAAAATTTTAAGGGGATATTTTAATTAATAGATAGAAGAAATTTTATGGAAATTTTATTTTTCTAAATTCATTTTTTTTTATTTTTATTAATCTATTTTTATCTAACTTTAAAATAAATATAAATAAAAATCAAAAACCAAAACGGAAAAACAATCATCAATCTCCTTCTTTGGAAAAATCGCTTTGTGCGCAAACTCATTTTTAAATGGGAATATAAAAATGGAACAAAGCACCCTAAATTTTATTAAACTCATTTTGCACCTCAAACTACTTTTCTAACGGAACTCCAAACACACCCCAAATTTGTCAGTACTGTATCCGAATGACCTTTTAGGATTTGAGAATACGTGTGCGTCTGTGAGTCGCTAGGAGGGTCACCATCGGGCATACATACGCCTCTTCCGGTTTCTTATAATTTCAGATTGGACGGTTTAATTTATATTTATAGTATTGTAAAAAGGTGGCGAGTGTGCGAAATGGGATTGAATTGATCGGTCGAATCAAACTTTGTTCTTCGCGACGGCCAACGACTTTAGCGGGTGTCACTATTTGACGACAATGCTACTCCAACTCTATTTTCGCAACCACCTCAACCGACCCAAATACTTTTCCAGTTGCAGTTTGGTCTACGTCCCCTTCAATCTATTAGCCTTAGTTCCTTGGTCACGGGACCATATCATACCAAAAGTTTTGTGAAATGTGAACTACGCTTAATGTACGAAAAAGAAATAATTTAAGCTAATTATATAAAAAAAATTATACAAACATGTGAAATGTGATTTTATTAGTGAAATACATTATTGACGTATTAATTTACCTAATTTTATAGTCACACACAAGTGCATTCAGGAATTCTTGTAAGTACAATATTAGTAAAAGTAACCTTTTTCCTGTCTTTTTCTTTTTCCTTTTGAGTTATATGTTTTCCGAAGTTTGATGTCACAACTGGTGGAGCTAAACTTAAGACATCATCTGGTGGAGCTAAAAAGTGTAGCCATAGCCAAGCTTCACATATTTCATATTCACGGAATTGAGGAAATCTGGAGCCTTCGCCTCACTCTCAGGAAGAAGGAAACAGAGCCAGCATTAGGGCTAGTTTTCTCAAACTCTCTCTTCTTCACAATCTCTGTGGAAAATTCCTCACTTTCTATAGATGACATGCTTTTTTAACAGAAACAGAAACAAGCCTCCTATATATGAACAGGCATGCAACTATGTATAAAATATAATGAAAAGAGGAATAGTTGAACACTCTTGGATTGCACGAAGCTTGTTGGGATATATGCATATATATACATATATATATATATATACATATATATAGCAATGGAGCATTCATAGTGGATTTTCCTAGCTAGCACCTTCTCTGCTATAAAGAAAGAAGAAAAGATTACGTGCAGTTTTTTTATACCTTCTTCAATTAAAATATATCAAGTATATAGAATTTTAATAATATAATATAGCTTATGGATAAATTTTATAAACAATTGTATGTTTGAGAGGCTTTTTACGTCGATTAAAATTGCGTTTTTTTTTTATGTCTGTTCAAAGAAGTAGAAGTGATATTCGATTCTACGTTGGTTATTATACTAAACGACATAAAAGATTAAAGTACGAAATAATTTGTGTACAAGTGTTTTCTAATTAAACTATACAGACTGTGTCATTATTAAAAAAATCGTATTCCACATATAAATAAAATCTGGTCTAAATAAAATTGTTAATTAGTTTGGATTTGTGAAGTGAGAAACGTGAGCTAAACTTAGTTTTTGTCTTACCAAAGAAGAGTATATTTTTTCTTTCCAAGTATTTTGTGTTTTTTCCCTGAAGGCTAAGAAAAGTTCTACGATTTAAGAGCAAGTTTTTTGTGTGTTAGATATAAAAGATTCATTTTCTTTTTAATTATGTGAAATACGATCCAACAAAAAGATTTAATATTTTTGTGATTAATAGAAAACACCAACAATTTGTTGTCTGATTACGACTTATATCCATTTCGACTTGGGGAAATAGAGAATGATTGGTTTCTTTTGAATTTGCCTTGGAAGCAGGGACCAAACCTTGGTTCCATAGAACTTCTCACGGCAAGAAACTTCCAACTTTACCTTATTAGTTTCTCTTTTTTTTTTCCTAAGCAAGCAACGGTTCAGATATTGTGAATAATAAACAAATAAGGGTAAAAGTAAAAGAAAAAATGAAAAAAATAAAATTTAAGCTAATTTGCAGAGCTACTGTTGTTGGGAAAAACATTAGTAAATTCTGGTAAAAAAACAAAACATCAGTAAATTCTCACGTGCAGAGCTACTATTATTTGAAAGATATAAAAAAATTGAACGAGTTCATATAATTAATCGATGATTATGTGAGATAATGTTTTTGTAAACATTATTGTGATTAGAGAAATATTTTGGGGTATATTGTAAGGTTCTATCTTTTGAATGACTAAATTGAAAAGTGAATAATATTTCAAATATTAAATTTAATTTTTTTAAACTTTAAAAGATCAAAATGAAAAAAAAAGTAGAAACAAAGTTATAAATTTATTCTTAAATATTTTAATTTATATTTTTGTTTGTGATAAAAACAATATTTTGAATTATCATGACTGATGGAAATATTAAAAAAATGTTCAGTATGAATAAATTATTGAAGTAAGGGGGGCAGCCGCGGAAACCAAAAACCTTCACGGGCCGGTTTTCTCGCGGGATCCAAAGTAACTAATTTTTAAATGTTAAAACTGAAAAAAAAATATAATTATGTCATTTTTATTTTATTTAAAAAATGGAAATAAGGGCCAATTTCAATATTCAGCCAATAGGAAGATGGAAAAACTATATAAAATGGAAGGGTCGCCTGCTACGTACGAGTTCCGGAGGGTCACGCGCACAAGTAATTTGGGTTTCGCAGTGCCGGAGCCAACGAAGCCAGTGCACACCGAAATTGCGGGTATCGTTGCCATATCTCTTTTCCTCTTTAGGGTTTCGCGGACTCGACTATTAGTTTCACGGTAATCCGAATTCTCAGCTTTTTCCACTATCAGCATTTTTGAAACACGGCTCTTTGGATCTGTTATTTCGATTTCCATTTGATCCTCAATGTTACTAGATTCATTTAATTCTTGGGTCCTCCCACCGTGCTGAATATATTATATGGCTTTTTCTTTGAAATCCTCTGAACCGAGGAATTAAGGTATCTTGGGGAAAATGTTTCGTGTTCCTGAAGTGAATTTTAAGAAATGTATATATCTGTCATTGGAATTGGGTTATATGAGATTTCCGAAGAGGGAAATCGGTTGTTTATTTTTAACGACTCCATTTTTGGAACGGCTGCAATTTTTTTTATGGGTTTTTGTTTTGTGTGGAAATTGTGGCCGTGACTGCTACTTATATGGATGAAAATTTCGAGCGATTAGAATTTTCTTATGTTTGATGAGAGCTTATATTTAAGGGATTTGGCTCGTTTCTTGTATACAGAAAGATGGTTACGGATCATTGAGTTTACTACTGAGCTCCTGTTGGTAAATGGATTCCGCGAGGAGCTGGTTGCAGAAGTTACAACCACGAGATAAAATGAGGTCATCGTCAAAGAAAAAGGAGGATAGTGCTGGAGTAGATTCAAATCAACCGGTAGATGACCAAGCTCTGTCCAGTACTACAAAACAGAAGGTTGCTGCAGCCAAGCAGTACATTGAGAACCATTACAAGGAGCAAATGAAGAACCTTCAGGAAAGGAAGGAGCGGTATGATTCATTTTTTCAAGCTGATAATGATAAGACTTTTTTGAAAAAAGGAAAAAATAAGGAAGAAATATCAATTAATAACTCTTCAAACCGCCTAAAATAAATTTATGAGCATCATTTGGCATTCCTATCTTCATAGTCTATGCACAAGCAATTTTAGTGTTTTGCTTTATCACAGAGTTTCATGTCCCATCTGAAACTTCCATCTCTATCGCTGACATGGTTGATGGATACTTCGTCTTATTGTTATCAGATACAGTGTTTGTGTCCTGGAGATTCTAAAGCTATATCCATACCATCTTGTGTTGCATGATACTAGATTGAGCTGTAGAATCTTTATATGAACTTCCTTTCTTATGCCAAATATAATTGAATAGAAAAACTTCTGATGATTTTACCAAAAAAGAAAAAGAAAGGAAAAAGAGAAGCTTCTGTTGATGATGGATGTTTCTATTTGTATAGTCTTATTATGAGTTCAACAAATAGTCGAATTAAACTCATTATGTTGTATGCCTTGTATGAGCAATGAGCTTATAAAATCACCATTTCAGACCACTTCCTCTCTGTTTCAAAACTTTTAAAGGACCATTATGCGATAGCACTTTCTTGATCCAGTTAGTACTTATAACCATAGCATGTTCTGAAATTTTAAAAAAATTTCATTGGCCAATGCTGCTTTAGTATAGTTCCCAAAGCTATGTTAAAAGTTACAATATTGAAACAAACTTAGTAGTTTATAAAGTTCTTTCCATTTTTGGTAGAGATTTTTTAGGATCACTTGCAAGTTTAGAGTTGACGACACATAAGTAGAACATTTCTTAATATGGCTGACTTATTCACTGGTTTGCAAGCTTGAAGGTGGCATATGTTTCTTATTGAATTCTATAAAAACTTGTGTTTGTAACTTGTATTAGTTGTTATTATTTGATCCTTTAGTGCTGTATGTTTTTTGGAAGATTATCCATAGAAGACTATCCACAGAAGGAACAAGCTCTTTTTTTAATGATTTGTAACTTAGATGTCCATCTGGTGGGTTTGAAGACATATAAATGTTCTTCTATGTTTCTTTCTTTCTTTCTTTTTTTTTTCTCTTATTTTTTTTAATAAAAAAAAGGAAGGAGCTTTCCTGTGACCCAAGGTCATTGGTTCTTAACACAAGTTCTTGCCAAGTCCCATGGAAGCTGTATGGGAGTGGGCTCTTCTCCCATAATTTTACTTTCATGTGCAAGTAGAGATAATTTTAGTAATACTTTACCTCTTCCCTTCATCAGTTGCCTGAAAGGCTGAAACATGTCAAAATTGCTGAAAGTATTATCTCTTCTTGAATGTTAATGTGAATCATGATAATTGCTTTCAAAAATCACTTACATGGTAAAAGTTTCTATGCCTTGATTTTTCTAACAGTCGAACTATCTTGGAAAAGAAGTTGGCTGATGCTGATGTCTCAGAGGAAGATCAAAACAACCTGCTTAAGTTTTTAGAGAAGAAGGAAACAGAATATATGCGCCTTCAGAGGCATAAGATGGGTGTTGATGATTTTGAATTATTAACTATGATTGGAAAAGGTGCATTTGGAGAGGTATGAATGAGTTTATGTATGATATGAGTCATGTGATGTGATTGACTATGCTCTCTTCTTCAAGTTTGTAATATTTTTGTTTTGTTAATACATTGAAATGTGATGGAAGGCTGATTTATTTTTATTTTAGTATCTAGGTTCGTCAAAATGGAGAATCAACTTGAACTGATGGCTACTTTTATATGTGTACTCTTTGTTTGAACTCTCAATTCATTTATTGGCATGTAACAATTGAAGCACTTTTAAAGAGTAGATATATGGAGGAAAATATTTGTAATAAGTGAATATGTTCAACAGGATGATTTCCTTCTGCAAATAATGTTGTTTAAATTTTCTTTTGCTGAGGTAGCACTCCCTCTTTCTTGAACCCCAAATTAATTCTTTGATTTTTGGAATAAAACTTACAGTACTACTTAACTGAGTCTCATTGTTCTTGTGCTTATTTTTCTGCTAACAGTTTGACTGCCACCTAAAACTGAATTTGGTGTAGGTCAGAGTCTGCAATGAAAAGACAACAGGCAATGTATATGCAATGAAAAAGCTAAAGAAATCAGAGATGCTTCGTAGAGGCCAGGTTTACAATTGTTAGTCTAGCTAGATTTTATAAAAGTGCATGAGGTTATCATACTCATTGAGTTTTGTAAATCTCTACAGGTAGAACATGTCAGAGCTGAAAGAAACCTCCTTGCTGAGGTTGACAGCAATTGCATAGTCAAACTTTATTGTTCTTTCCAGGATGATGAGTATTTGTATCTTATTATGGAGTATCTACCTGGTGGGGATATGATGACTCTTCTAATGAGAAAGGATACCTTGACTGAAGATGAAGCCAGATTTTATGTAGGAGAAACAGTTCTTGCTATTGAATCTATTCATAAACACAATTATATCCATCGGTATGTAGTCTGTTGTTCATTACTGTCCAGGCAATCCTTTGTTCTCATTTATATTGAATTTGACTATTGTATGTTGAGTTAGGTTCTAGTGGAGCCTAATATATAGTGACTTTCCAAAGTACCAAACCCATCACCGGAAGTATAAGTTTTATGATTTTTTTATTGCTATCCATGTCATTTCAAAATGATCTGACCCTGAACTCTATGATGTCTCAGATCAAATTTATTATTTGTACAGATATTTTTCCAACAAAAGCAATTTTAGTTAACTGTGCAGCATAAATCCTTTCAATATTTTATGTTGCAGGGATATCAAGCCTGATAATTTGTTACTTGATAAACATGGACACTTGAAACTTTCAGATTTTGGACTATGCAAACCACTAGACTGCAGCACACTTCAAGAAAATGATTTTTCGGTAGGTCAGAATGCAAATGGAATTGCACAGAATGATGAACACTCAGCTCCAAAACGAACGCAGCAAGAACAATTAGAACACTGGCAAAAGAACAGAAGGACACTTGTATGTTTACTGCTATTATGTGTTAGCTACTTCTCATTTATCATGACATAGTGTGTGAACTTAATGGTTTCAGTACTTGCTGTGTTGTTTACTCGCAACCTTGTTAAATGTACAAGATATGTACTAATAAAATGTACATGTCAACCCCCTCTTTCCAAGATAAATAGAAGAAAACCATGAATGCTAATGTTGAGGATATTCATAAGGACAGAAGAAGATTTGTTTCGTTTCTCAATTTATAGTGGATAAATGTGTTCCTTTTCACTTTCATTGTCTGTGTACTTATAATGGTGAATTTGTTAATGTTGCAGGCTTATTCTACTGTTGGCACACCTGATTATATTGCTCCTGAAGTTCTTTTGAAGAAAGGTTATGGAATGGAATGTGACTGGTGAGTTTTATCATATTTTAACTTGCTAGTTTGATTTGTTTCACTCTGATTTTGCAGCAGGTGAAATTAGAATTATATTTCAGTATCCAAGTTTATTCTTGCCATGAATTATTGGTGATCTTTTCAATCTATTTCAACTTAGTTTTACATTCACATTTCATACTTGACATTGTTCATCCTTTTCTGTTTCCTTAATGATTTCATATATTATTCAAACACATTGATGATTGTTTTGAAATTTGAAGGTGGTCGCTTGGAGCTATTATGTATGAAATGTTGGTGGGGTATCCACCTTTCTATTCAGATGATCCAATGTCAACATGTAGAAAGGTAATATTTCTGGTAGAATTGTTTACTGATACAAACATATCTTTGACACAGCTTTTAGTTTATAAACTATTGTAAGACACTCGTTGTGCTTATTATAACTCATGCAGTTTGCATTTGATGTTGAAATTTTAGTAGTTTTTTTTTTTGGGCCAGAGAAATTTTAGTAGTTATATTATAATTCTTTTGCAGTTCTCCTTAATTTCTTGCCTTCTGAAATTTTTGGATGGGATCTAAATGATACTAAAGAGGCATTTGGTGTATTATAATATCAGATGCGCAATATCTTGCATATTTTGGTAGATATCACAATAAAGATACTTGGCATTCATGATACCTATGTTTGGTAACGCAATTTTTGGTATGTTGCATCTCAAGGATGTAGTTATATTTGGCTACACATATAATCAATGTTATATACCCTTTGAATTTCCAAACATACCCTTTGAATTGTGCACACGTGCCTGGATATTATCTTATAAGTTTGTACTATTTTTACTTTTCGTAAATAGAAATATAATTTTAAAAGGTGGTTTATTTGCTTCTTTCTTAGTGGGATAAGACTAATGTTATCGTTGTTATTATATTTACTTCTTTCTTATAAAATACTAAGTAATTTTTTCAAATTTTGTGCATTATATTTAACATGCTTCTTATAATTTTTTTATTAATTAAATTTGTTGGAGTTAATTAATATGGAAAGGTCAGGAAAAAATTTGTAACTGCAAAAAAATTTAATGCACTCTACCTTGTCCTGTGAGATGACAAAATGTTTTGGCTATTATCAAATAACACCCTTTTTTGCTCAGAAGTAATATCACGGTGTTATATCAAATCTCATCCTATTATTAAATAACAGCATAGCAAACATTGTCATCCAATTTTGGCTTCCAAAATATCATGGTATGGGAGATAATAGGGTCAAGATCGTAATGTACGAAACACCTCCTAAGGTCTTATTGTATTAAAGTTTGGCAATTTTGTGCTCTTGTATAAGAAAATTGAACCATATAAACCTATGATCAGTGATGATGAGGCTGACACATTTTCTCCCTATTAAACCCATTTGCTGTGAGTCCGCCAGATATTAATTGAAATGCATGTGTTTCATGCAGATAGTAAATTGGAAATCTCACTTGAAGTTTCCAGTAGAGGCAAGGCTATCTCCGGAGGCTAAAGATCTTATTAGTAAACTTTTGTGTAGTGTCAACCACAGACTGGGGTCAAACGGTGCTGATGAAATAAAGGTATTTTATGGTGTGCTTTATTCTGAAGTCCTGGATATGTTCCTTTATATGTTTGGATATAGAGGTCACATTGCTGTTGTATTCGATTTCAGGCTCACCCATTCTTCAAAGGTGTTGAATGGGATAAACTATATCAAATGGAAGCTGCATTTATTCCTGAGATCAATGATGAATTAGATACTCAAAATTTTGAGAAGTTTGAAGAGGTAGTTGAGCCTTTCAGATTCTTGCTTGGCGCAATTGCTTATAATGCCTTTTACCTTTTCCTTGATTCCTCATTTTACCTTTTTCATTTGCAGTCAGACATCCAGAATCACCAAGCATCAAGATCTGGGCCCTGGAGAAAGGTAATCTTAGGTGTATACTTCTCTGTTGGCAATTTGTTTGCAAGTTATCAGTATTAGGTATTCATAGGCTCGGTTTGGTTCGATTTTAGGCAAAAACCAAATCAAACCAAACCGTTCGGTTACACATATGTGAGAATCTATTCGGTTTGCAATCTAATCGGTTTGTTTTGGGTTGGGTCAGTTCAGGCTATTGAGTGTATTTTTTGAATTATGTGATTTTATGAAAATAAGTTTAATTTATAAAATTGATATGGAGAAAATCAAAATTTTTATAATAAATTTGGTTGTTACATAAAATTTCTAATAACTATCATTGATTACTTTCAAATATTTGATCATAAAATCACAATAAAACTTTGCATTATGTAAAAATGATATTTATAAATTAAAATTTATAAGTTTTTAATAGAATTCTTTTAGGTTCGGTTATAACCAATAAATATCATGACAAACCTTAGCCAAACCAAACCAAAACCAAACCAATCAGTTTGGTATATTAAAAAACTGAAACAGATATATATTATAATCAGTTTTGATCGGTTCAATTCAGTTCGGTTAAATTGGTTTTGATTGGTTGTGAACACCCTTAATTAGTATAATTGACATTTGCATAATTTCTGTTGACTGATATGGTGATGAAGCAGTGTAGTGTTTCTTTTCAATCAGTTCACAATATGGAAATTGCTCGAGATACATATTTCTTACTGCATATGAAATCTTGTCTTTCCTTGATTAAAAATTTAGTGTTGTTTTGACTTGCTATTATTAGCAGGAAAAATGGACTCACCTCTCTCAAGTTCAGTTATTGGTTATATTCTTCATATGCTGATGCCAATGAACTTTTTTTTTTTTTAAAACAATATATCTTGTTATATGGTTTTTGATCTTCTAGTTCTTGATCTGTTACAGCTGAGCTCCCAGGGCTACGCTTTTTTTTCCTCTCTCATTCATCTTATCTTATTTAATGGGTGATTTTACAGATGCTCTCATCTAAGGACTTAAATTTTGTTGGATACACATATAAGAATTTTGAAATTGTCAATGACTATCAAGTTCCTGGGATGGGTACGTCACTTTTTCTCTCTTTTATACCGCTGCATATTATATTATGTTGTTTGATGCAAGGCTCTATATTGGATATTATAGCCCATATTATGTAATATGCTTTTGAAATTTTTTTTGAGATGGTATTTTCCTTTAATGCAATAATGGATATTAAGTATCATTAAGCACGTATTTGCAAAAAAGTAGTTCATAATATAAATTTTTCCTCTTGCCTTGCAGCTGAATTGAAGAAGAAATCCTCCAAATCAAAAAGGCCATCTATCAAGTCACTTTTTGGTAGGCTTTCACCTCTTTCTGACCTTTTTTTTAGAACTTTTTGCGACATCTTTAGTTGCTCGCTCCTGTATGTACTTTCTGTTTGTTACTTGTAAGTTTTCTCATCTGATCAAAACGGGGGTCGAAACATAGATGGTGAGTCAGAAACATCAGAGGTGCCTGCTGCTTCAGATGCGTCTTCTGGCAACCAATCTGCACAAGGAAGCTTTCTAAACCTCTTGCCACCCCGGTTAGAAGTATCACATAAAGAGAAGGAAACCTCCTAACAAGACAAAACTAGTGACCTATCCAATCTGACAGTATAGGAACCATAACTCATGCCAACAGCGCTAACTTTTTAATATCATTCTTGATGCGATTCCATGGGTGGATTTGTTCTTGGCTACATGAATGGTTACTTGATTGCATGCTTGAACAAAGGCATGAAGAAAGTGATGTGATCTGAGTCTGACTGCCGATGCAACTGATAAGCCTCAAGCTCGCTTGTCACTTCATAGTCCCAAGCCTTAACTATTGGAGCTCTAAAACTCTTACTGCATCATGTCTATACGAAACACACTGTAAAAGATACCCAGTGGATATTCTCTGTAAATTTGTATTTTAGTGATAGCCAAGTATTTGTATCAATTTCTAACCTACCAGCGTGTAATATCCAAGGGTTTGGTACACGAGTATATGGCTTATTTATCAGATCTTTTTACAGGAAAACCCAGCAGGAGAACTATTTCACACGACAACCATCCAAGTTTCCCCCTGATCTATTCTTCTACTTGTATTTCACCTTATGCACAAGGAATGAGACTAGGAAGAAGTTCCCCCCATTTTTTATGTTTTGTAGGATACCAATTGTATTAATTGTCCCTAATAATAATTAAAAACTGATATATTAAATAAAACAATTCTAATTCTTTGACAAACAAAACAGTTCTAGTTCTAATTCTCATAATAATCTAAAGTACCACAAAATATATGGCCGTACGTAACAGTTTTTTAAAAAATTGGCACTGCTCATCATTTCTGACGCTGATTCGAGAGGTTGGTTAAGTAAACCTAATCCGAGTTGTGCACGTTCTTTTAATGGGTGTCGTTTCTCTTTTCTTGGTGGAAAAAAAAAAACATATAATAGCGTTTCTCCTTTTTTCAGGAGAAAGAAGGATCCCATGCCATATTTAACAAGTTTGGTGTACTGAAACTGATCATTTCATGGTTAAGATGCTGATGTGTGCCATTCATGTTCCCGTAATTGTGGTCCTTCGTTTATCGAAGTTAATACTTGTTGGTCGTGTCTCCCTCACCAAAATCTTTCGTTTTTACCTAATCTGAAAATTTGCTGCTTTCTTCAAAACCTTGCCTCTTACCTGATTGTCAGCAGTTAGACCAATTCTACCTTCACAGCGAAGAGAAAGATGATGTTGTTAAGCTGATTGAGGACAAAGTCTTCTCTGGTGTATTTTGCTAGAGGGTTTCGTATAACCAGTAAACTTTATTAATTGTCTTTTTTATATATGCCAAAAAAAATGTTGACAAAGCCTAAACTTTCTCTAAAAATTTATGCTTGAGATTGTCAAATGTCTAGGTCATCATAATCCTATAGCATCTATTGAATAGTATGATTGCCAAGTTGGGGGAAAAAGCAAAGAAAAGTATGATTGCGAAGACTTTTGATGAACATCACTTGGGGGGATCTTTAGAAATTTTGTCAAAAAGCTCGTTAATTTTACTCTTCAAATGAGCTATTGAGTTGCTAAATTTTTTTCGAAATTAATTCTTGTATTCATCAATTATTAATTATATCTAATTTGATGAAAAATAAAAGAAAATTTGATAAAAGAGAATGAGTCTAGTAAACAATCTCATTCTTTTATATCAATGATTCTCTAAATATATATATATATATGACTGCATAATTATAAATAATTACGTTTATCTTCTTTAATCTGGCTTCCTCTTTTTAAGTTGTAGTGACAAAATTGTTCTCCCTTTTTTGTTTCCTTGGCAAGAAGAAAGTATGAAATGAATATGCCAACACTAAACATTTATACAATTGAGGCCCAAAATTTATTGATTTGTTCAGATATTGAGGTCTATTTTCATCATAGCCTTCATTATTATGTTCTTGTAATAAGATGAGGTGCCGTATTAATTAATGGGTCGAGGGGACATATTTGGGTGGATTCGATAGGATTTAATGGATCGCGTGTTCTACTCTTTTTTCTCTTTTTAGTTGGTTTTATTTAGTCTATGTACATTTCACTTTTTCATATACCTATAATTACCTCTTGAATATTAAAATAATCACCTCTTTTTTAGTTATTCCAACTGAATACAAAAAAAAAAAGGGCTTCAAATCACAGACCAAATTATATTATCACGTGGAGCATATACATTTGCAAGCATCATATCGATCGTGCTAAACTGCTCACAAGTCCTTTTTTCATGTAGTTATGGATTCACAGATTTTTGTATAAACATATTGCTATACTGTCTTGTCATTTCAGGACTTCTTTTTTAATGAATTTCAGTATTAATTTTTGTCCTAATATATATATATATATATCGTATCAACGGTCTCTCATACAGTCAAAGGAAAAAAGAAAAAGGAAAACATTGATAATAAGGTTGAGTACTATTGACCAGAAAAAGGTAGATTACATGTCTATAACATAAAATTAGTGTAGTGTGCGTAAAATTTTTACTATTCTTTTTAATATTCTGCATTTTCCTTAATTTGTGTCATAGCAAAGACATTATAGTTGTCGGCGGTCTGAAAAATCCTCCTATATTTAATAATATACACAAATCCGAGATTGTATTGAATCTATTGATAAGAACACACAAGCATCCCAAGAGCAGCGATGAACACTTTCGTAGCTATAAAATACAAAGAAGCAGATTAGATGAAAAACAAAATAAAGGAATAAGCACATTGACTTGAGCGACATATTGGGGGGGAAAAGGGAACAAGAGAGGGGGGAAGAAAAAAAGAGAGAAAGAAACAAAAGCCGAAGGAGAAAACAAGAAAAGAGAATAAAAGGAAAAGAGGTAAAGATAAAGAGAATCACTTTGACAGCACAACGTGGGCGGCACACAGGGACGCACCAGTGTTTAACTCCTCCTCGTCAGTCATCATTACAGGGAAAAAAAAAGTGTATATATATGCTATTAATTAATATCGACGCAAAGATGAATTTTATTATTGGAAAAAGGAAAAAAAGAAACAGCGATTACTATATAACCTTTCACGCTGTACAGATTTTTCCAATGTCGTTTTTCTCTCTCATTTACATCAGTTTCCGCCGTCCATCATCCAACTTTCGTTTCGGGGGACTACTTTTGTCTCTTCACATCTCATCCAGCGCGCGGACTCCTCAATTTCTTCTGTTTTTACTATTTTTATTTTCTGTTGTAAAAATCTAGTTAATTGTTTTCTTTGGTTTCTGATAATGTTCGCATCATATTTCATCTGGTCGATTCATTCCTGTTTTCTGGAAATTAGGGCTTCTATCTGAGGTCTAGGGTAATCGATTTGGGTTATTTGCGGTAAAGTGGTGTTACTGGAGAAGTTGGTTTGGTCTTCTTGAATAAAGATTTCATCCTCATTTGTGGGGATGCTTAAAATTTGGTTCGCTTTGGTTTTCTCCCATTTAGATTTAGGTCACACGCAAATTTACAAGTAATCGGATCACTAGATTGGGGAATTTTCATTAGAATCGGGTTGATTATCGAAGAAAGCAAATAACTTGAACTGTTGGGCCCTTTTAACTGGTGAGTCCGTGGAGGAACACGGCGATTTTTTGTCTTTATGACATTTTGAACATGTAGATCCTATCCTAATTTGGGCACATATCTGAGCAGAAAAACCGATTACAGTAGCTGCCTGGCGACGTATTGCAGGTGTTTTTCATAATGGATCATGTGATTGCTAGCAAGTTTAAACTAGGAAGGAAAATTGGGAGTGGATCTTTTGGAGAGCTTTATTTAGGTATAAGCGAGCTTTTTTTCTTTTTCTTTTTTTCCTCACAGCTTCTCTTGTGCTGTTATGTTTCTGTAAACACCTTCCTTTATTTCTCATGTTAGGTGTTAATGTACAAACTGGAGAGGAGGTGGCTGTTAAGCTGGTATGTTATGTTTACTTGAAGTTTGTCTCCCCATTCGGTGTCTGGTAGGGCTAAAATGGTTAAAAATTGAATATACTGTGATTTTTTGCTATTGAAAATGCTTGTTTAGTATTTTACATGATCAAAATAAAATGTCACTACTTACTGACTGCTGGAGATAATTGATGCTCTATCTTTCTATGTAATAGATATTATCACTTTGGATGGTGAAGTGCATTGCAAATTTTGTATAGTTGCTATGGGAGTTCCGATAATAAGTGAAATCTGACGTGAGGAATAATTTATTGGTTGAGTAAATAACAAAAGGAATGACATCTCTCCTCCTCTAAATGTCGACTTTTAAAAAAAATAGTCGGAACAGTAGCTAAAGTTTAGATGAAATCAGTGATCTCTTTTAGGATTAAAGAAACATGTGAAGTGCTGTATTTTCTTTTTTAGTGTACTTATTTTTAGTTCATTCTCATGTAATTTTAGTTCTTTTTGTTTTCAATGCAGTTTAACTTGGGTTGTTTATCAAATCTTCTTTTTGGGGTCAATTATCATATCCTTACTTTTGCTGCTTTCAATAGACATTTTTTGTACCAGTTAGTGATTCTAATATCCTCATGACATTCTATTTGGCTAGTTTTTAACCAATTTCTTCTGCTCTTCTTCTCCCTCCCCCTGCCCTCTCCCAAAAAAATTTCAGGAACCTGTGAAGAGCAGGCATCCACAGCTTCATTACGAATCAAAGTTATATATGCTTCTTCAAGGAGGAAGTAAGTCTGTGTTGATTTTACGTTTTGGCTTTTTGTGACTAAGGATTCTTAAAAGTGTTTGCTAATGTGAGGAATTTTATTTGACAATTTTGAAGATGTAAAATAAAAACATATAATCCTTTCATCTTTAGATTCCGGAGTATAGTTGTACATATGCCCACGTGCCCAGAACTATACTCGGTTAATGAATTCAGAACCATTATTCTGCTCTAAGTCATGCCTTCAAAACAAAATAGGAAGTTGAAAAAAATAAGAAAACAGGTAAGATTTCTTTTGAGTAATCAAATTTGGCTCTTCCTCAATGAAGCGGGGATTCCTCATCTCAAGTGGTTTGGAGTTGAGGGAGACTACAATGTTATGGTTATTGACCTTCTTGGGCCAAGCTTAGAAGATCTGTTCAACTACTGCAACCGGAAGTTCAGCTTAAAGACAGTATTGATGCTTGCTGATCAATTAGTATGTCTACTTGGAAACTATTGTGAATAAAGTGTCTTAGACAGAGGTACTAAGTTTTATTTTCCTTCATGTTATTGTTATTATTTTTTCCAGATTAACAGAGTTGAATATATGCATTCAAGAGGATTTCTTCACCGTGACATAAAGCCTGACAATTTTTTAATGGGTCTGGGGCGCAAAGCAAACCAGGTAAAGGAGTTATTCTTTCTGATGGCATAGTCCATGTCACATTGCTCTGCGGTTTTACATTTCCTCCTTCTTTTAGGGTTTTCCTTGGCTTATCATCTTAAGCACATTTGCAGATGCAATTTGTGATTTTCATACGTCTCTATCTATTGTTTAGACATATATCACTTTTTTTTTTCTTTGGTGACACATCGCATGGTCATTTTACACTTTTTATTTTGTGGATGTTTTTCCTGAGTTTGGTGGGTTAACTGTGGGGAGACTTTTGGGATCCTAAACGTAAAGTATTGATGAAAAAATGAAGAGAATAATATAGGCGAGCAAAATTTGGCATGCAAGACGAAAGTACAACATCAATAACCTTCACTGAGACTCACTTCTCAGACTAATACAACAACAACAACAACAACAATAGCCTTATCCCACTAGGTGGGGTCGGCTACATGGATCAAACGACGCCAATGAGCTCTATCAAACGTCATCTCCTCAGATAGATCATTTCTCAAAAGGTCATTCCTTATAACTTCCCTTAATGTCCTTTTTGGTCTTTCTCTACGCCTTTTGATCGGGCTCCAGGCCATTTGATCAACTCTCTTAACTGGCTCCTCTTGCCCTCTTCTTTGTACATGCCCAAACCACCTTAAACGATGTTCCACCATTTTCTCCTTGATAGGTGCTACCCCAACTTTCCTTCGTATACATTCATTTCGTATCTTATCCAATTTTGTATGACCACACATCCATCTCAACATTCTCATCTCTGCTACTCCCATCTTATGCTCTTGTTGTCCTTTCAAAGCCCAACATTCACTACCATATAGCATTGCTGGTCTTATAGCTGTTCTGTAAAATTTTCTTTTAAGCTTAGTAGGCACCTTGCGGTCACAAATAACTCATGTTGCTTTCCTCCACTTTAACCACCCAGCTTGTATCCTATGCATAACATCCCCATCAATTTCCCCATTATTCTGTAAAATCGACCCTAAATATTTAAACTTTGACACCTCGGGAATGATTTGCTCTCCAATTTTTACCTCTGAATCATCTATAATTGGCCTCTTATTAAATTTGCAATGCATATATTCCGTCTTACTCCTACTCAAACGGAAACCTTTTGATTCCAAGGTATGTCTCCATAATTCAAGTTTAGAGTTGACCTCTTCTCTTGAGTCCTCAATTAAAACTATATCATCCGCGAAGAGCATACACTTTGGAATTTCTTCTTGTATATGTTCTGTAAGAACATCCAAAATCAGATCAAATAGGTATGGGCTCAAAGAAGATCCTTGATGTAAGCCTATTGTTATAGGGAAGTCCTTTCTCACACCTCCAGGGGTCCTTACACTTGTTGTTGCCCCCTCATACATATCCTTTATGGCTCGAATATAAGCCACCCGGACCCCTTTCTTCTCCATTGCTTTCCACAATACATCTCTTGGTACCCTATCATAGGCTTTTTCCAAATCAATGAAAACCATATGCAAGTCCCTCTCTTTACTCCGATATCTTTCAATCAAATCCCTTAATAAATAAATAGCCTCTGTTGTAGACCGCCCTGACATAAATCCAAACTGATTTTCTGAAATACGAGATTCCTTCCTGAGTCTATACTCAATCACTCTTTCCCAGAGTTTCATGGTGTGACTCATGAGTTTTATCCCCCGATAATTAGTACAATTTTGAATATCCCCCTTGTTTTTGTATATGGGCACTAGAGTGCTCTTCCTCCATTTCTCTGGCATTTTCTT
This sequence comes from Adenanthera pavonina, assembly GCA_026686845.1. NCBI lineage: Eukaryota > Viridiplantae > Streptophyta > Magnoliopsida > Fabales > Fabaceae > Adenanthera > Adenanthera pavonina. The sequence continues at coordinate 33,717,128 of JAIVEN010000017.1, forward strand.
GGACCTTAAAATCTCGTTAAATAACTTAGTGAGCCACCAAACCCCCTTCTCTCCTAAGCACTTCCAAACTTCGATAGGAATCCCATCAGGACCAATGGCTTTACCATTATCTATTCTCTTAAGAGCTTCTTTCACCTCTCCAACCCGAATCCTACGATAGAAATTCAAATTGAGATCATCTTCATGGGTTGTTAGTCCTTCAGAATCAATAGTTATATCCAATCCATTATTGAACAGCTTATAAAAGTAGCTCCCCCATCTTTCTTTGATATCATCATTTGCAACTAAAATTTTTCCTTCTTCATCCTTAATACATCTCACTTGGTCCAAATCTCTTGACTTTCTTTCCCTCCTCTTGGCAATTTTGTAAAACTTATGTTCACCTTTCTTTGTTCCTAAATCCTGGTAGAATTCCTCAAAAGCTTTAGCTCTAGCCTCACTCACTGCTTTCTTAGTCTCCTTTTTAGCCAACCGATAACATTTCCAATTTTCATTGTTATTGCATAGATGCAAGGCTTTGAAACACTCTTTCTTATATTTGACCTTCTCCTGCACACTCTCATTCCACCACCAAGATTCTTTATCCTTAGGTCCAAAACCTTTGGATTCACCCAATATTGCTTTAGCGGTATCCCTGATCCTTTTAGCCATCTCATTCCACAAGATATTAGCACTTCATTGCAAGTCCCAATTACCTTCCTCCATAACTTTCCTCGTAAAGATCACTTGTTTTTCACCTTTTAGTTGCCACCACTTAATCCTGGGATTAAAAACTTTTCGACTTTTCAGTTTACGATTCTTAACTATCACATCAAGGACCAAGACCCTATGTTGTGAAGTTAAACTCTCACCAGGAATTACTTTGCAGTCTTTACAAGTTGATCTATCTGAGTTCCTTACCAAAAAGAAGTCAATTTGCGACCTTTGGACTCCACTCTTATATGTAATTAAATGCTCCTCCCGCTTCTTGAAACAGGTGTTTATAATCGTTAGGTTATAAGCCATTGAAAATCAAGAATGGAATGTCCCTCTTCATTTACTTCTCCAAAGCCATAACCGCCGTGAACTCTCAGATATTGCCTTGTCTCTTTTCCAACATGACCATTAAGATCGCCCCCAATGAGGATCTTCTCCTCTTGTGGGATATTTTGAACCAAGCCCTCCAAATCTTCCCAAAACTTTTCCTTAATATGTGCATCCGACCCTACTTGAGGTGCATAAACACTAATAACATTGAGTGTATCATGTCCAATAGTCAATTTTAAGGATAGGATCCTATCTCCAATCCTTTTGACTCCTACCACATTCTTTTTCCAGTCTTTATCCACAATAATACCAACTCCATTCCTTTCTCGAACCTTCCCTACATACCAAAGTTTATAACCAGTAATATCTAACTCCTTAGCCTTTTCTCCCACCCATTTAGTTTCTTGAAGACATAAGATGTTAATTCTCCTTCGAATCATAGCATCTACCACCTCCATAGATTTACCTGTTAACGTACCAATATTCCAAGAACCAAGTCTAATCTTGCTTTTCTGGGCTAACTTCTTTACCCACATCCGTCCAGGATGATGTGGGAACCCTTGCTCATTTAACACTACACCCGGGCGCCGATGTAGCGGCTCTAGCTCATTTGACACTGCATTCGAGCCATACAGCGCATTACTTCTGGGCAACGACCTAGCCTTAGCACATATACGTCTTTGATCCATGTCATGAGATTCGACAGATTTTTACGTTGGCTGTCGAGGGCCTAACACAACCCTCCTCTTTTACACGGGCTTGGGACCGGCTATGACACTACATAGGCGGAGTTACTTCTCAGACTAATAAAGGAAATTATTTCTGGAGGGGAATTACTCTATCAGATATGCAAATGAATTGGGATGGCTTTTTTGTGTTAACTTTTGCTGGCTTAAATTTTTGTGTTGTGGATAATTCGACCTGCGGATTTTTATTCTCCATTGCCTTGCTTTCTTCTCTTGAATCTTAAAGATAAAGAATTCCATTCTTTTGTCATTTAAAGAAGTAAAAACATGATCAGTAGATTCTGATAAGAAAATCTCAGTTGAACGCAGAAAATTTAGTTCTTTTGAACTATTTTGATGACATGTGGCTATATCATTGCAGGTTTACATCATTGATTATGGTCTTGGGAAGAAGTTTAGGGATCTACAGACTCATAAGCACATACCATACAGGTAAACTTTGTCATGCTGTTTTCAGGATATGCAGGTGGACAATTTTGGAAGTGCAACATATTCAGTCGTGCATGTTGTATGTGCATGCGCATGTATATTTCAAATTAGAATGAACTACCCAGGAATATAATTCTTCTCTAGGAATCAACAATAAATGGGCACACCTAACCTTGTGTTGCCATTTTATTGGGGTAAAAAAGGTCCTTAGGTTTCCATTTCAGTTGTGCAAGTCTTTCTTGGATTTAGGCTGTTACAACTTTGTTATTTTTTATTCCCCTATATTTCTTGAGGATAACTTAATATTGGTAATATCTATATAATTCATTTTTAGAACAAAAATATTAATTACTTTAGTAAGATTACATTGGATTGCTGGATTTATGTTAATTGAGCATTTATATGAAAACTTGTGTTTTCTCTGTGTAGAGAAAACAAGAACCTCACTGGCACAGCTCGCTATGCAAGTGTCAACACTCATCTTGGAATTGGTGGGCAATATCTTGTGCTAGTTTATTCCCTTTCATATTGACATCCTATAACTAGAAGTGAATTATTACAAGATTAGACTTGCCTGCTTGCACCTTTCAGCTACTTGACTTTATTTTATTTTGTTGGAAGAACAAAGCAGAAGAGATGATCTGGAATCTCTTGGTTATGTGCTCATGTACTTCTTAAGAGGAAGGTTAATACTTGACAGACCCATCTGTTTTACCCTGTAGACATTGTTGCATATTATTGTGATGTCATTCTTACTGTTGGTTTTCTTTGTGATATTCTTTTTGTTTTTTTTAGTCTTCCCTGGCAGGGTCTGAAGGCTGGCAACAAAAAACAGAAGTATGATAAGATCAGTGAGAAGAAGTCATCAACTCCAATAGAGGTATTGTGACTGGTTGGATTAGTATGCTTACTATGCTATTAGTTTACTTATTGAGACGCTTTGGAGAAATTAATATCCTTCTAGATCTAGTAGTTGATACCTGAAATTAGCTTAGATTTTGGCTGCTGTGATCTTTAGTGGGATTGTTGTATGACACCAGAGATGGAAAAGTCAGGTCAGGCTTGAGAACCAGCTCCATAATAGTTTGTGCCTATGAATGTGAATATTCATACAAGCACAAATACATTTATCTCATGTTAGGACTAGGTTTCTTTAAACGACTTCTATTGAATATTTCTTTTATCCAAAAATTTGCATAACTTGTAATTTGTAAATATTTCTCTCGTTCATTCTGTCTCAATTTTTATATGGTCATGTTGCTTTATTGTTATTTGTGCCTGTTTGGATAGGTACTCTGCAAATCATATCCAGCTGAGTTTGTATCCTACTTCCACTACTGTCGATCATTACGGTTTGAGGACAAGCCAGATTATTCGTACTTAAAGAGGCTTTTCCGAGACTTATTTATTCGAGAAGGTCCTATGTTCTTAAATCTAATTTGAATATTAGCAAGAAGGATTTTTTCTTGGAAGCTCGTAGTGGGTTTAATGTTAAATTGGTCTTGACTTCACTATTGCAGGCTATCAGTTTGACTATGTTTTTGACTGGACTATATTGAAGTATCCACAGATTGGTGGCAGCTCTAAAGGGCGGGTTAGTGCTTTTATACCTTGTTTTTGTGGATCTTGCTTTCTATTGAAGGCTACTTACTGAGGTCTTTGCTATATCAGCCTGGCAATGGCAAGGCACTGATGAATGCTGGACCATCTGTACAAAAGCCGGAAAAGATCCCAGGTCTACTCCCTTTCAGTCAAATAATTTAATGAACTTGGTAATTGGTATACCACTAAATCTTCACAAGTCTGACAACGAGTGTTCAGGATCTTTGAACATATTTCTTGGATTGTCTTTCCTTTCTGTTTCACAGAAACTGATGGTTTAAATATTCAACTGTAGTTATCGTTTTGATGGCTTACGTTAATAAAAGTATATTTCTTCTTCTAAATTCCTTGCTTGACCTTGGTCTTTCAATTGCTTCTTTCAGCTGGGAAAGAGATTCGAGAGAAATTTTCTGGTGGTGTTGAATCATTTTCCCGAAGGAATCCCACAAATTCTAGTCCTCATGGTGATCACTCCAAAAATAGGATTTTTGAGGAGGTACCATCACGCAGGGATGTGGTAAATATTTTTTCTTCTGAAAAATCATTTCAAGTGTTTCTACTATAAGAGTTTTATCTATATAAATATCTGGTCTGTGTCAAAGCTTTTGAAATTCAGATGTGTGACAGGTCATTTGAGTGCAAAAAAATTGCAGCTTAGCTAACCACATCTGTTCTCAATCTAATTGATGATTGCTTGCTTGGATGTTAATTTTACTTGCATGAATTGATTGTTAAAGCCATAACATCTCTCTTTTAATCCGCAGTTGCTGAAACTAAATAATTTGTCAAATGATCAGTGTTTAAGAAAAAGGTTATTTGTACTTTTAGCTTATATTTATATAATTCAAATATTCTTATTGGGTCAGTTTAACCTTGTCTCCTGAGCAGTATGATCAAGAGAAGGGGCGCAGTTCCTCCCGGTATGGTAGCACTTCAAGAAAAGCTGTAATCTCATCAAACCGGCAGAGTTCCTCCGGTGACCATACTGATAGCCGTGCCGGCTGGCTGACATCAGGTGGTAGCCGGCCATCTAGCACATATAGAACTCAACCTGTGCATGAGACCAAACAACCAAGTTTTACACGCAATGCGTCTTTGAGAGCCAATCGTGATGATCCTCTCCGGAGCTTTGAGCTCCTCTCTCTCAGAAAGTAAACGGGGTATCTTTTTGTAAGACCTCATGTGACATTTCTAAACTACTTGAGCAGGGAAATGCTTGGACGTGTCATGACGATCTCACGTTATGGAATTTATTCTGTTCATGGGATGGCACTGAGTCATCATGCGGTGATAATCATATAGTATTTGGTAATATCATTTTATAGACCAAATTGGTCTCCCCGCCCCGTGGAATTTTTCCTCGAGAGGATGTATGTTTCCGTTGATACTACGAAATTCATGAATGTATTCAATCGAGTTCTATTAAATCCAACTAGCACATGCCTCATTGCCTCCTGAGCTGTATCCTCTGTTGGTTTTGCTATTTCTAATTCTGCAGCACTTGACAGTGGTTTCCACAGAATCTTCCAGCCAAATGTAGCGTCCGTGTGTTCCATCCCATGGGCCAAAAAAAAAATCTAATGACGTCTCAAAACAGTGGTGGAAGTTGATCCGATGAATGATGAAATAAAAAAAAAAAGAATATGGGGACAAGAAAAGAAAAAAAATAAAGCCTTATATCAGATATCTTGCTGTTGTATCCTTTTTCAGTTTAACGAGCTCCCGCTTGACAATTCCACCCTTCTCTGCTAAGTGAAGGCATGCATTTATTAGGAGAGAAAAAAAGAGAACCTTGCGTATTTCTGTTGAAAAGAAAACTGGTTAAGAAGGCCTAACCATTATTTTTTTTTTTGGCTTACTTACCACGATAATATTGAAAACATAAAGAGAAAAAGAGAAAAGAGTTATCCAAAGGCACAAGGATAAATTAGGGTTTGTTTGACAGTGTTTTTTGTTTCATTGTTTTGAAAATAGTTTTACATAATTATTTTTGAGAATAAGTTTTGAAAATAAAAGAATAAAAAAATCTTTTTGAATAATTGTTCTCAAAATCATAATTAGTAAGTGATAGATGAATTATTCAAAATTTATAATTTTATCATTAATTAATGAGGTGAATGTTTCTCACATTTTCTTTTATTTTTTAAAATAAAAACTATAAAACACTTCTAAGTTTTCTATTTTTTTTTTTTTTTCAAATAATTTATAAAAAATATATTTATTAAACAAGTTTTATGAGTTTTTTATTTTTGAAAACAGAAAAATTATTTTGAGAGAGAGAATGAAATACAACCTTATTTTCTAAATATTATGTCAACAACTAATATGACTTCCAAATTACCGTTGGGAAAATGCAGTCCCTCCCGGAGCCTACCACAAAATTTTTCGCTACTTATTCGTTCTCCATTTTCCTCTACGTTGGATCTCTCTTTGAAATTCATATTCTCGCCTTTTGGGGACGATTTGGACGACACGTTGCATTGAAGATCCTCATTTGAATGGCTCTTGCCATTCTGGTTTACCTTTTCCTGTTTATGTAGATATCCATGTTCCTTCGAATTTTAGAAAGGTACTTGAATTCTTTAGAATGGAGTTTCCTTTTATGGTTCGAATTGTCGGAATTTGAAAGCTAGTTCTAAATACAGATGAAGATTAAGGGCACATGGTTCTTATCATCGGTCTTATCAGAAAATAAGACCTGAGGAGAAATCAGATATTTGTTTTGTGAAAAGCGCACGGGATGATTGACTTTTGGGTATTTTCGATGTTGGCAGCCTTAATAAAACTACCTGAGCTAACACCTCGAAGCATGCCATTGGCAATGTCAGAGAAATTAATGTTACTTTAATTTGTTTTTATATATATTCTTGATTATAGAGAAATCATAGTTTTTGATGAATTTGGGTTTGGATTTTTTTGAATGAGCAGCTGTTAATCGTTATGGGTTCCTAGCTATGTCAAGGTTTCTTAAGCGAAGTGGAACAACTGATTTAAACGTTTTCTATCCCATCCGACCAGAATGCGAAGCCGATGTTCCAGCCACTCGTTTTAAACCAAGGGTGCGATCTCCTTCTCCACTGCATCCTAATCACACTTCATATTATTCTATATGAAAAGCACATCGGTCACCGCCTACACGAGGAACTCAATTGGTACTTGTACGCCCTGCATTGTCTGTTTCCACAGGCTGGTAAAACTCTAAGCGCAAGAAGATGGCATGCATCATTCTCTCAAGAAGGCCATTTGGATATTGCAAAAGTCCTTAGACGAATCCAACGAGGGGTAACATTTTTTTTTCCCGTGATATATATATTTGTGATAAACGTGGGGTAACCTTCATTTGCGTGCACACTGTTTAAATTGTTGAATCTGTCTTATGAGTTGAATCAGCGTGTGAACATGCTTTTTGACTTGAGTTCAACCTTGGTGGGGAATTGCTGTCCGTATCTCAAACGAAACATAAATGAATTAGAACCTGCACAACTTAGCGTTTAATATATATATATATATATATATATAAGAGATGAATTAATTAGGGTTTGATAAATCAAGTCCTACCATTTCTCAAGGCACCCTAATGATGCTCTAGAGCAATCCAGTCAAATGGATATGCAGGTAGGATTTTAGTTCGGGTTGAATTAGGTTGCCCTCTAATTCTTGGTCATATATCCCTAAATAAAGTTTGTATTCTCAGTTGGCTCCTCACTTACATCTTTACTTATGTTTTTATTCTGACACGAGCGCTATTGCTGCTGTCCTTAAAATATATATATATATGTATTTATGTAGGGTGTTCATCCTTCAATCAAAGGGGTAGTATGGGAGTTCTTGCTAGGTTGTTATGATCCTAACAGTACATTTGAAGAACGGAATCAACTCAAGGAACAACGGAGGTACATTTTTCCTTTAGTTTATTTTTCAAGAATTAGTATTTAGTATAACCCAATTACAAGATTAAAAGAGCACGACATTGGCTTGTGCCACAATTTTGTATGGGTCCCCACGAGGTTCATGCTGTCAGAGATTAATATTTCTCCTTGTGTACTATTATCTGTAAAGTGGAACTAGGATATCACTTCTCTTAGTCCTATTATAATGAACTTTGCGTGACCAAAATCGTTGCCTCGTGGGCGGCCTTACAAACTATTAAATCTGTCCTATGAGCTTTGACTAGACTGGTTGGCATTTGATAGCCCTTCTACCGATTCTACCAAAAGCTAACCTGCATTTCAATTTGCCAGGGTTAAGTTCCTAAATCTCTTTCTTTATTTTATTTAATATTTTTATCTTTTTTAAATCCATAATTCAGGCAGCAGTATAACTTGTGGAAATCAGAATGTCAAACGATGGTTCCAGTTATTGGCACTGGAAAATTTCTTACAACGCCTCTCATTGATGATGATGGTCTGCCAATAGACCAATCTTTGATTGGCGTCCCCATTTCAGACAAGAGAACTCTGCGGTGGATGCAGACTTTACATCAGATTGGTATGTATATGTGCTGATTCAAATAATTAATTACTTGTTTAATATCTTCATTCTGTTACAGTTTTATTTTTGTTTTACAACTTTTGCTAGTGTGCTTTGTCAAAGAGAACAGTTAGTGCCACAGTTTTGTGACTACAAAAGACACAACTCTTGTTCTGTGCCAATTGATTGACAAATTTTCTTGCAGATCGGTGGCAGAGAAGCAGAGTTGTATATTTTTGAACAATACTTTCCTACACTTTTGTGTAATGGTTTTGTGCTTGAGTTCTAAAGAAACGAACGAACTGCAAAAATATGCTGCAATTTTTCCACAACAAAATATTTGCTCATGGCTCATTACTAGCCATTTTCTTTTAATAAGCACCCATAGTGGCAACTCATTATACGGGGTCACAGGTCTGGATATTGTTCGAACAGATCGAGCACTAGTATTTTACGAGAATGAATCTAATCAGGCGAAGCTTTGGGATGTTCTAGCAGTTTATGCCTGGATAGACAACGATATTGGTTATGTGCAAGGTGAATTAATACGGCTATCATCTTTTCATACTTAAAATTAGTTTTTCATGGCCAATCATTGAAGATTATTTTCTTTGCAGGAATGAATGATATTTGCTCGCCTATGGTGATTCTTCTTGATAATGAAGCAGACTCCTTTTGGTGCTTTGAGCGAGCAATGCGGAGGATGGTAAATTCTAGCTATTGCTGTTACTTTTGTTTTCATCTAAAGTCTAGCTAAACGTTGTTCTCTAGTAATTAATTTTTGTGATCTGTTGGCACGCCTGGCCTTTGTTTCCATAACAGAGAGAGAACTTCAGGACCAGTGCTAGTTCAATGGGAGTGCAATCTCAGTTGAGTACACTCTCACAGATAATGAAGACTGTTGATCCCCAGCTTCATCAACACCTTGGTACGTTCATATTTCATGTGTAGCTAATATGTTTGTTTAATTCAGACATCTCTATCATTTTGACCAGAATTAGATTCTAGTGATCCAAAGTGGTGAACATGGGGAATACTTCTCTGTTATAGAAAAACCATTGCACCTCTCAACACATAAATCTCATCTCTCTGTTTCGCAGAGGATTTAGATGGTGGGGAGTATCTCTTTGCATTTCGCATGCTGATGGTCCTATTCCGCAGAGAATTTTCATTTGTGGATACCCTGTACCTTTGGGAGGTAAGGAGGAGCTACTATAGTCAATATAATTCGCAATCTAATTTTGCTTCAGATCACTGAGCTCATTTAAAGACATGATATAGCTTGTTTTCAGCTGATGTGGGCCATGGAATACGACCCAAACATCTTCTCACTATACGAGGAGTACAAGGTTGCTAGAACAGATGATACTGCACCCGCAATAAATGACAAACTGTGGAAGAAATATGGCAAGTTTCAGAGGAAGAATCTGCAGACTGGCAATACAGAACAGCATCTTAGTGCATTATCTGTTTTTCTTGTTGCCAGTGTTCTTGAGATCAAGAATAGGCGGATTTTAAAGGAGGCTAAGGGGGTGGATGATGTAGTGAAGGTTTCCCTCTTTTCATTCCCCTGTAGCCTGTTTTATTCACATTCTTGTACATTTTACTCACATGAAACTCTCTCCTCAGATCTTGGGTGACACAACTTCACATCTTGATGCTAAAAAAGCATGTGATGAGGCATTGAAAATTCAGAAGAAGTATTTGAGCAAGGTGAGTTTCATTGTCTATCTTCTATTCTTTTAATAGATGCATGTTCTCTATTGTATTGAGAAAAAGCAAGCAACCAACCAACAAAGTCTTGATAGATAATTAGATCCCTTAAATATGCTATCTTGAGTTTAATATCTGGTTATGTGTATGGAAAAAGTTTTATTGTGAGAGACAAAATCTATTTCGATGATCTCTCTATACCTCGAAGGATTACTCTTTAACTGTAAGCTGAAAATACTCTTGGTACTAAAAAAAAGGTAGACAAGGTTTATATATGGGAAATAAATTTGGATCTTCGTTGAACTCTCTGTCCTTGTTTACTTTCTCTATCTTTGGTGGTTTTTGGGAAAAGGTTAAAACTATGCTGCATAGAGTTGAATAATGAAGAGATAATAAATCTTCTAAAAGGACCTTCATCATGATATCCCCGAACAAGAAAAGAGGATATCTACTCTCCTACTACAAACTCTTCTTTCTATTTACACCTCACCTTTAGAACTCCTTTATTAATTATATTTGAATTTGAATTGAATTTTTGTAGTGTCTGTTTGTTTATATGCAGACCAAAAAACCATGACGATCGTAAATTTTCTGGACCTATTTGTTGGCAGCAGTACTGGTCACTGGATCTTCTCTGAGGTTCATGATATGCTATTCTTTATTTCCCTGTTATGGTGATAGTCAGCAGTTCCCTTCTTTATTTCTCGATTTCAAATATTAAAATCAAAGGCCATTTATTTAATAAGACTTCTAATTCTAATTTATCTCTGTCATTGGAGGATTCTTAGTTGAGACCATCGTTAAGTACACTGCAAAAAATGGTTGGCTTTTGATACTCTTCCCTAAACTGTGCTCAGATATGAGAACACCAATGTGGCTTGTTTTTTAATTATTATTATTATTGGAATAAATGTAAATGGTATCTTTAATTACTGTCAATTAATCATTTTTGCTCATTAAATTGAGTGCACGCTAACAAGAAACAAAATTACTACTATAAGAACAAAAATAACACGTGCAAAACTCAAAATACTAGACTAGCAGTACCGTTGAAAAATTTGTTTCTTGTTACCAAGCATCATTAGTAAAGAGTTTTGAGTTCCCATATAAAAATTTATTAGATCTTATATTTAAATCATCAATCATCATTATATCAATTAGAATCAATATCAAACTGTTCTATTTGTAACAACTCATGAACATTGTAACTTAAATTTCACATAATGCATACAAAAATATGTCTAATTATAAAAAAAATTAATGAAAAAGGAAACACGTGATTCAATTTAGTTTATATCTTCATCTTCTAAAAAAAATGAAAAAGCCACAAGATTGAGATGGATCAGTTAGCCATCGTTGACAGCTAGAGACAATATAATTTTACGGTTGCAAAAAAGTTATTTTTAAATTTTTTCTAAGAAATATATTTTTTCAAGTTAGACTATATTTTTGAAAAATTTATTGACGTAACAATAAGCATATTATTTTATATTTACCTTGAATAATTTGTGTGTTATATCGAAAAGGAGAGAAAGAAAAAGTAATAACATAAAATATATTATTTTTTATGTAATAGTATTATTGTAATTACTGTGGTTATTATGTGTTGTTAATAACAAAACTCATTCTAAAACATTCGTTTCTCTTAGTATTGTCGCACTCGATTTTTATTCTTTCAAAAATTAAAATTAAAATAAAATAGAGTCAGTTATCAAAATTTTTAAAAGATGAATTTTAAAAAATCTAAACAAAAGGGTCTACAAAACATAAAGGGTTTAAGAGTCAATTGTGTCATCAGAAAAGTATTAGTTACCCCATAACACATGTTCATAAAAACAGTTACATTAAGCTAATTATACAAAATCAGTGTGGTCTTAAAATTATTTTAATTATTTTTATAAAACATATATAGAGAAATAAGAAAATTAAATAAATAAATAAAATAAATTTATTGGGATCCATAGAAACAAATTGAAGAGAGAAAAACAAAATACATCCCAAGCATAATTCCACTTATTGTGAGGTGTTCATCAGTGTGAATAAATTGTTTCATAGAAGAGAAGGTAATAGATCGCATTCTAAAAAAAAATATTCTACCCTTTAAAAAACTACAACTATGCAATGAGATGGAACAAATAAGAAAATGAAAAGATTTCCTACGTTAAGCTTTATTAAGAAAACCCAACACTTACTCTCAGCTTTTTCTTCACTTTTACACCATCCTCGTCTATCCTGTCTCTTTCTCCCAGTTTCTTTTTCTTCTTTTGATTCTTGTTGATGTTTCTCTTCTCATCTCATATGATCTTTATTTATAATGCCAAAAAACAAATCATTCAATTAATGCTCTAAAATCATAAAAATAATCTCTTTTATTATTATTTTTTATATTCATATTAACATTGATTAATTTGCTTTCTTTTTTTCATTATTAATTTGATATTAAATCTCAATTCTTAATTTTTTTAATTATTTTTTTAATTTTATGAAAATCTCAAAAAGAAAAAAATCATAACTTTTCAAGATATAATAATCTTTGGGAGATATTATTATTTTTTTATTATTTTATTTTATATAATTTTTTCTTTTTATATTTATTAAAAAATTATTTAGCTATTTAAAAAAATTCAGATGAAATACGATTTGTAATGAAATGAAAGTGATGCATGGAAAATGCATGATGGCGTTCGAATGATCGTTTATAGTACAAGTTTTAATAGGATATTGTACGAGCATTCATAAATGCTCAGGATGGGTACTTAACACGTGTCGCCAACTGATGGGTTAGGATAATAAAGGCAGGGACGACCACCACGGGCAGCAGGTCGGCTGTAGCAGCCGCAGACAGACTCCTGGGTGGGCGACGCGGTGTCGTTTTGGTTCTATGGTTAGCGTCGTATGTTTGTTTGGATAAAGCAAATAATCACTTTTGACTGCCAAAAAGCGATTATTCTGAAAAGTTTCCAACGGAACGTAGCATGTGTACGGGTGGTTGAAATAAACACTTACAAGAATAAATAAATGATTATTTGAAGTAATAATGTTTATAAAAAGAATTAATTTTTTTTACTTATAATAATCACTTATCCTCTTATAATTATTTATTTTATTTTTTTTATTATCCACCTAATAATCACTCAAATCTCAATATTTAAATATTTTTTTTAAAATCATTTATGGGTTAAAAATATTTAAACATAAATCACTTTTAACATAATTACTTATTCTCATATCTATTATAAATAAGTACTTATCTTTATAATTACTTATACATAAGTCAATCCAAACACACCCTTAGTTGTTAATAAACAGTTATATTTCATAAAAAAAATTATAAGATAAGTTAATTTTTTTATTTATAATAATTACTTATTCTCTTATAATCACTTATTTTATTTATTCTCATAATCTATTATAAATAAGTACTTATTTTTATAATCACTTATATATAAGTCAATCTAAACACACTATTAATTGTTAATAAACACTTATATTTCATAAAAAAAAATATAAGATAAGTTAATTTTTTTATTTATAATAATTATTTATTCTCTTATAATTACTTATTTTATTTTGCTTCTCATTATTTATCCAATAATTACTTAAATTCTAAAAAATTAAATATATTTTTTCTCAAAATTACTTATAAGATAAAAATATTCAAATATAGATCATTTTTAACATAATTACTCATTCTCAAAATTAATTATGAATAATGACTTATTTGGATAATTAATAATTAAATTATTGATAATTCATACGCACGCTAAACCATACAAGGGCAGCTATTAGGGTAGTTATTTTTGGCAACTGTTCCCCTTTCCCATGATTTCCCACTGTCCCCTACTTGTTCGTGTCTTTCTTTTTCATTGCTTGCCAACAACATCAAACCACCAAGCCAGCCAGGTTCCATCCATCATGTTTTAGAGGGGAAAAAAAGCCATTATTAAATTATTATTCATTTCTTCTCGTATGATAAGATAATATTTTGAATTTTTCTGATTTCATAATATAAGAAAATATGTAATAATTATCATTTTTTTCTCATTAATTATATTATTATTATAATTTGTAAATTTTAAATTTTATAAAAATTTAAGATGTAATAAATATTTCCATGGATGAAGGGAGTATTGTAAATGTAACTCCCATCCCACCGGAAGGTCAATTTGGTAATTTCCCATATTCTGCCACCTCCAACCAGACTCATCTCTGCATGGCATTGCAGTGTCAGTGTGCTGGTAGTATGCTTCCTCCTCTTTCACCAATATTACCCAGACATTCTCTGCCCTTTTTCTCTTCCTTGTCCTTGTCCTTGTCCTTCCCCCTTTCCCCACCAACCCTCCATCTCCGTTCCGTGCTTTTGTTAAACGAGTCAAGTATTTATTTAACCCACTCCCCCTTTCCCACACTATATCTCCTCTCCCAACCCTCTCTCTCCTTCACTTGTTTCAATGGCTTCCTCTTCCTCTTCTCTCTTTTCAACTCTTACTCTCCTTACCCTCTTGTCCATGGCGCTTCTCTCTCACCAGCAACCTCCTCTCCTCTCATCCGAGCGCGAATCTCTTTTCCACGTCCTTTACTCTATCAACTCAGAAATCCCCTGGCGCTCCCTATTCGCTGGCGACGACCTCTGTGTCTCCGCCCCTCACGGCGTAGTTTGCGGCTTTCCATCTCAATCTAACGAAACTGCACGCATTGTGGAGCTCAGTTTCGGGTACGTTTCCGACGGAGCTCCGAACCCTCCTTGTTCCCCCAACGCAACCCTCGACCCTCTTCTCTTCACCTCTTTCAAATACCTCCGCAAGCTCTTCTTCTACCGATGCTTCAACGAATCTCGGGTTTCCTTACCCGACGTCCCGCCAAGTTTTACTTCCACTCTGGAGGAGCTTGTGTTCATCGAGAACCCATCGCTGGTTGGGCCTTTCAGTGGCATTCTCCGAAATTTCACGAGTTTAAGGAGGCTGGTTTTGTCCGGAAATGGGTTTTACGGTCTAGTTCCCCAAGAAATAGGCGAGTTGGTCAATTTGGAAGAGATGACTCTATCGAGAAATCACCTTGCTGGTGAGGTTCCTGGAAGTTTGGCTACGCTGAAAAAGCTGAAGATTCTTGACCTGAGCCAAAATGGGTTTGAAGGGTATGTCCCTGAGTCTCTGGGTAGTCTCACGGAGCTTCTGAAGCTTGACCTCAGCTTCAACAGATTTATCGGTGAAATCCCCGAAAGCTTCAGAAATTTGCAAAGTCTTGAGTTTTTGGACCTCCGCTACAACGAGTTTGGTAATTTTGGAGTTCCTCAATTCATAGGGGAGCTTCCCAGATTGAGGGAGATATACTTAAGCGGGAATTTACTAGGAGGGAAAATTCCAGAAATATGGCAAAACCTTGGGGGGGTCATCAGAATAGGATTTTCTGAGATGGGTTTAATTGGCAGTATCCCAGCCTCCATGGGAATATATCTCAGAAATCTGTCTTATCTCGGGCTTGATAACAACAACCTAGAGGGACCTGTACCAGAGGAGTTTGTATTTCTGGAGGATGCAGATGAGATCAACATGGAGAACAACAATCTGAGCGGTAGGGTGCCATTTTCAACCAAAATTTTTGGAGAGAAACTAAAGTTAGGAGGAAACAGAGGACTCTGTGCGGACGACAAATTGAGTATGCATTCTAAAAACAAAGGCAGTTTGGGGCAGCTCAGGCTCTGCACCAAGCCAGATATTCCTAATGCTGTCCCTTTCAATGGGGTCTCTTCCCTGCTTTTTGATCTTCATGTACTGCTCATGTCTCTGGGTATTTTGTTTGTCTTTACTGTATTATAGGAGCTGTTCGTACACATGTAGCTAGCATTAGGTCTACTAGTCTAACTAAAGCAGAGCAAGTGTTTTTTTTGTTTTGTTTTGTTGAGAGTAGAGAAAGAGAGAGCAGGTCCATGTTAAATAGTAGGAAAGGTTTCTAAGAAAGTGAGTGATGGTGACAGGAGAGAAATGTTCAGGAAGTTTTCCTTTTATTCATAACAAAGTTACATTTTAGTTAATGGGTGCTTGTTTCATTATTTATCATAATTTATAATTGTAATAGCAATGAATGGACTAGAAAGAGCAAGGCTCCGTGAAAGGAGAAATAGATTAATGATAGGAACCAAAAACAAAAAAAGAATGGTCAAGTTCTAGTTTTCAAGTCTCAACTATAGCAACATTCTAACTAATAAATATAAAGTTACACCAAATTTCTTAAGAATTCCTCACTCGATCCATTTTCTTCAATGGGCCTCTGTTCCTTGTTAGACTTGGGAACGAGTCTACCTGGAGACCCAAAACCCGTATTCGAATCCAAATCTGAGGCCTTCAATTTGGATTTTGAAGTGCTACTACCAGCGGCGCTAGAAATTTCCTTCACCTTCTTGCGGCGAGACTTCTTGGGATTGCCTGGTCGGTTCCCGCTAGGGGACTCACTGCCTTGGTTGGGATCTAATGGTATAGATAACCGGGTGGGTCTAGAGGGATCCGACGGATCTCTGGATTTAGAATTAGATGACTTCCTTGACTGCCTTGGTTTGCCTGACTTTTCCCTTGTCGGAGAATCAGTGACACTGCCCGTTGACTGTCGTCTAGATGACTTGGGCAGCTCAGGTAAGCCCCTCCCTTGAGAACTCGTTGACCTTGAGTCTCTTTTGCTTAAATCTAATCCCCAAACATTCACCATAATATAACAATCAAATAAACAAAACACCAAAGCACTCTATTTCAATCTCACAAAAATTCAGTTTGTTAGACTTGATGTTTCATAGATTTCATTAAATTAAAAGATATATTCTCTTGATTTAAAATATAATGCAGATTTAATTACATCTCTTCTACTACAAAAAATAGTTAAACTTAGTTTAATGCATTATTTTTTAAAAAAATTAGCATAATTTATCAAAATTATCTTCATTAAACTATCCATCGTAGTTATTATTATCTCTTTTGATCTCTCCGGTGTAACAAAAAGTCAAATACCTATGTTAATTGAGGTATATCCTAAATGGGGACAAAATAAAAAAAATAATTATTAACTTTCACCAAGTTATTTATATTTTAAAATCTTACTTCCAATAGAATTGCCAACATTTTGAGAAGGAGGAAGTACTTACTATCTTTACAATTGAAAAAATGATCGAATTGTTGTCTTTTCAGCAGGGAACGTTAGGATCAGAGAAATATGTACGTACCTTCGGAAACCCATTGGACTGCATTATCAAGTTCTGTCTTCTTGATGCTCCCATTGAGACTTAGAGGCGCAGATGAATATGTGGAGGGAGATTTAAACTCGTTCATCTGAATAAGTCACAGTAGCCTCATTGGATGAGAAACTTAAACGCAGTAGTTTTACAATGCAGTGGAAAATAAAACTTGTACAACAGCAAATCTTAACGTAGGAAGAAAACAAAGAATTACCCAGCTAGGAGTATTTACAGAGGGACCATCCCATCCTATATGGGCCACATGCTTTACATCCGTGGGAAGACCAATCTGCATCTCTGGTTCTTTTTCATTATCTGCGAAGGGCACATATCTTTGATTAATTTAGTAGAATTTCAGCAATAACTCATTAAAAAATGGAAAGGAAAGGTTTATTACCAAACATCTGAGTAATGTATCTAAAACCTTTAAAGATGCCCTTCACCTTAGGAGTGGACATTTTAATCCTCTTTACACAATATATAATGCTGTGCTTAGATTGAGATTCCCTTTAGTAATCCTTGAACCAAAATTGAACTTTCTGAGTTGAGGAGGACATTACCCACAATCCCACCTATAAAGCGACATTCAAGAAACCATGCGTAGTTCAGTTAAAGAAATGTTGCAGAGAAAACCCTCATGGTTGTGGATGAAACATGTGTGTTCCTTTTTTTTTCTTATTTTCTTTTTGGTTCTCAGGATCTGAGGAAATGTCGTTCTGTTTCTTTTGTTATTTGCAAATGAAGAAGATATTGGATGGCTCAAAAATGGCAGTTTTGGACGAGCGCGTCATGGAGGTGGCAGTGTTGAGAAAAGGGAAGAAACTAGAAACAGATTCTGTTTAAAGCATGCCCATCTTTGATTTCGTTAATTCAATGGCAACAGTTGGTTTGTCAATTTCACCCATCAAATGAAAATCGGGAATGTGTCGAAATTTTAGCTGTGACAATAGGCGAAATAAATTAAAAGAGAGAGAGAGAAAGTCTTAAAGGTGCTTAATTTAGTAACTTTTTGACAGGTCAATTTTAGAACAATATCACCATTAATGGGTTGAGAAAGTCCTCCAATATTCAAAAAGAAATGTAATTTTCCGGAAGTTCAGTTATAGAAAGGAAGGCAACTGGGGCTGGACCATTGTAGAGTTACTCACAACATAATACTTCCTTACTTCTGTTCTTCCATTTACATCATTTGCCAAAATTGAGGTAGATGAATGAGACTAATGGAGAACGAGTTTTTCAAACAATAGAATAGGCAATTAGCCCATTGACAAGATAAATCTTCAATGGAGAGAATAGTGTTGACTGAAAGTATGAAGACATAGAGCCATAATAGAAGCAGAGAAATTAGTGGTGACACCAAGCATGCTTTCAAGGGCTTACACAATTTCTGCATTTGAGCAGAAGCATAGGGATAGGGAGGCATGGAGTAATAGTGACAGGACAAAGCTAGCGCGTCCCAGCTCTTAGGGGCACAGATGATCCACAATGCATGCATGTCCATGCATTTTTGCGTTCTGATTTCCTTTTAATATAAGTTTAGGTGAGATGTCATACAAGTTATTATCTATTCACAAAGTTTTCATATCAATACCCACCCTTGTGAGATATGAACCAAATCCTTACCAATTGGGGAACACATATTGGCCTCTGATTTCTGTTAATTTTAATTTTAGTTTTGGTGAGATGTCATACGTACAAATTATTATCTGTAGACAAAGTTTTTACATCAACCAATACCCTTCTGACATATGATCCAAGTCCTTATCAATCACACTAACATATATTTCAGTATATCTTCAACTTCTTGCTTCTCTATGGTGAAAAAAAATTCTTGCTTCTCTGCAGAGGAAGCAAGGAGTGATCACTTTGAGATGCTAGTTATATCGACTCAAATTGTCTCCACGAAACCCAAAACTCCGTTCGAAAAGGGCGGGCTATGGATATTGAGACTTTTTTTTTACAAAAAATTTGGGGTCTAATGGTTAATTTCTGCTTTCAGTTTCAATTATTTCGTTGTAATAATGATAGCAAAGAAACCCTCAAACACCAAAGGCTGGGAGCTCCTTGATGATCTGACAAGTTCAATAGAAAGACCATTATTTCCATAAAAATGTCGCAATAGGAGAATTCAACCTGGAATGACCAGATTGTAAACAGTCTAACGCCTAATGTGGCGAGGAAGACGCCAGAATCCAATAATGTGCATCAAGTCAAAGGAATTATCAAAAGCAATACTTGAAAGGGCTTTAATAGCCATTTCTAATGCTCCAACAAGAACTCTTGCATCAGTCGCCTTCTCGTCAATTTGTTTTCTCGAGACAAATAGTTTAATGCAAAAACGAATGGCATTGAAACAAATTTATAAAATATTGAATAGAATGATTCCTTCATTTGTAAGCTGCTTTAACTGCTTTCTGTGCAGCATCATCCAAATCGTCTGCCGTTATTAAGGTCATGCCACTTTCCTGTTGAACCAATTAACCAGTATTATCAAATTGAAAATATTCATAATCAGACAGTATCCATACGTATGTGGGAGTGTGTGTGTGTGTGTGTGTAGAATTTACCTTTAGAATTCCTTTTCCTATATCGACGTTGGTGCCTTCAAGACGAACTACTACAGGTACTTTTAGTGCAACCTTGAAGACAATAGCCAAGAGAAGTTAATGCTATTATAAGGTCAGGATAAGATAGTAGTCCATTTTGTCTTGATATTAATAAGATAGTAATCCTCCACCAAAAAAAAAAAGATAGTAATCCATTTAAAGTAGAAAACATTCAGACATCTCAATCTCAAGGAAGTGGTATATTAAATATAAAAATAAGTCTAAAGACATTCAGGATTCTTGAATTTACAACCTACAGGAAATGATATTAATTTGGTATAAAATACCAAGATTAGGAACAATATTAAAAAAATAATACTAATAATAATAATAGAAGGTTAAGCAGAGGATATGAAGAATATTACTACTTCCACGTATACATCTCAAAGATATCAAATATAAACAGGAATTGCATTTTCTTGATTGTGTTAGCCTTTTATAATCAAATAGTTCCAAACAGCCATATCCTCATCATTCTCAAGCATATGATGGTGTGAAGTACATAATTGAGTGCCAAAAAACGGAGCATTATTAACCTGTTTAGCAGCATTGACAATTCCGCTTGCTATAACATCACACTTCATTATGCCACCAAATATATTAACCAAAATTGCCTTCACTTTGTCATCAGCCGTCAATATTTTAAATGCTTCAACCACCTGCTTTATGTAATTGCAATAGTTATCAATAAAAGATAAGATGGAGATTATCTAAAAGGTAACGCAAATATCGGCAGATAAGCTAATAACTTCATCCTCTTGGAGGAAATTTCAGGTTAATGCCCCAATAAACAACTAATTGATCCAGGAAACCAAGCCCCCCGGGGACCACAAAAAATATCCAATGATGATCAAGACGAGCAATCAGCTTGATTGCAATAGTAGAGTAACGACTATAACCATAATGAGAGTTAAAAAACGAACTTTAGCCTTAAAACATTACCTGGTTTTCAGAGGCATTCCCACCGACATCCAAAAAATTAGCAGGCGTGCCCCCATGCAATTTAATTATGTCCATTGTGGCCATGGCTAGACCTGCACCATTCACCATGCAACCAATTTCTCCATCTAACCCAATATAATTTAAATCTGCCTTTGAGGCAGCAACCTGTTCAGTGATAAAGACACAATGACACATACCCCATGAAAAGAAAGAAAGATGGAATGTAGAATATATGGCCTTGATTATAAGGCATGTATAAAAAATGTGAAAACCAACACATCCATAGTGCTACATCATAAGCACAAGCATATACAAACAAATAGAAAGTATCAGAAATTAAAGGAAACATAAGCAAACCTCTCGAGGATCCTCTTGAGTAGTATCACGAAGAGCAAATATCTCTTTCTGACGGGATGCAGCATTATCATCAAAGTTCAACTTAGCATCAGCAGCCACCAATTGGTTATCAGCAGTCTCCGCTATGGGATTGATCTGTAGAAAATGACCCACTTTTCATTTTAGTTATTCAGTGAAAATAATATCTACAAAGTACACTTGACTAAGACTCGTATATGCTTACTTCCAAAAGAGTGCAATCACACTCACAAAACAGTTTATATAAATTCTTCACTTGTTCAATTGATTTATTTCTATCTGCCACTTTGGGAGCTAAACCATCAACAACCTTTGCAGCGCCTTCATCAGTAAGTCCCTCGAAAACATCAACAGGCACCTACAAGAAAGAATGGGTGCATTAAATGTATCTCACAGTGCAGATACACTCCTTCAATAGAAAAATTAAAAGATGAGAAATGAAAGTGATAAAAAACCTTCACAATCATGTCTGGGAATTTCTCTGCCAGGTCTTCAATACTGGTTCCTCCCTTTCTACAAGAAATTATCAGCTGGAATACGAAAACAAAAAGAAGAAATGTAATTAACAACATCCTTTTGATCAACCAAAATTCATGAACATCAGCCATGAACAATAAGTAATAAAAGTTTTAACCTAGCATATACAGTAACATTAAGAATAACATATAGATATAGGAGAGGAACTAACTGGACCAGCAGTCTTGCGATCCAAAGTTATAGCAAAGTACATCTCGTTCACAAGTGACAGCTTTTCACACAAGTAAACCTGGGTAAATTAGACAATTACATGTCAAACAGTGAAGTCTTCCAGAAGCAACAATCCCTTGGGTATATACTTACACAAAAAATGACACCAATCTATAAACAAAACCCAATGAAATCCTTGTCATCATTGAAATAAATTAATGCAATGTAGTACATTGAGATATATCCTATAAAGTATCATTTGAACATTGAAAGCCCATTTTATCCTCCATCCAGTAAGTTCAAGTATTAACTTACAAATGTTACACTGACACATAATGAGTAAGACCTCTTATGAGTTCAGAGAAGACAGCTTAACTAGCCATCAAAAAGCCCACCAAAACTATTCAAGTATAAGTTACCTTCAATGGCTAGGTGATGTGTTCATTTTATACATATAAAATATCCACATTTAAGCTCTAAATTGTATCTAAATATGTTTACATTGATATATTTTAGCATGATTTGACATATTTTTGTGTTTCATGGCGTTATAAGCTTATTTGGAAGCATTTGGAGCAAAAACATTACAAATCGTTCATGCTGAAAAATTTCTATACCCTTTGGTATTTTGATCATAACTCTCACATATGAACTCCGATTGAGATGATTTAAGATGCATTGGAAAGCTAAAACATAGATCTACAACTTTCATGTTTTGAGTTTTCTCAAATTCCAACATTATCATAGTGAAAATCGAACTCAAAGTGTCAATACCAACTGATAACGTTATGAAGCTGAACGAAGCACGTTTCTGTACAACAGAGGCACCCAGCGCCGGGTCATGCAAAAGAGGTCCATAAAACACGTTTTTGACGTGTTTTCATGAATTTTTGTACTTTTATGAGCTTCTAAATTTTTCCTATATAAGGAGACACGATAGAAACACAATGGGAATTCAAAAACACACTCAGAAGTCAGAGAACACAGTTCTAAACGCATCTGGGAGCAACTAGGAGTATCTTAGAGAGAGAGAGTAAGGAGATTTGGGGAGTATTAGTGATAGATTTATTCTTCTATAATATACCTTTGTTTTCTTATTATTTTCACTATGATTTGAGATTTTAGTTGTGATTTAATTTCTATTTCCATGAGTAGCTAAATTTCCCAATCGGGGGTAGGGATGTAGCTTGACTGGGATGGATTAAATTTGTTTCTCTAATTAAGACTCAGTGATTTGTTTTTTATGTTATATTTAATTTATATTTTTATTATATTTTTTTCTTTTGCTCGTTCATGTTGATTTTATACTTGATCATCATAGAATCTAATTAATGGGTAAATTTGATATACTGAGAGGTAAAGAGTGAACCTAGATATAGAGAGATAAACATGAATAACTAATCCAAAGATAGAATTAAGAATTCATGGTGATATATGTTGTAGTTTTCAAGGTTTAATTAGAAAATTTAGTTGCGCGAGAACGAATTGAATTCTAATTAAATAAGGGCTAATTGACCAAGAGGTAATTAGAACGCTTTAAAAATAATAATCATTATAATTATGCAGAATCTGACTAAGAAATAAAATCTAATTATCTCATAAAGTGAATTCTAATCCCTTGACACTTCTAGAACTGAATCAAACTCAGACTTCATTTTATTTTCTATTTCTTTCCTTTTAAATTTGAATTCTCTATTTGATCATCACTTGCTTTTGCGATTAAAAGTTTAGACTGATAAATCTACTACCGCCCTTGAATTCGACCTCTGGAATACTCCGGAGATTTTTTATTACTGCGATCGACCCTGTATACTTGCAGAATCCCGATCACTAGGGCCAAAGCCTCACTGAGACAAATATAGATGCCATATGAATGCATAATAAAAGAGCTAGTATAGCATATTTGAAGATAGCGTGACTAAATAATGTCAAACCTTGCTGACAATTTTTCCCTGAGGACCAGTTTGTTTGGTAACCAGTGTCTGCCCTAGCATCTTCCCTAAAATAAAAATAAGGAAAACAGTATCGTTAATGCTATTTTTATTAGAAAGAAGCAAAAACACCACTGAAATTTAGATTATGTATAACTAATTTGTACACATCATAATCTGAAGACTATGATAAATACACCATCATTTACACATCCAGTCGCAAGAACATCAGGAGTATACTACCACAAGATTCACAAATTACTAGGCAATCATTGCAATAATCTATATAAAGAATTGAAGGGGAAATTAATCAAGGAGAAAACCATAACCAGCACAGCTTAAACTTCTTAGAATGAGGCGAACTCATAATGAAATAATCCCACCATATTCAGTCAATGTCCTGTTATATTTGATCTCTAAAGCATAACTGCTTGAGTCAAGCTTAAGTAATTATCTTGTCATAACAGAAATTAGATTGTAAGATAATGAGTTCAAAAAATTACAACTTATATATTTTACTGCTGCAGCAATATGCAATAATTTCAAATTGGAAGTACCCATTAAAAATTATCCCTTTTTTTGCCATAGCTCTGGTTTATAAACTGCAATTTGGATATATCTGTATAAACATCTGAGTCTACTTGCAAAGTTCATCGGCTACTAAATAGTATACCAATGCAAACTGACTCAATATTTTATGCAAACATGAGAACTCAGCTCAATCCGACCAACCCTCTACTATCTAGTAAGACCAAGGGAAATTGAGAACAAACAATATTTGATGAATATTAGCGACCGCGTACATTACCAGCTATATCTCCAACCTGATCGGTCTTAACAATGTGAACTCCGCCCTTGAGGCCGCTTTTAAATGTTCCCAAACCTCGTCCACCAGCCAAAATTTGACTTTTAACCACCAACTGCACCATAATTCAAGTTTCATCGCTCGTTATCACTCAAAAATTTCAGCACTAGGACATTTTTCTTTGTGTGGCACCAAAGGCATACTCCCTCTTATCCTTAATATAAGGGAAAAAAGACAAAATCATATAGAGTAAAGAAAGTAATAAATTTATCTGAAATATAAAGAAATTTTTAAAAATATCCTCATTTAATATTAATAACTCTTCTATAATGTAATTAATATAAATAAATTATATTAAAAATATTCTATCTCAATCAGGGATATTTTTGAAAAAAATCATTAAATATATCAATCAAATCTTACGTGTTACTTATATTTTGAAACACTGAACTCCCCAATTGTCCTAAGGAATGGAGAGAGTATCAATTACCTCATTCTCAGTAGGAAATACGTCCTTGATGGCCCTTTTGACTTCTTCAACAGATGAAACAGCTATACCTCTGGGAACATTGATTCCATGTTTGCTCATCAACTCAGCTCCCTGATTTCAAGGAAGATCAGAGGTAACTAGCCATAATTATCAAACAAATTCAAATAAGCATCTGCCATTTTTATAAATGTAAAGAGAAGTTGCAGATTTAACACGCACAGTCATGCATCTAGAGCAAAGTATCATATTTAACAAAAGTCAGTCGCTTGGTTCCTAAAAAAAATGTACAAAAATTGGAGAAACAAATTTTTTTAAGAAAATTGCCGCAGCTTCACACAAGGAAAGACAACGCATTGGTTCATTAAACAAAGGCAACTCCTATATGCACTCGATTCCTCTCTCTCTCTCTCTCTCTCTCTCTCTCTCTAAGGGTAGCGAGAACTGTGAAAGAGAGGAACCGGGAAGGACCTGATATTCGTGGATGTTGAGGCGGCGGAGCTGCTGTTGTTGCCATTTGCCGGCGAGGGAAAGCGAACGAGAAATGAGATTGTTGAGTGATCCCCGCACCATAGTGCTACGGAATTGAAGATCGGAAGTTCAGACAGACAATGGAGACTGGCGCAGAATCAACAAATCTTTCTTTCACACCCACTGCAGACCCTAGCGATTCTTTTTTCCCCTCTTGACTAGCACTCTAACCGGAGAATTACTGACTTAAATAACATACCTTTTACAAAAATTTATAGTTATACTCCTCTTTTTTTTATTTAAAATGGGTTAATTTCTATAACATTAGATTTTTTTTATTTTATTTTTATTTATAATAAAATAAAAAATAAATTTTAAATATAATATATTAAATAGGATACTATTAAAAAATAATACTTTTTATAAATTTAATAAATAAAATTATTTTTTTAATTTTTATATAATTAATCAGGCAGAGCTTATATTTTAAAAAAAGATAAGTGTTTTTTTTTTATAGAGAGATAAGTGTTTTATTTACTCTGCTCAATCACTCACATGACTACAGGCCAAAATATATATAAAATATATATATATATATATATAATTGGATTAGTCAGGGTGCTCTGGGCGGACGATTTGCTATAAAAAAAACTATAATGAATTATATTATATATAAATTATTGAAGTGTTAATTCGTTCATTGAATTGTGATGTGAACAATATAGAAATATGTTTAGTCAATTAATAGAGCTGGGGGCATCCCCATCCAGCATCCACTAAAAGCGATTTATAATAATGAGAAAGTCCACTTTGGGGGAAAGAAGCAGCTTTCAAGGATGGAGCACGAAACAATTAACTCACTTTGAATGGCTTGAAACAACGTAGAGCAGTATGGTAACATTTGGAGGCCTTGATAGCGCCTCTGCCAACATTCAAAACTCTTCCTTTTACTTTGATATCACCCGACATGTGCTAAGAATGCTTTGTTTCCAGTCACTCTCTATTAGCATCAATCGCACCCCTGCTTGCATTTGCTCCTCCTTCCACTTTGTATTAGATCTTTTTGTTAGAATCTTAATAAAGCACTACTTCTTATCCCAAATATAAAATATAAATAACTAATTCACGAAATATAGTTAAAAAATATAAAAAATAATTGAAATTGACTAATATTTTAAAAATTAAGTGCCCATCTAGATTAATTTTTTATATAAAATCTATTAGAATAACCGCAATTTATAAAAATGAAGTTTGGATAAAAGTAAAGAAATTTATCACAAACCTATTTAAATAAAAAAAATAATGGTTGGAAATAATGATTTGTTTCCTAAAAGTAAATCAATCAAGTCCTAAATCGCATGAGTAAATTTTATTGGCCAAACAAATTAAAAGGAAAAAATGTTGGGGCAAATTTTGAAAATGGACTTGCTAATGTTTATAAGAACAAAATTGTTGGGAGTAAGTTTTAAACATAAATTCGCTAGTATTCTCATGAAAAGACAAGAAGCCAATAAGTACCGTCGTTCATCTTTAATGCTTATTATATATGGAATATAATGTGATCCCTTAAAATAAGATCATTAACCTTTCGCTTAGAGAGATAGTTTTTGCCCACTTTTAAGGATTTGTTTAAAACTCTAACACCTTCTAGCACAAAAAAAAATCTAACATCTAACAAGATAATGATATAATTAGCAAATAACTGGACTCCTTAAATATTCTATATTGGGTTTGATATTTGATCAATGGATTAATTTTCAGATATTAGTCAAGATATACCCTTAATTCTTACAAAAAAAGAAAAAAGAAATCCTACATAAATATTATGAGAGTTGGTTAAGTGATGTGTGAGAACAGAAGTAATGAACATGTCCTACATAAGTAAATCATCTAATATGAAAATAAATATTTAAGTTTTTTGCTATTCAGCTTTATAGGAATAATTTCACATATAAATATATGTGAAAATAATGAATATGTCCTACAGATTATTTGTACAAAGGGTGTTTTTTCTCTCTCTTACAACTCAATATATTGATGCATATTTTAAAATTATATGAAGTTATATTATTTATAAGTCATAAATAATATAGTTATTATTATAAATATTTTATTTTGGACTCTATGCAAAGTACCAAACTCATATTTAAATTTATCGATTATTCACTGCATTATTGATTAATAGACTCTTCAATCTCAAACATTGTATTTTTGTTTTCGATTATAGGTGTATATAACATTTCTCAATATTTTTTTAATGATTTCAAGTGCTTATTTTAAATTTTGTTGGCTTTTCATGGATTTTGATTCCTTTATTTTGATCAATCATGGATTTTGATTCCCATTTATGTTTTGGGAAGTTTTGGTGAAGTTGCTTGCTTTTACAACTTCTTCCTCGTTTTTAGTTTTTTTTTCTTCATGTTTTATCATTAACCCTTTATTCCCATATTCTTCACCAACTCCATGGAAAATCAAAATTCAGATCACACAAGCGCCTTTCATTCACAGGGTAAATAAAGATTACTTATAATTAAAAAAGAAATAAAAAATCATAAAAAATATTTTGGTACCTATTGTTTAACACGAACTGTGTATTAATAAATTATCCTGGACATTGGTCCAAAAAAATTTATCATAGATACCAACATTGATTTTTTTTTTTGGTGAACAGATACCAACATTAATTATTAAATCTTGAAAATATGTATCAAATTTAGCAGTCGTTTAGTATAAAATAGGTAGAAAAGAGAAGTAAAAGTTATCAAAAAATGGAACATTAAATATTGCTTGATTTTAAAAAAATATGAAACTTATTGAAAAGATAGGTTTAATATGGAAAATAAAACTTTTTGAATAATTTGTAATATTTTGTCAAAAATATCTTTGATTATTTAATTAATTTTTTTAATAAAAAAATTATTAATGTCTTTAATACTAAAACACAACATATTTATTTTAAAAAATAATTTAAATTTTCCAAGAATTAAAAATTTAACCAAGTAAATAAAATATAAATTTTTTAAAAAGTCCACTTTCTGAGGAGCTATTGTCGGGAAAATATACCAACCCACCCTTTAATTCTAACATGGTATATAGAAGGTGTGATAATATTATTTTAAAAATTACTAATAGTTGTTAATAAAAAAAATACTAATAGTTGTTGCGTGGAATAGAAAGAATAAAGGTTGTAGGTAACCTTTCTTATTGAAAAAAAGAATCACATAAGAAAAATTATCCCATTTGAGCTAGAAAGTGATAATGCTGGAATATAAAATAATAGTCTTAAAAATCAAATTGTTATAAAAGATATTATTTTAAAAGTTGTTCATTATTTTTTTAAATTATCAATTATCAGATGATATACACTAAATATTTAATTAATCATATCAGATACGTACATCTATTATTACATATTAAAAAGAATTCAAATTAAAGATGTGCTTGTGACATAATATGAATTATGAAGGAAAGGATTTCAATAGAAAATTTATATTTTTATCATCAAATTTTTCTAGCATGGCAAAAGGGAATCTAATGTGACTCCAAAATTATGTAAAGGTGACTGCCCTACACCTCTTTAACATACAGTAGATATATGGTAAAAAAAAAATATAAAAATTTTATGAAATAAAAAGTATAGTAAAAATTAGTGCTAATGTATTAAAACAATAATAAAAATATCAGATTTCCATGAAACCAATCGTTCTATGACCAGAGCTTACGCTGGCCAAAAAAAAAATCATAACTCACAAATCGGGTATTATAGTCGTTTAGATTTTAGATGTCCTTGGCTTGTATGTAATATCCATGAGTTTGGAGGGGCAATCATTCAAATCCACTACTATAAATAATGATCGTCATTCTCCGTCTTCCATTCGCTACTTGTCTCGTCATTCTCTTATCTCTCCTTGCCTCAGTTTTCTCTCCTCTCATTTTTCTTTCCCCTCGCTATCTGCCTCTCCTCCTACTGCTGAAAAACTGTAAGTGGCCACACCACTCATCCCAAAATCCCAGATTCCGGCCGCGATCCACCTCTTTTTCTTGCTTATCCCTACTTGTGATTTTACGGTTTTGCCCTCATTCTTTCAATATTTTAACTACTCCTTACCCGTAAATTACTTTCTGGTCACTGTGTCTATTTTTCTGCTTTTTTTTAAAAAAAGTTCCAGGCCTGACGTGGCATGCGGCCGGATGGCCATGAATACCAAAACGATGCGTTTGCCCCCTCGCCGTGTATTGACACCATCCAGCGGCTCTCCTTCCCCAAATAAGCGCAAAGACAGAGATGACGGTTTTGACCCACCCAAACCCTCAAGCTCAGCCAAAACGCTCAAGCCGGATCATAAGCCCAGAGCCGGGTCGGAGCTGCCGGCTTTGTCAAATCATCTCTTAGCCGGATACTTGGCCCACGAGTTCCTCACCAGAGGGACTCTCTTCGGCCAACCCTGGGACCCACCATCCCGAGCGGAGGGCCCCACCGAGAAGATGGAAGGGAAGCCGACGGTGAGCGAGAAAGAAGCCGAGACGCCGCCGGAGAAGCACGAAAGGTACGTAGAAGTAGCGGACTTGTTGAAAGAGGATGGGCCCCAACTTCCCGGCATCGTCAACCCCACCCAGCTCGCCCGCTTCTTACAGTTGTGATCTAGAAGAGGAGGTCCTCCCGTACACGTGGGACGATTCCATTGGACAGAAAAGGAGCGAAAAAGAAAATCCTCTCTCTCACTCGCTTTTGATTCACAGAATTGAAAATCTGCCTTTGTGGCCTTGAGTATGCCATGGGCATCCATGCCCGCATCTACCTGTATAAATTGTCATGCAAAAAGAAAACGTTTTCTTCCAATCAGATTTCGATCTCTTCATCGGTAGCTATTTTGTTGCTTCTGTTTTTCTGTTTCTTGAAGAATTCAAGTGGTTCATGGTATTAGTTATTTTCCTCCCACGCGATTAGATTATTTTAACCCGAATTACAGGCAGTTTGATTTTGTTTTTAATGATTGATAAATAGCTGAGCTGGCCATGGAATTGTGAATGATTGCCCTTTTATATGTATATGAGGAAGAGAGTGGTTATACTTTGAGTGAGTTAAGCTTCTGGAAACAGAAAATGAATGAGTATTGAGATTTTTCGACGCCGAAGCGATTCACTTTCTCTTAAGCAGCAGAATCATGCGATGATGGGAAATTGGGAATTTGTGTCTCTCTTTCCTGTTCATTGGACTTGACACGATAATCTTCAAACGAAACGTTTTAGAGCATCCTAGTGTCTCTCCGTTGTATTCAGAAAGCAAAGCAATCTGATCCAGCTTGGAAACCAAGGATTGACCATTTTTTAAATCATTGATGACCTTTTTTTTAAGTCAAGAGTATTCCAAATCAGTAACCAAAGAATAATTCTTAATCTCTGTATAGATCATTTCAATGAGCTTTGCCCCTTTCAATAAAGTATCTCTGTATGTGTGAGAAGCCTCAAATGTCTCAAATGTGCTGCAGGATAGATCTTATTTGTTTATTAATGATTTGTCTATTATGTATTTTTTTCAAATATATATAATAGATAAAAAGCATATATGAGATGTTTTATCGGTTACTTGATAATGTCACATGTCTATTAAACGGTTATACCTATACATTCTATAAATCCATTAATATAAGAAGTTGTACTACTAAATTGCAAATACAGATCATTTTGGGGTTTCCAAGAAATCCATTATAATCATCAATATAAAATATGAAAGATATAAGAATCTGCGCGTGTCATCTTGAATATTGTTTCAAATTTTTTTTTTTATGAATCAAGAGTGTTGTCATCGGCAAATTAAGAACAAAAGGTAGATGTTCTTAACTAGGTTTATTTCATACCCAAAAATTGAACATCAAATCTCCAAAATGAACCAATCATTTATTCTTCTTGTTGAAGAGCATCCTATTTATTTTATAGACAAGTTGTGGCTAGTGAAAATCCATACATAACACAAAAAATTGTCATAGAATCTA
Source organism: Adenanthera pavonina (assembly GCA_026686845.1). Taxonomy (NCBI): domain Eukaryota; kingdom Viridiplantae; phylum Streptophyta; class Magnoliopsida; order Fabales; family Fabaceae; genus Adenanthera; species Adenanthera pavonina. Next base: position 33,748,630 of record JAIVEN010000017.1, read on the forward strand.
AGTTTTGATTTATTATTTTGCATTTCTTTTTTCTCTAAACATGTGATAAATAAAATAAAAAATAAATTTATAGAATGCACCAAAAATAAAGTTATGGATTAATCAGTTTTAAGCCATAAAAGAGCTAAGAGTCAATATTTATAATAAAAAAACCATAAAATTAAAATTAAATTGAAGGACAGAAAATTAGGAATAATTGAGTTGTATCCCACGGATCTCTGCTAGGCTAGGGGGTTAAAGAAAGACCCGTCGATGGGCACATTACCCACGTTGCCACCACTATTGGTTCTTCATTCCCTCTTGTTCCTTGCATGAAACCTTTTTTATTCGATGCAAAGGAGTTCTACTGGTGGTCAAAAAAACTAACACGGTATTATATAAGAATAAATAAATAAATAAAAGGGCATTAATGGCCTTGTGCATCGGCCAAAAGCAAATACTCCTACTACTATAAGCAATCCAAAGGAAGGGAATATATCAGAATTGTGTTACGAGAGAAGTCTCCCACTCGTTTAGCTAATACTGTATGAATGAAATGAAACCATTGTGATCAGAATTTTGGAACCTTGGAGATATAGCGTTCTCTCCTTCTGGGTTTTTGGCTTCGTGACATCATTGTGCTTCCTAGTCTGATTTTGTACGGGAATCGAATCTGCCTCCCAATTATGACATTCCTATCAAGAAATTTTTCAATAATTTATCCAGTTTGGATGAGATGAGAGAGGAATTTACGCCAGATTATGCTGACCAAATACTTTTGATCATTAAGGCACTAGAGCATACAGTCTATTCGCTATTCAGTTGGTTTTGCGATGTGGCATTTTGAAGAAAGAATTAATAAAAAGAGATTTTGTTAAATTGATTTTGTAAAACCACTTTGCTATATTAAGTTTTCCTCCATGAATTATAATAACAATAAAGAAGGCACTAATCCTAAAGAAAAGAGCAACTACTAACATGGTGCATCCCTTCGGCGGTTTATTTTTTCGTTGGTTGCATTGTGCTCATGAAAATTTGTGTCAGATTGAATGTTGTTTTAAAAGCATAAAAAAATAACATTAATTGCCCATTCTAATCCACCAATTTCTTTAAGGGTAATAGTAGTATATTAAAAATTTTAAAATAAATTCTAAATATTAATTACTTCCATCCATTCATATTATAATATGCCTTTTAAAATCTTTAGTTGATCTAAAATATAAGGTGATGCATTAATTTTTAGTACTAGTTTATTTTTTTATCCCTGTTAATTTATTACCTATATCATAACTTAGAATAGAGAAATGAGTGAAACTTGATAATTAATAAGGATAAAAATGATATATTGGTATTTTTTCAAAAGTTTTAATGTTTTTAATTGAAAGTATGAACTAGTTAAAAATCCCTTTATAATATAAAATGGAAGGAGTATATATTTCTCAATCTATATGATAAAATCTCAAATTGTCACACCCGGAGATGCGACGTGAATGGTGCGGGAAATGAAAGAAAAAGAAAAAAGAAAAATGGGGAAACTGGCCCACACGACGGAAGGCTAATTTCGGAGGGAGTCGCCACAAAAATTTTAAGGAAAATTTTGAAAAATCAAATAAACACAAAAAAAGGACAAAGATGGTCTGTGAAATAGAGTTGAGTTTGGGAGTACGATTGTGAGTGGGGAAGATGTTAGGCACCCCCACAACACCCGTTCCTAAGAACGGTTACCTTAGGCTGATCATGCAATTTTTATGGCTTTAAGAATATTTTAGTTTTCCTTTCATCATTCACATGCGAGAAAAAGGGTAGAGAAAAAGGAAATTAAGAAAATTTGGAAAATTTGAAAAAGAAAATAAATTAAATTAGAATTGAGGATATTTGAGTAAAATGAGGAAAAGAAATTGAGAAAATAACTTGAGAAATATTTATTAAATTAAGGAAAAAACACCAAATAAATCAGAAAATATTTATTTATTTACAAAGGTAGACTTAGAAAAATAAATTGGTAAATATTTATTAAATGAAGAGAAAAAATACTAAATAAATAAGAAGATATTGATTTATTTACAAAGGCGGACTTGACTCAGCATTAGAGTCTGGGGCCTACGTACCCTGTGATAGGGATCAAAGTTGACGTAGTTCGGACTAGAAATGCGTGTCACTGGGTTGGTATTTTTTATATTCTTTGAAAAGAGAGGTTTATAGAAAATAATTTGTCTTCCCGCAAAGAAAACAATTTTTAGAATTCGTAAAAGACAAGTTAGTCTCTATTACTTGCTCTTTTCATTTAAGAATATATTTTTTGTTTAATCAATTTCTAAAAGAGAATATATGTGTTTTTCTCAAATTGAAAAATATGATTAAAATTTATATGTGATTTGAACATTTATTTTGGTTTGAAAGGAAAATATTTGAAAACAAGGTTATTTTTATGAAATAAAACCAATTGGTTCATTTGGTGACTTTATCACTCATAATATACCAATTGATACCTAAATGTTCACAGTAGTGTTACCCGAGACAAAAAGGCACAAAAAGTTCGAAAAAAAACAAACAATTTTTTTTTTGTATAAGTTATTTTCTTATTTTCTTTTTTTTATTATGAAAATAAATAACATCCTTTCAACACATATTTATAAAAAAATAATTAAAAAATGTGATTATTACATATATTTTGAGGAAAGATAACCAGCATATGTGGTGACTTTATCACTCACAAGTTACTGATTACTACTCAAATACCCACGGTATTACCACTCGGAGTAGATAAGCGAACTGGCTTATGGGATAAAAAAAACTTTTTACATAAATCATTTTTCTTATTAAATTATAAAAATAAATACGATCATGGCTACACATTTTTATAAAAGGAAAACAATAAAAAAAAGTTAAAAAAAGTGACTTATATATATATATGTATGTGTATATATCATTTATTTATTTATTTATTTTTATTTGTATTTTATTATTTTTTATTCATAAATTATTTATATTCTCTTATTTAAAATTGTGAAAAATAGGAAACCAAACAATTACAAATCCCTTTTTTTCTTTTTTTTTTGACCTCAAATAGGGCATAAATAAATCCAAACATGAACGGCCCCAGTGACACCATTGTTCAAAGGGATGACAAGGAACCAAGGCGAATAAGAGCTAAGAGTCATAACATAAAGTATATAAATTTGTGAGAGATGTGTGTGAGGGTTATTTTCCAATAATCTTATGAACACAGTAGACTGGCATTAGCATTTAACTCCTTACCGAAAAATTGTCTGCAAAACTAAATGCAATTTCGAAGATGTTGTGTTCATCAAGTAAAGCACATGAGTCTAATTTCAGTTGCCCTAACCTAGCTTTCAATACAAGCCATACAGGTTCACAAAAGAGAGAAGCAACCAAAGGCTAATCAAACAGAGTTATCTGGGCACTTAAAATGAGGATTCTATACTAAATTTCTAAACCAAACAACATCTAAATCTCAACTAAACCGACCTCTTTTGAAACATTTCATCGAGGGCCATTCAAGCATATTTGACAGGACCAAAACAGAATGCCATGTTTGATGGAAAATAACTCAGAAACCTTTCAAAATGTATATGTAAAATTATGTACCCAAACATCCTTTCTTTGTAAGGAAAAGCAGAATAATGGCTGGCATAAATCACTTCTTGTGTGACCAGAAAAGAAAAGAAACACTATTTTCACAAAAGTTCCAATCAGATAAAGAAAGATGAGACAGTCACCATAGGAGGCTGAAACTACTTTTCAGCACGCATGATGAACCAGTACTACAAGTTACAACCGCTAATATTCCAAAACATCATGTATAGCTTACTCCCAAGATCAAAACATCATCCCTTCGTATACAGAGACTCTGGACTCACTCCTTTAGCTCGTAAAACAGTCAAGGAAACTAACATGTTTGATAAACTGAAGCTACAATGAAGCTTTTCCAACAAACAGAACAAATTAAAGGATCCACTCAAAGTGTTACATCACCATTCCAACTAATTTATGACATCCAGAAACCGAGCACCAAAAGGGCCGAAATAAACCCATTAACAAAAGGCCAAATTAATCAACCACCAAATTCCAGTTATCGTCAAAACCAGATTCTACCAAAAAAAAGGGTCGAGTATCATAAAAAGAAAATAAAACCAGCCAACTTCACTACATAGTTGAAGAAAATAAAACTAAACTAACCAAATGATGCGGGTCACATTCTTGAACCCATATTCTCCCACTGCATTGGTTTCTCCTGCGTTTGATTTGCTCTATTTCGCCTCCCTTGTGCTATAACTCGTTTGCCGCTACTCTCTTTTTGGCGTCAATTTCTCTTCTGCTTCCCTCTAGTTTTTTCTCTCTCCAGAATCACCTCTAGGGTTCTTGGTCTCCGAATTCCTCTTGAACAACCTCTTCAGAATTCTCGGCCTCCCCTGTTTTTCCTAGGGTTCTTTCGCGTCCAGAAAAGTCCCCCCCTTGAAGTTTCCTCTGCTCCCTTTTATAGTAGATTCGCGAGTGAAGGAGGGAGGCTCTCAAGCTCGTGATTGCCCACTTCCTTGCTTCCATGCGCCGGTGGCACTGCTTCTCTGACAAAACAAGGGCGGCTCTCTCAGTTTCCTTCATGTTTTTCAGCTTTTTACCCGAGCTCTCTGCCTTTCTCTGCTTCTTGCTCTTCGCGTGCACGGCCTCCTCTGGCTTTTTCATTAGTCAACGCCTCTGCTTCCCCTGCTGTGCTTGTACTCAGATTGCTCCTGATTTTCGGTTAGTCTTTTCTCAGATCTCGTGGCTCCTCTTTTTTCTTTTTCTTTGGCGTACCCCTTTTTTTTTCTCTGCTCTGTCTCCCGCGGCCGTCCCTTTATTCCTTTCCTCCTAGCCTCCATAGCTCCCTCTGTGTCTTGTTCCCTTGGTCGCCTGGCCCCTCTGCTCCGACTTCTTTTCTCTCTGTCTCCATGCCTGCAGCTCTGCTCCTCTCTTTTTCTTTTTCTCTGTGTCTCCTGCGGCTGCTTCTAGCGTATTCCCTCGGCCTCTGTTCTTTTAGGGCAACGCCCTTAACCCTCCTATGAGCCCTCACTTGGGCTCGTGAAGTGTTTGGGGCTGAAGCATTTCAGTCCAAACTTCAGCCCTTTTTTTTTTTTGACTTTCCCCCCTTTCTTTTTAATATTTCAGTTTAATTTTTTTTATTTCTTCGTCTCATTTTCTTTTTTCTTTTTTTGTATTTAAGTTTCAGATGTCAAATTCTAAAAAGATAAATTTGGGTCTTGAAATTAAATTACAGTTATTAATTTTCCTGCTTGAAAGAGAATTTTATTTTATTTTTCCGTTTTATTATATTTTATTATTATTATTTTTTTAAAATGTCTGGACAAAATAGGGTGTTCACACAAATTATAGATAAAAATATTCCTTTGGGTTATTAATATAAGAGCTTTTCTAGAAAATCTTCATAATTCTTAATATAAGGGTCTCTTCAAATTTTAGTAAAATATTAATGAGTGATTTTCACAAATATTTTTTATAGTTTCAACTTTTTCTCTTCTAACATTAATGTGGATAAAGATTAATAACTTTTCTTAAGGGTATCGTAGAAGCATTAAAGAAATTTTTTACAAAATCAATGGTTCTTACTAATTTTAACCATGTGTCTTGATCAGCCTAATTTTATTAAAAAGACTCTTTATAAAAAGGAGAAGAGGGCCTATATGGCACGAGATTAGTCCACGTTCTTTGAACCATTCTTGTTTAACCAATTTGGATATACTACAACACTACATAACTTCGCAAACCTATGATGTTAATTTTAAATTAATGCTTACGTTTCATGCGGAGAAAAAAATAATGCTTACATTACATACATACGTGTATATAGTCTTCAATAAGCTCCATATAAAGAATTTTTCTTTCACCTGAAAAGAATATTAGGTCTATATTTTAGAGAAACTGACATGAATTCAAAGTGAACCCAACGGGTAAAATTTACCTGCTTGACAATTTCACATGCATAAAAGAAATGTAAGTGAAGGAAGAGTGGAAGTTTCGCCACCGTGGGTGTGGAGCCCAATAATTGTTTGTGTCGGGCCTGTGCCCCACCTGGATATCATATCTATCTTTGGGTTACCTTCCAAATTTCGGACGCTTGCTTCGTAATTATCACGGAAGATATGAACATCTCCACCACACCTAATTTATGTGTTGTGCTGTATTTGATCCTCTCGAAACAGTTAACGAGGTTAAATAAGAAGGATTCACCAGGATTGAAGTATCAGTATGATAGGGGTCTAATGTGTTGTCAAATTTGGAAGGATATTATGGTTTTGCCAATTCGTCACTGCCAACTTGATTTTGGGGTCATAATGGTCAAGTCCTAATTAGGTGTGGTTTTGGTTGAATACTTGGTCAAGAGAGAGATCATTTGGTTCACTTGATTGTGAATGCAAAACCAAAGCTGATGCGGGAAGAGGGAGGAATAAAGAGAGGGTAGATAGAAAAGAGAAAGAAAAGAAAGAACTCAGAAAAAAAAAAAAGAAAATAAATATATAAAAAATTCAAATTCACTTAATATGATTTTTTCTGTATAATGATAGTTATTTATAAGATTTAATGGAACATTCTAGAAGATTAATAAAATTTAATAAAATAGGAAATTATTAAACCTAATGATTAAATCTAGAGAGATTGCAAGAATCTCATTTATTTAGAAATTTCTAAAGACTATGACGTTTTAAAACATTATAATCTAAACTTAAAGAAAAAGAAATCATAAAATAGGAAATAAATAAAAAATAATATAGATACTAATAATTCTAAAAGATATTATGAAATTTAATTAAATATAAAATATAATCTAAAACATCGTAATAAAATAATTTTATTTACAATTCTAATTCTTTAAAACTATCTATTCTTCATTATTTCCACGTGGTATCTAGATTTGGGAAACCTTTATGAGATCTGAAAGAAGCAACTTCTAATTCCTTCCAATAAATAAGATATTGATGGAAAGAATCATCAAGTAAAAGAATATTTTGTTTCTCCATAATAGGCAATGTAATATATGAATGAGGTGATACAACAATAAAATAAAACTGAGAATCACAATTAACAAGCTTATGCTTATGAAACACAACTTCCATGAATGCAAATTGTTTTAGACCTATGAGAAAGAAAATATATATCTAAAAAGCTCAAAATCACTCAATATGACCTTTTTTGTAATTCCAATTTCAATTATAGTTATTTATAAGATTCAATAGAACATTTTATAAGATTGACAAAATCTAATAAAATAAAAAATTATTTAATCTAATTTAGAGGGATTACAAAAATCTTATTTATTTAAAAATTTATAAATAGTAAGACATTTTAGAACATTTTAATCTAAACTTAAAGAATCTAATTAAATATAAAATATAATCTAAAATATCCTAATAAAATGATTTTATTTAAAATCTCAATCCTTTAAAACTATCAATTCTGCATCATGTGTGGCAGAGAACAGATTTACTCTTTTTTATTTTTAAAATACCGGTTGGTTTCCTATCATTTACCCTCACTAATTTGAATTGGTTCGGATTATATAGCTAAAAGGCTTTCCTAACAGCAATTTTTTTATTTAATTTGGTTTATAAGATATCATGGCGTGTTCCTTTATAATTCAGATTTCGGATGGTTTCTGGTTGCTAACTTTCAGTTTTTAATTGAAAAAAGGATTAGCCGGTTGGCCCCACTATAAACGGAACTTCTTTTCCTATTGGGCAAAGCTCCACCCCCATATCGTATAGAAAATAAGTGCGTTCCCTCGAATTTCTGGCCATCTTTATACCCTGAAATTGCTTACGCTTCAATCCGAATTTAATTCTTTCATCCTTTGCACACTAATTATATATAATTTACGTATAACACAGAAAATAAATCAAGAAAGAAGAAAGAAAGGATAGCTAAAGGAAAAAAATGAAAGATTCTTGAAGCTTTAGGATGCTTTGATTGGAGAAATTCAATAATGGGCGTTGCTCTTTGTAGGCTGTGGGCTTGAACCCTTTGCTTTTCATGCTGGACAAACAAAAGGTATGCACTTTTTTATATGTTTATATCGTAAGCATATTTGGTTTCATGGCTAGAGTTTCCTACTGGTTTCTTGGTGAACTTACTGCAATCTGTGTATGCGTATGTTGTTTATAGTTGGCGAGTCATCATGATTTCTTTAAATTCGTGATGCCTGCTCTCTTGTCCTCTTTGTTTTCTATTTGGTTTTAGTGATTTTAATGGGTTTGATTCTGATAGTTGTTTATCGGTGACTGTGTTTTTTCTTTTTTCATGTCATGTTTTTATTTCTGCGTTGTTGGCTCAAGTCATATATGCTTTCCTGTTCCGAAAGTTCAATTCCATTCCACACAGTATATTTTTGATGAATTTGATTGGCAACTTTATATTAGTTTTTCGTTTGATACAAATAAAAAGAATAGAGAGTTTGAACCGCTGTGACGTGTGTCTCTGGTTATATGTTAGGAAACTACTGATTTCATCATGTATGATTCGACAAATTAATGTTTGCCCTTGACAGATTTTTGAGTCAAGATTTAAAAAATGGGGGATAGGATTAGAGCAGATGGGAAAGGCACTACCAACAGGGGTGTGCGGAAGGTAATGAAGTGCCTATGCTCAGAGGAGCCATCAAGAGAAGAAGATTATGGAGTTCCTTCATCTGAATCCCTTGAAACCATGGGTTATCCAGCAAGTGGGGTTTCTTGTCAAGCCAGTCAAATTGATAAGAAGCCAGATACTAGCAGCAATATAGAGGAAGCTAAATCATCCCTTTGTAAAAGTGGTTGTTTGAGCTATGAGGTTGGTTTCTTACATATTCCTTACATTTATGTTTACTGCAATGCTGAATAATCAGTAATTGCTTTACTCTTTCTAATCTAATATAGAGAAGTGAATATATATGCTTGTGGAGTCGTATATACTCAAGAATTGATTTCACGTTTACCTGGGTTCCTTAATTACATATAAGCTAGTTTTAGATCTTCTTTCTCCACCCTTGAAATTGAACAGCCCCCAGCATCTATTGCTAGATGTCTGATACAATCACCCATCTTGCCTCGTTTTGCTTTATATGATCAAGGTAGTGACTCCCCTCAGATCATAGGCTGTCGCCATAGTCTCATAGGTTTATGTACTGTTAGGCCCTATTTGAGAATGCCTTTGCCTTGAAACACCCCTTGAATTTTGTCAGTATAATGTATGGTGGTTGGAGTTTACTGTTTATATCTAGGTAGATAATGCCTACACTTTTTTTCATCATGTTCATATGACGCTAGCTGATGCATCCTGTTCCTTGATAACTATATTCAGTTATGTTGATGTTTTTAATTCAATAACTTTTTCTGGGAACTCACTTTAGGCTTTACTTGGATTGAATGCAATTTGTAAATTTCAGTTATTTACTTGTTACATTTCTCGGCAGGAAGCTAGAGCCCATTTAGGAAAATATGAATATCAAAAAGGAAATATAGAAGCTGCTTTAAATGTTTTTGAGCAAATAGATTTGGAGGCTATAACTTCCATGATTAAAATTTCTCTTTCCAAAACGAGAAAGCACCACAAGAGACTTTCCCAGAATTATGCTCCACCACTGTTGTCTATTCATTCTGTTAGCTTACTGTTGGCAACATTCTTCCTAAAAGCAAAGTCTATACAAGTTCTTGGAAAGTTTAAAGGTACCCTTACTTTTGGCTTGATAATTAGATTCCTAGCATTATTTTCTTTTCAACCTGCACATTGATGTGTCCAATCTGACGTATACCTTAGGTTCCCATATTTGATGATTGCTTAACTAACTGCTAAGGTTATTCTTTTATCGAGATTTCTTCTGTGACAAGTTTATGAAAATGATTTCTAAGGTCAAGGCAACAACCAGAGAAGAAAATTAAAGAGAGAAAATTTACTTATAAAATCTCAAATAATATTCAATCAATAAAAAAGAGTTTAAATACAATGAGAGTTCTAAGGCTTATTTATAAAGTCTCAAATTATAATCTAACTAGGATCCTAAAAGGATAAAATAATTTAAATCTAAATAAATAATAAATAATAAACTAAATTATATCCTAAGATATAAAATAAAGATAAATTTAAATAAAACAATAAAATTCTAAAAGATAAAATAAATTTAAAATAAATTAAATCTAAATAACATAATAATTATTTAAAATCCTAATTATTTTATGATAATTCAATTATTTCTCCAACATCATTTTTCCCCGTTTGAAACAACTCTCTTCCGGAGAGTTAATTCTCCACATAATATTTAGATGTGAGAAACCTTTCTATCAAGCAAGTTAGCACAAAATGATATCTGAGCGAATGACTGTTTTTTCAACCATCCAAGTATTATTTAATTCAGGAAATCATTTCCACCAAACAAGATAATGATGAATGGAATCTAAACAAAAAGATTTCCCATCAAAACTCCATATGGATGTTGAATTTAGAAAACCCTTCCAATGGATAAAGTGTTGGCGGAGGGAATTTTTAAGCATGACCCGACGCCGGGTGACTATAAAATCAATTAATACGACGCCAGGTGCTTTCAAAATGCAGAAAAATGTCAAAATTCGTGTTGACCCGGCACCGGGTGGGTACTGTTGTATGGACAGTGCACCTCTAGCTTCATAACGTCATCAGCACGTGTTAACACTTTGAGTTCGATTTTCACCATGATAACGTTGGAATTTGGGAAAACTCAAAACATTAAAGTTGTTGTAGATTTATGTCTTAGTTTTCCAACACATTTTAAATCACCTCAATCGGAATTCATATGTGAGAGTTATGATCAAAGTACCAAAATGTGTCGAAACTTTTCAGTATGATCGATTTGTAACTTTTTTGCTCCGAGTGCTTCCAAATAGGCATCATGAAATACAAAAATATACTAATATAAACATATTTAGATATAATTTAGAGCTTAAATATGAATATTTTATATGTATAAAATAGACACATCACCCCACATCACTTAACTGGTTATCATGTTAAATAATTACTCTTCTTTGCTTCATCACATAGAGATACTTTCAGTCGGCCATTCTTCTGACATTGTGATACAAATTTGTCTGATGCCAAGCAAGATAGCTGTTCCTTCGTATTTTGGTTGTCCAAAAAATTTAGGGGAAGTTTTGAGCTATCTCAGTATGAGAAGACAAATGCAATCTGATGATGCATATTTCAAATCATTCTTGCAGAAGCTACCCCATCTTGCAAAGTTATTCTGGACATGGTTGAATCTTCATTACCCCAAGGCTTGCCTGAAAACTTCGGTGTTGAATGTAAATCGCAGGAGACTTTAAGCAAGGCGGTTGAGTTCCTTCTCGAATTATGTAAACTTGCAGATAGTCCACATGAAGTTATTATGTCCTGCGGCCAGGCACTTCTTCGTAAGTGGAATCTTGATACAGAAACTATAGTAAAGATTCAGAAAGAGTTTGTTGTTTTGCTTCTATATAGTGGAGGGGAAGCTTGCCCCCCCAGTCTTCATTCCCAAATGGACACTTCATATGTACCCAGAAATAACATAGAGGAGGCTATACTTCTTTTGATGAATCTGCTAAGGCAGCTCTCTTCCAATAGAATTGAGTGGGATCCTTCAATTTTATCATCTTTCATTTGCTTTGTCTATTTCGGGGGATTTAACAGCTTTAGCCAATCAATTGGAACAGTTGCTCCCCTCCACTGTCAATCCAACAGAAAAGTACCAAACTCTTGCTCTCTGTTATTATGGAACAGGTATGGACTTAGCGGCACTGGGACTACTTAGAAAATTGTTGAGTCGCAAAGAGGATCCAAAACATGTTTTAACTTTGTTAATGGCTTCAAAGATTTGTTGCAAGAACCCTAGTCTTGCTGGAGAAGGGGTAAGCTTTGCTTGTAGAGTTCTTGAGAATTTTGAAGGAAGATGTGATCAATTAGAAGGTTTTGCCAATTGCTTACTTGGTGTTTCACTTTCAGTATATTCAAAATCAGCCATTTCTAATTCAGAGAGGTATAAAAGACAATGCGATGCACTTCACAACCTGGAAAAAGCCTCCAGAATGACCAGAATGAGAAAACCCTTAATACTCTACCATCTCAGTTTAGAATATGCTGAACAGAGAAAATTGGATGCTGCACTCGATTATGCAAAATGCCCGCTAGAAATTGAGGCGGGGTCTAATGTTAAAGGGTGGTTACTGTTAGCCAGGATATTATCAGCTCAAAGTCGATTTTTGGATGCTGAATCTGTTATCAATGCTGTTTTGGACCAGACTGGGAAATGGGATCAAGGAAACCTGTTGCGAACTAAAGCTAAACTTCAGATTGCACAGGGCCGGTTAAGGAGTGGCATGGAAACATATACTCAGCTTCTTGCTTTTCTTCAAATTCAGAGTACAAACTTTGGTTCTGGAAAGAAGCTAAATACGGTCAGTCCGTTGTCAAGTTGTTTTAACTTTCTTATAGAAATTTGAATTAATATGCATTTTGTTACTTATGAAGTATGTTTTCTGTTTGAGCATTTTCTTGTTTTTCTAATCTTATAGAAGAAATATTGTTTGGAAAGAAGCATTGCTTCCAGCTGCTTACCTTCGATTTTTCTTATTATATTTGTGACAGGACAGCAAAGATGGTGCCAAGAACTTGGAAATGGAAATATGGCATGATCTTGCTTTGTTATACATAAGGCAGTCAAAATGGCATGATGCAGAAGTGTGTCTTTCAAAGTCCAAGGCCATCAAACTGCACTCTACTTCTAGATGTCATGCAAGAGGTCTAATATACAAAGCAAAGGGCCTCTATAAAGAGGCTCTCAAAGCTTATCAAGAAGCTTTGGATGTTGATCCCAACCACGCCGCATGCTTGATTTCTAGTGCTGTGGTTCTCAAAAGGTGCAGTAAAGAATCAAATGCTGTAGTTCAAAGCTTTCTGATGGATGCCCTTCTACACCACAGAATGAATGCTTCTGCTTGGCACCATCTTGGCCTTCTTCACAAGGCTGAGGGTACAGTATCCTTATTAGCCGAAGCCATGGAATGTTTTAAGGCTACACACTTTCTTGATGAATCTACACTAGTTGAACCTTTCAGATGACTAGCACGTGTTCTACTTGCAGTATCATCATAAGGAAGGCATGCTTCATGATGTTCTTTGGTTTCCTTACTTGCGAGCACTGACTTCTTAAGTTACAGTGGAGTGGCAAGAAATTTTCAAGTTGTATTATTACATGTCTCAATTAGCTTTTTCATAATTGATTATGATGATAAGCGATTATATCAAAAGTGATTTATATTTAAATATTTTTAATTAAAAAGTGATTTTGAGAAAATAAATATATTTAAATTTTAAGAGTTTAAATTATTATTGGGTGGATAATAAGAAGGGGAAGTGATTATAATATATAAAAAAAAATCAGTATCTTTCATAATTATTTATTTAAGGTATAATTTCTTATTGAATTTCCTAGTGTGTTATGTAACTTTTTCAAATAAGTAATTGTTTTCTCTCATAAGTGATCATAGAATGAATCCAAACAGGCATTTAACCGATTGTGCAGCCTAAGGTTAATAAACATTTAATTAATAATAATAATAATTTATGGTAATAAAAAAAAATAGTTAAGACCGAATTTCTGATTTCAGCTGTGTTGCTCAGATGGATTCCTCAGATCTTTGAATTGAATGTGAAAAGAGGGTGTACCAAGCAGGTATCAAGAGGGACAGGTGTGGAGTGCAGACAAAGAAGTCCAAAGTCCAAACGTTACAATCACACACTCAATTTTTTGCGGTCAATCAGGAAAAGTAACGTAAGACGGTAAGAATATGAACAAAACGTTTGTGTTTAAACAATCCGGGTCAGTGGCCCCGCATCTCGAGTTGTTCATGCTTTTTTCTCATATGAGAGTTTGATTTTGTAAAACCAGAAAACTACTTTTGAAATCAAAGATATAATGACGTAAATAGTTAATATATATATATATGTGATTATAATTTTTTACCTATTTTATTTTAAAAATATTTTATATTTTATTATTTAAAAAATTCAAATTCAAATCTGTCTAAAAGTTGCAGATCTTGTGAAAAAAAAAAGATATTTTACCTCATGTAACAGTACTCCAGATGTATGTTTCGATAAGCCCATAAGGTAAAGCCAATTTTTTTCCCTTGTACACATTCAAAATAGGATGAGACGTCTGTTTTTTTGGGCCAACAGATGAGATATCCATACTTTCAGTCATATTTCTCTCCTAATGGACTAATGTTATGTCTATATATCTCTTTAATAGAATAAAACTGAAAGTATAATATGGACCCTCAACTATTAAAATTTTTAGCCTTGGGGTTGGGGCTGGGAGTGCCATTTCTCCCTCCCAATTTGGTTATCAACAAAAAAAGAAAAAGAAAAAGAATGAGAGACAATAAATTGAAGCACTGCAAAAAATTCTCACATGATGAGTTTGTCAAAGAAAATCACCTAATGAAAATGAATTAGCCCATAGAGTCATGAGTTCTAAAATATGTAAAATTAATCATTTAAAATTTTTTTTGCTATTAAAACCTATGTATAAAAAATCAAACCAGATTGGCCGGAAACTGATGCCTGCTCCAAATAAGAGGAAAAACTAGTTGAATTTAAAATCGGTGGGAATGGACTAAAAACTGGTGAAACCGGTTTGAACGGATCAAGTTTTTTATTTTTAAAAATTTTTATTTTTAATTTATGATCCAAAATTAATATTAATAATAAATTTACTTAATAAATAATATAATAATATATAATTAGTTAACTATTTTGTATTAAAAATGTGATTATAGAGGAATAATAACTTATTTAAATTATTTAGATTTTATATTAAGTTATGAAACTTATTAATAATAGTTTTTTTAATTTTTTATATAATATATAATATATAAAATTTAAAATATATTGATTTTATTATATCGGTTTGATTACAGTTTAACCCGATTAAATTATTAAATTTTAAATCAGTATATCAACTGGTTCAATGATATGGTTTTTAATATTTTGATTAAACCAAGGTTAAACTTACTTTCTTTTATTTGAATGTTTATCTACCCAATCACCTTTTTTGGGGGAGTAGGGTCCCTCCCACTGTCCGCCACTGCCAACCACTTGAATCAACAACCTGACAATCAGTTCACCACTTGATTAAAAATATAGTTGGGGAGTGTTTACTCATTACCAAACCAGTTCCCGGTCCACATTAACAGCTTTTTGATTCATGATCAATTTGTCCAGCAAGTCGATATGATTATCTTTCGTGAAATAATTTATCATTAAGTCATTTTAAATGTTTTATAAAAAAAAAAAAAGAAAGCGTTAGACATAGATTCAGAATTGAGAAATTGTTGACAGAGGAACCGTACTGCAAAGAACCAAAGAAAGATTGAAGTATCACTATTTTCCAATGTAACGTAACAACACTTACCTATCCAGTATACACCACTGAGCAAAACAATGCGCCGACAGAGGTGGGACAGGAATTAACGCTAAACGGCTGACGCTGAAACAGACAAAAAGACAAGGCAGGCATAAGATACAGAAAAAGTTTGCTTCTTTATATTCCGAGTCCTTTGACTTGGACTCCCTCATTTTGTTGTTCTTTCTACCCTTTTGAATATAGTGGCAAAAATACTGAGCAGCGCGGATACAGAAAGATGGAAGGTAAGAGAGCGGAGGAAGCTGCTGGCCCGTCTTCTGGGCTTCCCGAAACAAGACCAGAGATGTCTGAAAATCCAAATGAAGAGGAAGAAGAAGCAGAGGAGGAGGAAGATGAAGCCGATCATCATAAAAATGGTGGGGTAGTTGATGCCTTTATTCCTGCTCCTCCTGTTTCTCTCAAGGACCAGATCGAACTCGACAAGGTTCTCTTTTTTCATCTTCTCCCTTCTCCATTTCCAAATGTATTTTTTGTTTTTGTATTTGGGTTTTCTGAAAGTTTTACGTTTCTGCTATCGGACATCATTTTGAGAGAGTAATCCGGGTATGCAGGAGGACGAGAGCCTTAGGAGGTGGAAGGAGAAGCTATTGGGTTGCTTGGAAAGTGATTTAGATGGTTTGTTTGAGGATTTTGATTATGCTCTATACTTTAACGTCACTTGTGGTGGTGGTTCTGTCTTAAGTTGTGTTCCTTGTTGATGACTAGGGCAAATGGATCCTGAAGTGAGATTCCATTCCATTGCAATTGTGTCTGATGATTTTGGTGAAATTGTTACTCCTCTACCTGTGGATGAAAACCAAAATGGCCGAATCCTATTCACTCTCAGGGAGGGGTCTCGCTATCAGCTTAAACTCAAATTTAGTGTCCTCCACAACATTGTATCGGGCCTCAAGTACTCCAACACTGTGTGGAAATCTGGGCTCCAAGGTACGGCTTTACTTAATAACACCTAATCTTCGGTTTGCAAGATCGCAATCATGTTTTTTAAACATTAGTGGCTCGAAACTGTTATCTTATGTCCTCGTTTGAAGTTGGCTTATTTAGAGATTCTGGGAGAATGCATATAATGACCGATGAAGTATTTAAGTTAGAGTAGTTCACAAGGTCTCACGGCGTCATAGGTTTCTAATATTTGTTGAAATGAAAAATGTCAGTTCATCTATTGTGTAGTGTCCTGTTTCTCATGTATTGCATTTATAATTTGGTTTAACCGTTTGGCTTTATTCAGTTGATAAGAGCAAAGGAATGTTGGGCACTTTTGCTCCTCAAAAAGAACCCTATGTCCATGCCTTGAATGAGGAGACCACTCCATCTGGTGCTCTTGCAAGAGGTCCTTACACAGCTGAACTTAAGGTGTGGGGAAGCAAAACACTTCACACTTGAGCATTTGCAGCCTTGTTCATGATTTCTGTCCACATGATGCTTGATATATCTAATTTTCTTATGTTCTGGTGTTTTACAGTTTCAGGATGATGACAAAAGGTGTCACTTGGAGCTCAAATATTTGTTCGAGATTAAAAAGAGGAGCTAGCCAGCCCGGGTTTTCTGATACATCTTTTCTTTTCTAGTCTTTGCTTGCCATCCTCTATTCTTTCTGATTCTGAACGTAAACAAAGCTCTTTAGATGTCTCACTTATGGTGCATTTTTATATTTCTCTGTCTTCATTTAAAAATTGGGTTTTCTGCTCTGCCATTGCCAAATCATGTTCATAACTGCAAAATGTTTTTTCTGATTTGTGCACGCAAAGTCCACAGTTGGCAGGCGCAAAAACCTTCTCTTTCACTTGAATGGATTGGCAACTTAAAGCAGAAGAGTTTTAAACTTAAGCGCTACAGTGTTATACAGTAAAGCTTAGATTCTCGTATGTCTATCAATATATAACATGATAGTGATAGAGGTCCCACGAAGTTGGGATGAAAGGGAAGTTGATCATGATTAGTTTGACAAATTGTTTCCAAACAGACTGGAAATTGCAATCACTTGTTTTAATAAAGGAGCTCATAATTTCATGCGTTATCAGCAAATCTTGCAAGTGGTTACACCCCCGTTTTTGAGACCAACCTGCAATTGTTGATTGTGGTGCACAGTAAGATGCTTATGTTTCACTAGAATGACTTGAACGATAGGATAAAAGTAGGTGCTTTCCGCTATTATCAGTAAGTTGGCGCTTGACACTGATTTGCCATCTACATTATTCCTTTTTCTCTGCTTTTTGAAGATCCCCTTCAACCTTTCATTGCATTTGCTTGGAAGGCTTGTCCTTCACATCTGCAACTTCATGTGGATAAAAAAGGCATCTTAAAATTCTTATGACATCGAACAGACAACTTCCGTGGTGTTAGATAAAATAAGCATCCTAGGATTTTTTTCCACGACCAGTTTCAGAATCTAATTATGGGGTATATAACTTGATAAGAATAACATAAGAGATGCAGAGAAGTAGGATTTTTAATGGGTTGGAGACATTGCTGATTGCGATTGCTTGGGGAAAAAAGATTCATCATGAATTAGATGGGAGGGTTCTGGACAAGATTACATGTTGTAGAGTGTGTGAGTGTATGAGTTGCGATTATAAGAAGATGATAGATTGATATTTTGTAGACATGATAATGTGACTTTCGTTTTAACTGTCTGCAGTCTGCAACGATGTTCTGTTCAAAGCTTACCGTGTTGTATATTTTTTTTTTTGTTAGATTGGATACTTCTCTTGGCCAAGCTTGAAAATGATCTAGGTAGACATTAGAATTTTGCAGACAGGTTTCAGGGAGGTTAAGATGGGTTTATTACCAAGCATAAAGTTAATGAATGTAAAACTATTTTTGAACAAAGCACACAACTGCATGATAATTTAATTCGTGTCTGAACATTATTTAAAAAGAAGGAAATAATTTGCTTTTTTTTTACCAAAGAAATACTTTGCTCTTGGCTTTCTGAATGTTGTGATTAGCAATGAAATGAAATTTTATCATGATTTCTACATACATTGACCAAATATTTAGTGAGTCTTATAGGAAAATTGCAAACGAGTTTCAAATTGCAAAAAAATACTATTGAGTTTCAAATTTTTAGCCAATACTTTTGAAATGATATATTTAGATTTCAACGCTTGAAATTCTATAACTTTTTGTTGTCAACTTTTATAATAATTTCAAAAGCTAGTTGAAGAAGGGCATTCAAACAAATTTGATTAAATGTAAATTCATCAGATTTTTGTAGGAGGATTTGATTTTGTCAACTACCTTTTAAAGATGATTCTTTTTCTTAATTTAGTCTTACACTGGTCTCTCAATTTATAATTTTGAGAACATCAGAACTGTTCGCCCCGTGCACAGTGCACAAGAAATTATTTATTACAGGATGCACTGAGAAAATGGAAGCATTGATGAATCTACAAGAAATTCACAGTAATATACTCCTTCATTTTCTTATTAAGAGATAATTAGGAAAATTTCTATATTTCAAAATATAAGAGGTAAAATAGGTTTGTCTAGTGTATTTAATAACTTTTTAAAAAAATATTTCTAATTAATATAGTATTTTTTTATTTGCATGATGTAAAAGTTATTAATATTAACTAAGGACATATTTAAAAATTATTTTGTATTTTAAAAAAATTTATTACTCTCCTTGAGTTACGATTTTATCAAGGAACGAAGTAAGTATAATATATATATTGAGAGAGAGTGCGTGTGTCTGTTCTTTTTTCATTATAACCATAAGAAAATAGATATCTTAATTTACTCCCATGACATTTTTCTCCAATAAAAAAACGATTCCTTCAAGAAGTGTGTATGTCTTGATGTACTAATTATCATGTTTCTGTATTACACTTGAGCAATATTCATACGATTAATTAATGGTAACATAATTTTTTTTCTTATGTCATGTTTGATTAAAAGAAAACAGGTATAACGAAAGTGAGAATTAGAGAAAATATTTATATTAATATATTTAGTTAATATATTTGGTTTTGAATAGAAATGTTACTATTGGCTACCAAATAATATGTTAAAATTTTTAATAGAAGAGTTATGATTAATTATTAAATATATTAAGATAGATCTTTTTTCTACCAAACATGAATTAAGTTGAGAAATTTTTTTATTTAAAAATAAATTCAAAAGAGAATAAATTTTAATGATTCGGTAATAATATAGAATTTTTATTCTGATCTTAAATATAAGACCTTTATAGTATATAAGATAAGATTTATTATATATTTTTAAAAAATATCTCTATTTAATGTATACCAAAAAAGAGAGAAAAATATTAAATATTAAAAAAATATTATAATTTTTAGAAAAATTTAGATAATTAACTAATTTTATCTCCTATCTCTAATTCATATAATTCAATTAGAAGGTCTTATATTATTTACAAGAGTCTTTTATTTTTGACAAGGGCGAATAAAATTTTCGTTTTAAAAGAGTGAAGTAAATTTATAGAGGACTGATAATTGAAAAACTAAATTACTAATTTAATTTATTTTTTTTAATGAAACAGTAATGCGGCGCCAAAAGGAAGAACAGACAAACCGATAGATTGATGGTTTTGGTATTCTCATATCCCACAGCTTCAATCGGGAAAACCAAAGATGATCGTCTCGCAATACGACGGCAAGCGTTATCTACAAATGTTTGATCCTCTCAATTTCTTGCATTTCTTCGTTCAAATCATTACACCTTGCGATTCTCGAAGGCATTGCTTTTGCGTTTATGTTCGTTGCTCGGACAGCATTTCCCATGGAATCTTCCAAGTTCCATTTCAGAGATCACCGAGAATTTCAAAGTTCGATGCATTCAGAGCCCAGCTCCTTCGTTTCTTCTGTTTCAAGCGACCGAGATAGCGAGTCTGATATTGAATCCATTACTGGAAGGGTTTGAATCCCAAACCCCTCTTCCTCTTTGTCCAACCGATTATTTGTCCTTTTTTTCCCCAGAACAAACTAATTGTATTTTCGATGATAGGGCATCAAGCATCTCTGTTCTGAACTTCTGGAGCTTAAGGCAGCGGCAAGTGAAGAGTTGCAGACAAACATCTTAGCTAATTATTCGGCATTTTTCAGGTAAAGGTTTTCCAAATTTTAGGTCCCTTCGCTAGGAACGTGTTATGATATCCTCTCTTCACATGCGCTTGACCTTGATCTAATGTTATCCATTGTGTTTGTCGTGTTCAATGTCATCGGCTGAAGGCTCACATTAGATCCAGCTCACCTCTTTTACATTTAAATGTAAACGAAATTTTTCATATTTTGCATCAGGAAGATCAGCTGTATGATTTCAGGCTCTTCTTGGAGCATTTATCGTTTAGACGCTACAAATTTGAAATGCTTATTATATTTTCTGGTGGTTTTTAAGAATATTAGGTTGAGATACGCTCTGATATGTGCAGAATACTAGAGGAAGTGAAAGGAGTTGAAAATGAACTTCTGCAACTAGAAAACCATTTTGTAGCCCATAAAAGACTAGTCAAGAATCTTATAGATGACCTATATCCGAAGGTACTGTCAGAAGAGATCATAAATTCAATCTTTGAGGATAAGATAGATGATTTGCTATCTTCTCCCAGCGAATTAGAAGTTAAAATTAGTGATGTTTCAGAGAAGCTGGATATTTATCTGTCAGAAAACCAGATAGATGAAGCAATCGACCTCTTAGAATCTTCAGATGAATATTTTCAAAATGTCCATTTTGAAGACCGTTCTCCACAGAGCGAGATTATGTTATACAGATCTTTGATTTCTGAGAGGAAATTTACCCTTATACGCCGATTGAGGCAGATAGCTGAGAATTCAAAAACAGCAGGACTGGAGTTACATGAGGCACTAGCTGGTATCCGCAGGCTTGGGGATGGTCAACTTGCTGTCAATCTGTTGCTTAAACATTACCATTTACGTATTTCTACCGGAACTTATAATTTGCAGTGGTCATTATCATCTTCCGATGGGATATACATAAGAGAACTGGCAAGAATTGTGTTTTCTATGATTTCACGAGCTGCAAGGAGCTTTGTAAAATTATGTGGAGAAAATTCCTCATACGCCTCTGAACTTGAGCAGTGGGCATGTGAAGAAACAAAATCATTTATCACTTGTTTGGATAAATATGTTAAAAGCATCTCAGAGATAAGTGGTGGGTTGTCCAATGCCATAAAAGCCGTGCAGTTTGTTGTCTCGTACTGTTCTTTGTTAGAAAATCACAACCTAGTTTTACGATCATACTTGGTAGGGCATCTTTGTCCCTGCATGGAAGAGGTCTTACTTCTACATATAAACCATTTTAAGAAGGTGATTGCTATCTTCTCGGCCAGTGATCCTTGGGTTCTAGAGAGATATCTTGTATCTGGACTTTTTGGTGGAGCATCACCGTCTCAGGCTGTTGGGCAGCAACCGGAATATTGCCTGCTAACTACCAGTGGCCGGAAATTCATGACACTATTACAGGTTTCTAATTGCTCTCTAATTATTTTGGGTTCTATCTCTTACTTTTTTTTTTTCTAATTTATTTTCTGATATGGTACTTGATCATAAATTTAACATATGTCAGTGGTTGCGTTTTGTAATCAGGCCACCGTAGAAGATGTATCTCCATTGATTGGCCTTCAAATGGGAAGTTCAGTCATTAGTGGACTCATGAAACTTTTCTCAGAGTATGTTGTTATACTTGAACGAGCCCTCACATATGACACGAGCGTAACAGAGAAAGGTACTTCAAGAATCAAGCCAGCTGAGTCAGTGCCACAGCAGGTTTCTATTTTGGCAAATCTTTCAACGTTGGTACAGTTTCTCTGTGTCTTTAGTGGCACCGTTGACAGAGATTCGAACTTAATGGAAAACCATTCAGTCGCTTATCAGCACACGGAGCTTGATGATTTTCTATTGTTCATGGAAGAGGGTTCTAATAAGCTGAGACATCAATTCTGCCAGCAGTTCATGCTCAGAGTATTGTCTACTTATAGAAGCCATGAACTTACTCTAGTTATTCTCGACAATGGCCAGTGTGATGCTAACACAATCCACAATCTAATGCCCTCTGGTGTTCTTCAGGTATCGCCTCCACGTATGTTTTCCTGAAAGTCCTTAGCGTAATGAATCTAATGTCAGCTACTGTTAACTCAAAAGGCAAAGTAAAAGTCGATAATCAGTTAAGGGAAAGCTGAAATTACTAAAACTCAAATCGATCTCACTTTTCAGCACTTCCGAAGTTTCCTTCTTAACTTTTGAAAAATATATTGCAGAGAAAGATGCTGTAACTAGTAAAATGGCACAAAGAGCTGAAGGAAATGCGAAGAAACATCTATCTGATTTTTTTTCTAAGTATGTTATATTTTATATTTGATCTGATATATCCTTTTCACTGTGGCAAGATTTTATTTCTGGAATTGAGGAAATTAGGACAACTTGCTGAGGGAAACGTTTTTAACGTGGATTGGTTGATGGGCTTACTGAGAGAGATGATGGAGTTCATCTTTATTTGGGTTTCCCAAAACAAAAACATCCTCGTAGGTGCAGAAGAGAATATGAGTTCAGAACATGATTACTCCCAGCAGGTTTTTGATCCTCCCCCTCCCCTCTCTTCTGTTAATTTTTAAGTCTATGCTTAGATAATTTTAACAGCATTGCCGTTGATTTTCATTTTTCACATGCTGTAGCCATGTTTAATGTTTCCCATGGATAATTCGCATGTTTTGGAGTTTTCTATTTTGAAGCCATTGTTCATGCAATGCGCATAAAGTACATTTGAGCACGAATATATTTCAATCCAGAAGTATATTCCAGAAAGTGTGGGATAATTATTTTATGAAAAAAAGTGGGATATTTTTCTGCTATTTGAACAAGTTGACTGTAGAGTGGAATGGGAATTTATTTCTCACGTAAGAACTTAGATTATAAACACGCAAGAGCTAACTAGACATGACGAGGCAACTCGAACCATGATGTCCATCTAAGTAGCAAGTCGTTCATTCCTTTGAGCAGTTTGTTTTGGATGTGCAATTCCTGGTGGAAATTGCAATGTATGGAGGATACTTTTCCAATGAGCCGTTGGTACTTCTCTCACTCATGAAATCAACCTTTCTTTCAGCAGGACTCGATCCTTTCAGGTAATGCTTTCTCATTAACAGTATTTTCCAAATGTAACTCTTTCTTCTGACGATGTTCCCTTATTCCTTTACAGAAATGTAGATAATGATGTGTGGGCGATTGATGCTGCGACCCAGGCGATCCAAATGCTGCTGGAGATTGAGAAAACAAAATTTCTCCCTAAGGAGCATGTAGTTACACTTGAAGAGGCGTTACATGAGGACCAATCCGCACATGCTGGCGTTTTGTCTCAGGAAGATGATTTAAGTTATTCAGAGAATGACATAGATGCAGAGGAAGATGAGGTTGCCAAAGATGAGTCAGAAATTGTCATCGATTCAGAAAGGGTTTCACTGAACATGGAAGAATCATTGGGTCTTCTAGAAAGAAAGAGACATTTTGTAGATGAAAACACTAGTGTACAATTGGAGAATACAGAATATGAGAAAGAGACTGATGCAGAACATGATGAACTATTGCCCCCAGCATCTTCCGCGGGTGGGTTACGAGAAAATTCGAAGGAGTATGCATCAAAATTAGACGAGTCGTTGGTTAACAAACCGGTTGATGGAACCAGCATCCCGATGCAGGGGGCTGCAGGTTCTGTTAGCATGAGGAGGCCAAGATGTTGGATACGTTGATGAGCTTGAACTTCAGTAAGACAACCAAAAGATAGCTTCCGTGGTTTGTGAAAAAGATTGTGATAGAGATTCGATCAATGCTGTCATGCAGGAAGACGGTGGTGAAGTGAAGTTGCAGAGGCTCCAATAGAAACTATAACCGATGAGTTGTTAAGCCGGAGGAATTAGGATGAAAGCTTTGAATTCAATGTTAGGCGGTTCCATCTCGCAAACACGCCTGGTGTGAGATATTGCATAGTAGATTAGTAGTTACGTAGAGAGAACCCTTTTTGAGCTAATAATTTCAAACCATTTTCTTATAAATTAATAATGGAAGAGTTATGTCATTTCTGCATCAAATATACCGACAGTCAGACACCATCTCTTGCATATGTCATTTTAATGATCAAACGTCGTAGTGTGTGTATTTTGTTTGAAACTTCCTATTTATTTTTTAAACTTTTCTTACTGCATGACAATAATATATTACTCTTCTGAGAAGCTTGGAAGAATTTGGACTTGGAAGGGTATTACAGAGATGGGAAAGAAAAAAGCAGAAGAAAGAAAATTTGGTCAAATGCTAATTTCTTTTGGTAGCACTATCAATAAAAAAATAGAATAATAAACAAATTAAAATAAATAGTTGCATTATAATTGTTAAATGATTAATTAATTAAACTACTTTGAATTATGGATCAAACTTCGAAAATATGAATGACATAAAAGTGAAATGCTTTAGTTTCTTTTCAAAAATTTCATATGAAAAGAATTTAAAGTTAATAAAAAGATATATTAACTCATTTACTCGAAAAAAAGGTCTGCGCCTTTACTTATTGACAATCTTGATCGCACATGGATTTAGATTAGGGTCGGAAGTCTCAATTCTATGGCAGAAACTAAATGAGGAAGAGGGATCATTACGTACCTAACACCAATGAGTCAGCTGACAACACATTTTTTATTTAAACCCAGCTGACAACAAATTTTCGACTTTGAAAAGGCAACAAAAACATAATATAATATAGGTGCAGTGGAGATGAGAAGGTTGATATGGATATATAGTTATAAAAGAATAGATAAGATATGAAATGATTATATATATGGAAAAGTCATAGTTGTACCTATTGAAAAGAAAATGATGAAAAATTTTAAAGTGGTTTGGATATGTATAAAGAAGAAGTCAAGAGAAGTTAGTGAGGAGAGTTAATCAAATGATTTGGAATCTTATCAAAAGGTACAGAGGAAGATAAAAAAAATACTAAAAGAAGTTATAAGGTGGGACCCCTTGATAAATGATTTGTCTGAATAGATGATATTTGATAGAATTAATTGACATCGTATAATTCATGTAGTCAATTTCATTTAGCAGAATAAGACTAATTCTTATGTTATTTTTTGACAACAAATTTTCACGACATTTCATGGTTTTGAGTTTATTATGTTCATAGTGATGGCTTTTCTTATGTTTGCTTCCTGTCATACTCAATTATTTGTATTTTCTTATATTTGATTATTCCGTGCTTTAAATCTGTGCTTTAAATACCAAGCCAGTCTTTGTAACTGAGCTGTTTAATCATTAACAAGAAGGTTGTACTGATATTTTTGACCTTTATAAAGTAGGAAGGAACATTACTTTTACCTTTAAGATTGGAATAGGGGATATCAAACAAAAAAATGATCTACAATGCGATACATCTGAAGTTTTGTTTTACATAACCTAGAGGAAAACAGAAGTTGGGTTTGCCGCCCTAATAGGTGTTGATACAAAAGTCTAGACAAGGAAGTATATCTGGAAGCTTCTCATTCAATTCATGTCTGAAGTACAAGACTGATATATAAAGTACAGGGATGAGATTAAGCTAACAATGCTCTTCAGACCCCTAACAACCTAACAAATCTAGCAGCTTCTAGCATCTGGGCCCATTGGGCCTTACAACAGAATACTAACTCTGTAATACATACTACTATAGAATACTCTCTGTAATACATGCTAACAGTTGACAGCATCTGGTCGTGGGAAGTGCTGGCTTAGGCCGGTCTTTTCCTGACATGAATCTTTCTTTGATGAATACTCCATCTCCAAGTCCGTTTTGGTTTCTGTCACAAAGAGATTATACACAAATGACTTGGAAACAACCAAAAAGAAAAGAAAGTTGAGAAAGCTCAGTATGGCCAAGAATGCATAATAGTAATCTAAATGCGAGACATTTAGATTATTCAAAATCCAACCCTTGCGACCATTTCTCTTGGTGAGATCAGCAACAGTTGACAGAATAAAAGAACTGAGAAAATGCCCAATTCCCAAACTGGTAGTGAAATATGATGTCCCAAGACTTTTCATGCCTTCTGGTGCTTGATCATAAAAAAACTCTAACTTCGCAACTTCCACGAAGGTATCGGCAATCCCTGCCAAAGCAAATTGAGGGAGGAGGATGAATATAGAAAGGGGAGTTATATCCTTACTTCCTAGAAGCTGCTTTTCTCTTGCAACAGTTAGTCTCTTTCTTTCAACCAAGCATGCAATCACCATGATAACGGTGTGCAACATAAGGCCAATGCCGAGTCTCTGCAGCATTGTGATCCCTCTTGGGTTCTTCGTGTAGCGCCGGATCACAGGAACAAAGAAACGGTCATAGATTACAAGGCTTATCAGCATGAAGATAGTCGCAAATGCACCAAGACATGCTGGAGGGATCTCAAAATGTGGGCCCATACTCCTGTCAAGTGTGGTGCCCTGTCTGACGAAAAGTGTTTCCCCTTGAGCTATCAAGGTGCTTGGAATAAACGTCGCAACCAAAATAGGAATCATTTTCGTCATTTGCTTGGTTTGTTCAACTTGGGTCACTGTACAAAGCATCCATGGTGAAGTTTGGCCGGTCTTTATTGCAGCTTTGTCAAGGAATCTGCAGCCATATTTCCAATACCATTAAGGATTATTTAACCAAAAACAAGTCCACTGGTAAGTGGATTACCTTAATGAAGAAGTGTGATCGATTCTGTATCTTTTTTTACTTGGATACTCTTGCATGCTTAGCTCATTTAGCTCTTTTGGGTCTTCTGGAACGTTCACCTTCCACTTCCTTACAGAAGCCGCAAGGACCTGAGCCATTCTGGTCAAGGGGCTGCCTGAGGGCAATTTGTGCCTATAAAAAGGAGTACCCACCAGAAACAACGATACTGAGAAAGCGAGTCCAGCTGTTGGAAGCCCATACCCAAGGGACCAACCCACGTTGTCTTGTATGTAAACCAAGAAAGTGTTGGAGAAAAGAGTGCCAATGAAGATACTGAACATCCACCAGTTAAAGAATGAAAGCTTTTGGTATTTCTCTTTTGGCTCAAAGTCGTCAAATTGGTTTGCTCCCATGGTTGAGATGTTGGGCTTGGTTCCACCTGTGCCTACTGCTATGATGTACAAGGCACCAAAGAACATACCCACTTGCAATGACGACGCTTGCTGGCAATCCTCTTCTCTGACTCCTTTTCCACATGGTGGAGGCCTCAGTGCTGGTAATGAAACTGCTAGAGTCAACAAGCACATCCCCTACAGAAGAAAAAAGAAGGTTAACATCTCCCGTTATAGTTCAATAGCGAACAAAAAAGTTATTCATAAACAACATGATGTTTGTCCAAGATTGCTATGTTCAATTGGGGGAAAATAAATATCATGTTCTTACCAAAAAGTAGATGACTGATGCAGATACGAAGGTCCTATACTGGCCAAGATATGCATCTGCTATGTAAGCCCCTGCAACTGGCATCATCCATACCGTACCGATCCAGTTGGTAACATTGTTTGCAGATTTCACAGTGTCCTCATGGAGCTTTGTTGTTAAATACAGCACTAGGTTTGATGCAATTCCATAGTACGCCATCCTCTCAAACACTTCATACCCTATAGACACATGCATTTATATGTATACCATCCGTGTGAGAATCATTCATTGAACATGAAAATAATACTGAAGATGGTATTTATACAGATTTGAGAGCGTCATTTAGACTAGGAAGGCTGCATTTACCTACTAGGAAGGAACAAGCTTTCCATCCTCCAGTCTTTGATCTCAATACTGGCCTACCTTTTGTATCCACTGTACCATCTTCTGTGTAGTCCTCTCTTCCTTCTGCAGAGCCTTTTTCTTCAACCATTGCCATTATGCAGGGGAGGGAGAAACAAACTTGGGTTATTGAGGGAAATCAAAGTGAGGCTTTTAGCTCCTTTATGACCTTTATATAGGTGAGAGAAGCATATTTGCGTTTAAAAACTTTGCTATCTGGGCCTAATTTAGATGAGCTAACTACCAAGGCACATCTGGCCATCTGCCGAATTTCGTTTTGTACTTGATGTGGTCTTATACCATCTACTTCGTTCTTTAAATAGTTGAAACAATTGCCTGTTAAATGAACATTGTACTAGAAGCTGAAGTGAAATTTACAGCTAGCAAAAAGTCATGAGCTAGATCGAAATTGATGGAAAAAATTTCTTGATCACCGTAGTTTTCATTGTAAATAATTAATTTTTTTCTTTCTTTAATGATTTGTCACCATCACTGCCGCCTTGTCCTTAGTAGTAAAACTGAATAATGAAACTTGCTTTTGTCTTGAACATTTCTTTCATGTAAAAGGACTATTCAGGCGGGAGGCATAAGACCGGCTATTAGTTACTGTCAACAGTGACCATAAAGGAATCTTTTAATCGAAAAGCATCATAATAGTCAGATAAATATGTTTCCTTGGATTTATTTATTTTTTGAAAACTTCTGTTGTAGAGAGTTTGATCTTTATGGAGATGGAATTTTCTTTTATTGGATAGCTACAAAGTTTATGCATTTAGTAGTTAAAAAAGCCACTTCACACAAATTTTATATAGTTTAGCTCTTCATATCATTACTCTTATGCCTTAATATTCAAGTATAATAAGTTATGGAGGATGTATTAAAGTATAATATCCTTAATCAACTATATTATCTTAAGAGATGTCATTTTTTGTTTTATTTTGTTAACGTTTTTCTCTTTAAAAATCTTTATACTCTACAAGCCATTATTATTTTTTCCTTATTAAACCTAACATGTCCTTATTTTCATGCAACCGATTTGTCCGATTGAATTTGTACAGGGAACTCATAATCTTAAAAGTAAAACACCAATGATTGTACATAGCTTTTAAAACCCCCTTTGTGATTTAGTACACATATTTTTATGATATATATATATATATATCAAATATGAATGCAACTAAATGATATTTTTCAAACAACAAAAATATCATGTAAAATTTTCTTTCACCTTTATTTTTCTATTTGCAGCTGAGCTTTTCAATTTTTTTTTCACCTTTAAATAATTCAAAGCACAAGCAATTTGTTTGGCATATATATAGCATGGAGGAATAAAGAATTTGCATTCGGTTGATGAGCATAAGATCTCATCATCCAGATTTAAATCTGGACCTTCAGTTTTAATTTAGACGATCCATATTTAAAATTTTTTATTTTGATTTTTTTTAATGATAACAGTATTTTTTTAAAAAGTGACAGTTATTAAATTATCTTCATTTTACATTCTACATTTAATAAAATAAAAATATATTAAAAATATAATACTAAAATAAAATTAAATCTGAACTATTCACTTTTAATCTGGATGGTCCAGATTGTGATGAGCATCAACCGAGCAAATTCAGGAATAAATGTTTCGTGGTTAGGGCTAGTTGGGCTTGCCCAGAGACTGGGCATCAAGTTGAGGCAAGTGCTGGCTTGTGGCGGGTTGTGGTTGTACACTCCATGTTCTGTCCTATGAATAATTTGGTTTGTGTTACATGAACATATTATATATACATAAAGAACTTACAAATTAACCATCAAAAGCAAAACGAGGTTGAGAAGGCTGAGTATGGGCAATAATGCATAATGGTAATCTAAATTAATGGGAAACATTTAGATTATCCAAAATCATTATTGTACTGTTTACTTTGCTGAAACAAAACTAACCGATCGACAGAATTGGATTTGAAGATTCAACCTTAACGAGAACGAGGAAGTGTTATCAATTCTGTGTCTCTCTTGTTACCCGAGTACGTACTCTTTAGATGTTTATATATAGCTCATGTAGCTAGCTCTCGCGGGTCATCTGGGACTCTCACCATCTTATGTTTTAAGGTGAGAATCATTTCTTGTTCATGAAATAATAAAAAGGAAAACAAAAAAGAAAGAATTTATTAGTTGTTACTTCATCAGTACAATGAGAAGGGTATCCAAGCAAGGCTTTAAAAAATTCGTGAGATACATATTAAAAAACAAGAGAGATTGCAACGCTTCACAAATTTTGTTTTTTGCGAGAAACTGTTATTTTTATCTTTTGAAAAAAATAATCAGGACTATTTAACCATCCCCATTAAACCCACTATAGCACTTTTTTTTTTGGACCAACCCACTAGCTAGTACATAGGACTTTGTAATATAGAAAATAATATTCACATGGAAATTAAAAGTTTCAATTGTACAAGGGATTTCTGATAAAAAAAAAATTGTACAAAGGATTATGTTCAAACTTCCAACTTGCACAACATATATTTAAATAATTGAATTTGTTGGTTTTGTAATAAAACACCTTTTGATTCTCTCATTTCGTTTGAAGGACTGTTGAGTTTGAACTTTAATTTCTTCATCCCATGCATTAATCAAAGTTCATTAGCTGGCAAAAAATAATAACAATAATAAAGTTCATTAAATTAAAATCCATATAAAATGTCA
Source organism: Adenanthera pavonina (assembly GCA_026686845.1). Classification (NCBI taxonomy): domain Eukaryota; kingdom Viridiplantae; phylum Streptophyta; class Magnoliopsida; order Fabales; family Fabaceae; genus Adenanthera; species Adenanthera pavonina. The sequence continues at coordinate 33,779,540 of JAIVEN010000017.1, forward strand.
GGAACACAAGATACTTTTCAAACAAACAACTGTGTATCTCTGATGTAATTTAATTACAGTATAATCAGAACTATGTATCCATCCAACATCAAACCCACTAGTTTTTTCTTTCTGGACCAACCAACAAGCTAGTACTTGTAACTTTGTAATATAGAAAATAATTATTGGAAATTATAAAAGATTCATTTATAAAAAAAGATTTTGTTCCAACTTGCACGATATTTGTTGAGAAACTGTTAAATTTTTTTTTTTAAAATAATCAGGACTATTTATCCATCCAACATTAAACACACTAGTACCTTTTTCTTTTTGCACCAACCCATTAGCTAGTACAGAGAACTTTGTAATATAGAAAATAATATTTACATGGAAATTGTAAGAGATTCAATTATACAAATTAAAGCACAACGTAATTTGTTTTACAAAGCATGGACGAAAACAAAGCGTTGGGTTTGCCCTGGGACTGGGCACCAAGTTGAGGCAAGTACTAGCTTACCACGGGTGTTATGGTTGAACCTTCCATCTCAATCCTCATTTGGGTTTGTGTTACGTCAGCATTATACACAAAAAACAAAACCACCAAAAGCAAGATAAGGTTGACAAAGCTGAGTATGGCTAAGAATGCATAATAGTAATCTAAATGCGACACATTTAGATTATCCAAAATCCAACCCTAGTGTCCATTTCTGCTGCTGATATCAGCAACAATTGATAGAATAAAACTACTCAGAAAATGTCTAATCCCCACACTGGATGTTAAATATGTTGTTCCCAGACTTTTCATGCTTTCTGGCGCTTGATCATAAAAGAACTCCGCCTTTGCTACTTCCACAAATGCATCAGAAACCCCCATCAAAGCAAACTGAGGGACAAGTATGAAAACACTTAGAGGGATTTTGTCCCTTTGGCCAAACAGATGGTTTTCCCTAGCAACGCGGAGTCTCTTTCTTTCCCCTAAACATGCATTGACCATGACAATGATCTGCAATACAAGACCAATGCCGAGCCTCTGCAGCAATGTGATCCCTCTGGGGTTCTTCGTGTACCTTCGGATAGCTGGAACAAATACTCGGTCATAGATTACAATGGTTATCAGCAAGAAGATATGTATAAATGCTGCAAGTGATGCTGGAGGAATCTCAAAATGAGGGCCTATGCTTCTGTCTAGTTGGGAGCCTTGTCTGATGAAGAGTGTGTTCCCTTGAGATATTATAATGGTTGGTACCAGCGTTGTGATCCAAATAGGAATCATTTTCATCATTTGCTTTGTTTCCTCAACTTGGGTCACCGGACAAAGCATCCATGGTGAAGTTTGACCCGTCTTTGTCGCAGCTTTATCAAGGAATCTGCAGCCATTTCAAAGATCATAGGTCATCATTATTCTCCTGTTCATTTAGCTGAAACAAACTAACATACATATTGGCTTTGAAGATTCAACCTTAATGAGGAGGTTGTTATCAATTTTGCGTCTCTTGTTAGTTATATACTCTTCCATGCTCAGCTCATGTAGCTCTTGCTGCTCATCTGGGACGCGTACCTTCCACTTTCTCACAGCAGCTACAAGCACTTGAACCACTCTTCTTATAGGGCTATCTATGGGCAATTTGTGCCTATAAAATGGAATGCCCACCAGAAACAACAATATAGAAAAAGCAAAACCAATAGTTGGGAGCCCATACCCGAGGGACCAACCCACGTTATCCTCCACATAAATCAAGAAAGTGCTTGCGAAGAGAGTGCCAAGGAAGACAGTGAATGTCCACCAGTTAAAAAATGAAAGCTTTTGGGATTTCTCCTTTGGCTCAAAGTCGTCAAACTGGTCTGTTCCCAAGGTTGATATGGTTGGCTTAGTTCCGCCTGTTCCTACTGCTATGATGTACAAGGCGAAAAAGAATATACCCACTTGCAGTCTTCTTGTCCGACGCCTTCACCACAAGCTGCTGGCGGCCTTAGTGCTGGCAATGAAACTGATAGCGTCAACAAGCACATTCCCTGAATCAGCAAGTTAGAAAGATTACAATGCTTATCAATGATTGTTATTTAATTACGACCCCAATCATCTATGACATAAAATGTGGTATATCTTCTTACCAATAAATAAATGATTGCTGCAACAAAAAAGGTCAAAAATCGACCGAGATAGGCATCGGCTATGCAAGCCCCCACAAGTGGCGTCAACCACGCTGAAGCTGTCCAGTTGTTAACATTGTTTGCAGATTTGACAGTACCCTCATGGAGTTTGGTTGTTAAGTACTGAACTAGGTTTCCCGAAATTCCGAAGTATGCCCATCTCTCGAACACTTCATACCCTGAAAGCCACGTCCATATCTCCATGATGCGTCTCATTAGAAAATAACAGAACGGAGAAAAGAAACTATAAATTATAAATGGTTACTTATAAAGTACAGTGAGGAGGGTGCCCAAAAAGGTCAAAAACTGCAGACCGACATAAATTTACCTAGGATAAAAGTGCAGACTTTCCATCTTCCAGTTTTTGACCTTAAAACTGGTCTACCTTTTAGATCCACTGTACCATCTTCAGTGTAGTCGTCTCTCTCGTTCGGAAGGCCCTTTTCTTCTGCAATGGCCATTATGCTGGAGAGGGGAGAGGAGCACCAACTTCGTTTTGGGCACTGTGAGACGATATCATGTGTATTTAACTATTTATAATTAAGCTTAGCTCAAAGTCAAACACTGCTTATTTAGATCATCGTACAAGTATTTTCATTTATATACACAACTTGCTACTTTGCTGACCCGTCATCATCGCACGGAATTTGGTATATTTGATGTTTAAATTTCTTAATTTAATCATACTCTCTATAACATTTTCAACTATCTAGGATTTTAAGATGATGAGTTAAATAACTAAATTCATAAATAAATTCTAATATTTTATATTATTTATTTTTATTAATTATATTATCTTTTATACTTCCCATAATATATATTTCTTACTTAATAATTAAATATACTAGGGACATAAATGAGATAGAAATTAATGCATCAAATAACCCTATAAGATACTCCCTCCAGTCGTGTGTGTGTGTATATATATATATGATATTTTATTTTAATCCTAAATATAAGACCCTTTACAATATACGAGGTAGTATTTATTATACATTTCTAAAAAAATACCTCTATTTAATGTATTCAAAGAGAAAGAGGGAGAGATTAAATAATAGTAGTTTTAAAAAAATATTAGGATTTTCAAAGAAATTGAAGTAATTAATTAGTTTTAATTGGAATTCTTAATCTGCATGTTTCGGTTAAAAGAATCTTATATTAAAGATCAGAGGAAATATTTGATATTTTGAACTAAATATTACTTTTAGAAGATACTTCTTTTATTTCTTATTATAATATACATTCTAAAAGGTTTTTATATTCTTAAATATAAATCATTTTACATGGTAATTGAAGTATTTAATTTTTTTTCATCAATATCCTTTATTTATTTGCATTTAATTAAGATGAGTTAGAAATAGTTATTGCATTTAATTAGGAATATTTTAAAAAATAGATGATAAAAAGTATTTTATATTTAAAAGAAGATGATGACGATAAGGGGAGTACATTTCACAAAAAGTCATGTGAATAGCTTGGACCGAAATTATTTTGCCGCCCATCAATCATCAATGACGCCATTCCGTAATTATTGAGTGATTAAGGGAATGTTTGATTGTTTTTTTATTTTATTATTCTCAAAAAGTCCTGTAAAATTATTTTTAATAATAAGTTTTAAAAATAAAAAAATAAAAAAATATATTTAAATAATTATTTTCAAAATCATAACTAGTGAGTGATAGATGAGTTATTCAAAATTTATAATTTTATCATTAATGAAATGAGTGTTTTTCATATTTTTTTATATTTTTCAGAACAAAAACTACAAAACACCTTGAAGTTGTTCTGAGTCTTCTGTTTTTTTATTTTTCTGTTTCTTAAAACAGTTTATAAAAAACAGGTTTACCAAACAAGTTTTTTTATTTTTCTGTTTTCAAAATCAAAAAAACTATTTTTAAAAATAGAAGCAAACAGGCCCTAATTCATCAGAGGCTCCACCACATGATGGATCCAAGAAACTCTCAGCTCCTTTTTTTTTTTAATGTGTCATGATTTAATGATATCCAGATCTAGAATGAACTAGAATTTTCTCTTGCACAGTTGGGAGAATTGGATAGATTTTATATCTTCTATGTTTAGTGGGAAAAATCTAGACATAAATATATACAAATACATACATATTGTTTGATTGGTTTCAAAGTTTATTTTGTCATTAAATTGATGTTTATTAATTACTGGCTATTTATTAATCATAATTCTTAAAACACAAATGCTTTTATATATATTTTATGAAACATGTATTTTTTATATCAACTACTGATTCACTAAAGAGGGAAGCATACCAGTGTAACAAATAAACATGAATATGTAATAGATGACAAAAAGCTAAATGTTACTTCCTCTAATCCTTAATATAAGATAATTTTAACCGAATCACGCGAATTAAGAAGGGGAGTTAAAACTTATTAACTACCTCGATTTCTCCGAAAATTTCAACATTTTTCCAAAACTACCCTTATTTAATCTCTCTCTTTTTCTCTTTGAATATATTAAATAGGAACATTTTTTGAAAATGTATAATAAATACCACCTCGTATATTGTAAAAGGTCTTATATTTAGGACCAAGACAAAATGTCCTATATATAGGATCAGAGAGAGTACTTTATAACAATTGTAACCTTTACAAATCATAACTAGTTAATAATTTGTTATCAAGATATAGATATCTCCAAAAGTTAGATAGTATTTCAACATATATGGTGCAGTGAAGAATAGATTAGTGTTTTTTTTTCAAGAGTAACAGTAGCTTTCCACAACTGCAAGGCAAATAATGATAGAATGTTAACATAAGCAAACATATTTGTGATGAGTGTCTCAAAAGTGACAGTGTCTCAAAAGCTTAGCTAACATAGGCTAAGATTTAGTTGTTGACTATGTCAACATTAACTAAAATAACGAAAAGGATTAAAAGCCAAGGTCAGTGACACCAAAGTGACAACATTAAGTAAAATAATTTTGTTAGATGATCTGTACCTAAAATTTTGATCATTAATTGAGAACATCATACAGACCAGTAGTGGTGTTGAATTTTGACTATGCAACCCGTAACCAAGACAATAATATGTTATTACTAATAGATCTTAACCCAAAATAATTAATTACACACATAATATGTTATTACCAATAGATCATAATCCATCAGATAATTTCAAAGCTGATTAAGTTTAAATTCTCAAAGACTTCTTGGTAAACAACATTAGTAGTTCTTGAGAGAGGCTTGTTTTCTAAATTATGGATCAATATTTTCAGGCCAGACACACTCTTGGTCCTAGATAAAGCCACATATAGTTGTCTATGAGTGAAAATTGGCTTTAGTAAATATAGGCTAACGTTATCTAATGATTGACCTTGACTTTTGTTGATGGTCATTGCAAATGACAGCACAACTAAAAATTGTCTTCTTTGCATTCTAAAGGGTCTTTTTGTCTCTGATAGATTCTTATCCATTCTATGTATCAACACTTTTTTATTTGGGTGTGATCCATTCAGAGTATATGCTTCAATGACATGCAGTGAAAACTCTAAAATTCTAAGTCTTGTGCCATTGAATAATACTGCTGCTTGATTTATGTTGCGAAGTAGCATAATTGGTGCTCCAACTTTCAAATAAAGTCTATGAGGTGGAAGTCCAAAAGAGTTAATTGTATTTAGAAATTCTGTTGGATATAACTCTTAGAATGAATTTGACCCTTGATTAGATTTTCAAATGGGGTCAGAACTAAGGTACTCTACAAACTCTCCAAATAATAATAAGCAAATGAATTCATTTATTTCTGCAACAGTTTTAATAGTTAGTGCTTTAATAGCCCTATTAGTAAAATAGAATGGACAACATTGGATAAATTGATGATACAATAGCTTCAAGGGCATTGGTATATTCTGCTATAAGTGGGGGTGTGCACGGGTTGGGTTGAGCCGGGTTTCACCCCCGCTCGTTACCCCGCTCTATGATACTTGGGCAAAACTAGGTTAAGTACTGAGTCGAGGTCGGGCCGACCCGGTTCCAAATAGTTTTTTAAAATATTAAAAAATAAAATAAAAAACTAAATTTATCTATTAATAAAAAATATAATTATTTATGTAAAAATATATTTCTTTAAAAAATAATGTTAGAATAGAAATTGATTTTTTAAAAAATTATAAATATTTACAACTATACATTATTTTCACATAATATTGAATTAAGAAATCAATTTAAAATTTTAAATAAAATTAAAATATCAAAATCTTAAAAAGTTTTTCATAGTAATCATATAATAAATATTATACATAAGATATATTAAGAAAAAAAATCTTATAAAATCAATTAAAATATATAGAATAATATAATTTTTTTTAAAAAAATACTTATACATATATATTACGAGCCGGGCCTAACTAATCATGGCTAGCCCGAAGCCCGGCTTGGCCAGAGTTATGGTCCAGCCCGGTTGGCTCGATCGGACCAGGTTGGACTGAGCCAACCGAACCATGGGTTTACGTGCGCAGTCTTAGTTATAAGAAGATTAAAAGGTATTTCTAAGTCAACTATACCATCATTTGGTTGGCCTATTTTTGCATCTCCTACATCAATTATCCATTATGCAAATCTTTTGAGGTCAACTTGGTCTTCTGATGACGAAGAACATTGTAGTGTCATGTTCACTATTAATTGAAATATTGCACAGTAGTCCCACAGGTTTAAAGAATTGATTAAACAGTTCACAACCTGAGCTCTTGAGCCTTTGGGTGTAACTGGAAAGATCTAGCGAAAATCACCTCCCAAAACTAAGCATTTATCTCTAAAAGGCATTTGGTGACTGTTTGGATTATTCATGTGCATAATGTTTCTCATTGATCTATCAAAAGGCTCAATGCAATGTTTTTTTATCGTTGGAGTTTCATCCCAAATGATAAGTTTGGATTCTCTAAGTAGGGCTGCAAATTGATAATCTTGTTTATTGTTGCAGGTAGAGTCCTTATACACTTTAATTGGTATGGTAAATTTGGAGTGAGATATTCTACCATTCGGTAACAATGTTATAGCAATGTTACTCGATGCAATTGTGATCACTATTTCACCATTTGCATGTGTCGCACCCGGAAAAATGCGACGAAAGGCAAAAGAGAACAAATCTAGTTTCCTCGTGAAAACCGACTTGTGAGGAGTCACCACCAAAATTTTAAGGAAAATCTTGGAAAACCGAATTAAAGAGGAAAGGATGGTCTGCATAACCCGAGTTGGATTCGGGAGTCGATTGTGTGTGGGGAAGGTGTTAGGCACCCCACAACACTCGTTCCTAGGAACGGTTACCTTACATCGATTGTGTAAATTAATATGGCTTAAAAATATATTTTGGTTTTCCTTTTTATAAATCACATGCGAGAATAAGGGTAGAGAAAATTATGAGGATTTGCAAAATTTGGAAAATGGAATAAGAAGAATAAGAAAATAATTTAACTTGGGAATTAAAAGGGTTTAGAGAAGAAAATGAGGAAAAAGAGATTTAAGAAAATAAATTAGAAAATAAGATAAAGAAAACAAATTAAATTAGGATTGGGGATATTTAAGCAAAATGAGAAAAATGAAATAAGAAAATAGATTGAGAAACCTTTATTAAATTAAGGAAAAAACACCAAATAAATCAGAAAATATTTATTTACTTACAAAGGCGGACTTGACCCAAGATCAGAGCCTGGGGCCTACGTACCCTGCGATGGGGATCAAAGTCCACGTAGTTCGGGACTAGAAATGCGTGTCTCTTGGTTGATATTTTTTAATTTTTGTAATAAGAGAAAGTTAATTGAAAGTAATTCACCTTTTTGCAATCAAAACGATTTTCTAAGGTTGAGTTGGTGTGTTTTAATTTGCAAAAAGATAATTTAATTTCTTACTTACTCTTATTTTATTTTGTTTGAAAATATTTTATTTTATTTTCCATTATTTTTAAAAATGCTTTTATTCGATTTTTTTGACTTTTGAAATAACATATTTTTGTACTTTTTGAAAATTTTTTATTTTAAAAAGAAAACCAATTCATCTATTGCCGACTCGCAGTCATGCCTAATAGATCGACTCCTTAATTACCTGCAAAAGTTCTAAACCTCGCGGTATGAAGGTTTTATTATGATTTTAAAGTGAGAATAAAAAAAATGCTACTATTATTTATTATAACATTTGTTATATTATTATTATCGTCCACTCTTTATAAAATATAATTATTTTCTTAAAAGAAAGCTCATTTAGTACATCTGTGTAGATTCGCAATCTAACGTGACGACATAGTTAACCAGAATACCTGCATGGGTTCTGGAAACCCCACGTGGTATGGTTACCCGAATCGGTTATTAATTTTATTTATTTATTTATTTATTTATTTATTTATTATTTTTTTTTTAGAATAAAATTTTGGAGGAAAAAGTCGTTGGGCCCTATTATACCTATACATCTATAGTACACTCGTGTGGCCTGCAAGCTCATACGGTGCAATGATTTTAGGGGTCTGCGAAAGTTCTCAAACCTTCGTGACCAATCTCTTAAAATATATATATGTATTACAGAAATATACAGCTCATACATAAATTTGTCTTTTGTGTGTGTACTGATGTGCAAATTCAGATTTAGATGATAATTTCAATACAATAAAAAGGTTACACAACAAAGGTGGGAAAGAGGATCAAACTATTTTGCTTTTGCTTCAATCCCTCCTTGTCTTGACGATGATGATCTTGATCTCTCCCTAAATTGATCCACGCTCCCAGTGATGCTTGCATGGAAATACAAAAGGGAGGAAGTATAACTTATTTTGAAAGCATTTGATCGAAGATAAAAATGATGTTTCTTTACGAGAGAAACAAAGCCAGCTTTATTCAAACAGCCTAAACCAAAATTCTTGCACAACAACATGGTTGGATATTATACTTTCAATCCCCCAACAAGTAAATCAATTGTGCAGTCTATGAAGTCATGTATGACCAAAAGTTACAACAGAGATGAGCCATCAACCTGGAAACACAAAGCACACTTGACACATGTTATGGCAAATAAGATTTGTCCAGTCTAATCACTGCTCAGGCAAATGGCATTTGATTATTGATGGCAAGCGACAAATTCTCAGGGTAGAGGACACCAGAGCATAGAACTACAGGGCTACTTACGAACATGAAGCTAAGAAAACAAAACTGAAACCAGAAAACCAAATTGACACGGTCATGATATTCTAGGAGTCAAACAACATTTTAGTGATGTAGAGAATTAAAGGGACCATAACTCAGAAAAGAAATCCGCACTCATGAGCTCCAATCGACACAGTACAAAATTTACACACTCGGCCATATAACGGAGTACCAAGAGTGAATAGAATCCATGGTTCAATGGGGTAGCAAGGGATCAAACCATTCATTTAAATTCTATCAAAATGGAAAGAGAATCATCCCAAGAGAAAATAAAATGCAGAGTATCATGACTGAGATATAATAGGTAATGATAAACCCGGATGAATCTAATTTTTTACCCTCCGAGTCCAGTCCGCGAACTAACACCATTTGCTCTTGAACCCGCGTTCCTTCCCTCTGCTTCGTGCCTCCGAACTTCATGCTCATCCTTCGGTCTCCTGTTCGGCTTCAGCTTGGGTCCCCTTCTCTTTCCTTCGGTCCGGTCTCCATCGTACAGGGGTTCCACCTGCGGCCTCCTCTGTTTTTCGGGCTCATTTTCCGGTTCACCTTCGTGCTCCTTCTCCGGTTGTCCTCCTCCTTCGCGTGCTTCCTCTGTTTTTATCTCCCCGTCCTTCCTCGGACTCCCTCTGTTTTTTTTTTCGTCCTCCATGGCCAGCACGCGTGCACGTCTTCCCCTCTTTCGGTTTCAGTCTGTGGCCTCCTCCTCCTTGTCTCACCTTCGTGGCCGAGCTCCCCCGGTTGTTCCTCAATCTCCCGGTCTCCTCTCTGTTTTCCCGTAGCTCCCTTTTGATTTTTGGTTCCCTCGTGCTCGGCCTCCCTCTGTTTTCGGTTCAGCCCCACGTTCTCGGTCTCGCGGCTTCACCTCCTCTGCTCTCCTCACCCCTGCCTCGCAGCTCCCTCTCTTTTCCTTCCATCCTGCTCGCCCCTCACTCCCGGCCTCCCTCGGCTTTTCTCTCCATTTACTTTTCGTGTACGCCTCCCTTCTCAAAGTCCCCTGGCTCCCCCTGCTTCTCTTTTCCTTTCTCTGCGTTTTTTCTGAGCTCCCTGTCAACTCACTCCTCTCCCTGCTCTGTCCTTTCTTTTCTTTTCTTTTCGTGCGTTCAGACTGCTTCCCCTTCTCTGGTCTGCGGCCGCCCCCCTAGCTGCCTAGGGGGCGGTTCTTTAGTGGCCCAAGTCCACGAGCCTTCAAGTGGGCTCATGGTATCTTGGGCCCAATATTATCCCCTCCCCCCCCGTTTTTTTTTTAGTTTTTTTGGCAATTGGTCATGTGGGCTTGAAATGTTGGACTGCGTTTTAAGCCCCGTATTCTGAACCCCAGAGCATTCTCTCTTCCTCCTTTTTCTCTTTTTTCTTTTTTTTGGTTTTTAGTTTTTTTGCCTTTATTATTTTTGCTTTTTTCATTTATATATTATTATTTTATTTATTTTATTTTGTTTTAGTTATTTATTATTATTCTTTTTTTATGCCCGGACAAAATGGGGTGTTCACAGCATGTATTGTTGATGATAGAGCATTCTAAAGGAAGGTTTTCCCAGTGCCTTCATAACCATAGACAAAAAAAAATCGGTCACATGGAGAATGTGTTAATGAAATTATAGTATCAAAAATACATTTTTGTTCATTTGTCAATGATTAAGTAAATATATCAACTTCTAATACCAAACTCACGTTATCAAGATTCAATTCTTGTACGACTAAAAGACTAGAAGTATCAATAGTATCAGCCCTGATCACAGTTGGTAAAGAAGGATAGCTACTCAAATTTTTTCCATTTTTAGTAATATTTGCTGAATTTCAATAAGTGAACTACTCACTCTAGATTAAATAGTAAATTGATTGCAATGCATACCTCAAGATCAGAGAAAGTGAACTGTTGGACTCTATCTCCATCATCATAATATTCTAGCACTGTAAAACTACTAAACTTTTTGTTGAAATTATCCTCATCTAATTTGACCTTTAATAACATGACACATCCGACAATAGATTCCAAATCTCTTGGAAAAGAATGAATATGTCCTTGCTGAATAATAGAAAGGAATGCATAAAGATTGCATCTGTGAAAGGTTTAAAACAATAAATCATGATACAAAGCCATATGTAACCAGTTCTAATTGGTCCTTTAACTGCTTAGCAGATTTAGTGAGTAGTTACATAGCCAACAGATAAAAAAAAATAGATATACTTCCAGTCTAATCATTAACTGTGTAGTGTACTTTGAACTTACATGGTCATGTTATATATGTTAGATCAGTCAGCTGAATGAGAACCTGCCACTATTTGAAAGTACAAAACAATATAAGTATAAACTTTGACTCAATTGGGGGTAGGTCCTTTTGGCAGGGATAACACCGAAGAGTGTTATTATTGTTTAGTTTTGGCTTGGCAGAGCAACTAATGCATCCATCCATTGCTTGTTTCAAGTTTCCTTATCACAACGTGTATAACATAAATAGTACTCTGAGAATAATGTAGATATTAACATGTTATTGTTATTACAACATTAAGTGGGGAAAAATAAAAGAAGAATAAGAACAGTAGGGAACAAACGTCAGTCATACTCAGCAATTAGGAGATTGGGATTCGGGTTTTGAAAGTAAGGAGATCAGACATAACTAGAGGTGATGAGTGAGTCCCAATCTATTGGTTAAAACTTTGGGTCTCAGTTGAAGACATAATAGACAGCCTTTAAAGTGCAACAAAAAATAAAGCAGTGATTATTGCATTAAAAGGAACACTAAAAGGAACACAAAAATAGTTGATAGTCCAATTATATTAAAGATCCAAGTATACCTCACAAACATATCATTCACTTTAGGGAAGTTTGGATTAAACCATACACATGTACTTTGCTAGGAATTACATACTTCCAAATGTCCTACACTGATTTACTATGTTAGGATCATAGATTAATTGAACTTTACACAGTGAGGCTAAAATGAAATCCTTATTGTTTTTCTCTTACCATTGTTCAACTTCACCCGTGCTAGCTGCATAACTACAACAATAAGAGGCTCTATATCTTGTTCTTTGGAAAGAAAGGTTTTAATTGCATAATCACCAAAAAGCACAACATTGACAATATTATTCCTATTACATTGTTAACAATGCAAAAATCAGAACAAAGAATAAAAAACAATAGAAAAACATGTAAAAATTGTAGTAAAGGCAAAAGATTTTTGTAGTCACTCATGGTCTGCTGGATTGAAGGATAACCTCTTAAGAGTTTGATTGCTTTCATATTCCTCAAGTGTCCCAAAGATCTTCAGAAATCCAATGACATCTGCATTACTTGGAAGCAAGTTAAGAATTATACTTTCAAATGTTAATTACAAATAGTATCATCCACACTAATGAAGAAATTGAACAAAGTAAATCAAACCAATTAGAACATAAGTTTGGGGAATCATGTTGACAATGTCCACAATTGGCACAAAGGTAAAAACATTTTGTGGAATGGATGTGATAGAATCTTCACACTCTTTGACAAGTGTGCACTAGTGAAATGTAATCCTATAACTGTGGCCAGTAGCTCGATATGTGCCTTTGTTGTTAGAGATTGAAAAACACTCAATGTAATAATAACACTTGCCCTCTTCAGGTTCCTTCTTGAATTTCTCAAACAAACTTGTCATCCAAATACTTGCCTGTATCTTATCACCTTACAATATCCAACATTCTTTACAAGTCACAAATGGGATAAAACATACAAAAATGACTTCTAAAGTAAACTAAGGGGGATTAGGGAAGAAGACCTACCCATCCACTAAGACCATATTAATGCATGATATACTATTGCTTTGATTTTTCACTGTCCATCTACACAAGACTCTAACACATAGTGACCAAGTTTCTTTATTAGTGTTTATATCCTTGATAGCATCAAATTGATCCAAGGCCATGATAGAAAACATTGCTGATATTATATTTCCCATATGAAGTGAAATAAAATTATGAAGTCAGTGAGATAGAACATATAAAATAGAATGCAGACCTGATTGGAGTTTGGAATAGGATCATAATTTACTCGAAAGACAAAACAATATCCACATTCAAGAGAAATGAGAAATGATGTTCCAGGTGGAGTATAAATAGCCCTGCTGTCCAATTGAATTTGAATTCAAAAGAAGTGAGGGAAACTTATTTGTGACATTAAAAAGAAAATAAAGGATTAACATATAACACTAAATAATTTGCCACGATCCGTGACTAAATTTGAAATCGTGCAATGAGAGCAATTGGATAAAAAATTTTATGTCACATCAAAGCACGCACAAGAAAGGATCATCGAAAAGTAGAGATAAATCAAATATGAGCACCAGTTTGATAAATTTGGAGCAAAGATCGCTTCACACGGAAACCCTAGATTGCAGAAATAACTGTGTCTGTCAGCCATATTTTGAACTTCTCCTAACTTTTCCGAGAGAGACGAACGATATATATATATATATATATATATATATATATTTGCGTAAGGGTTAAGGTTGTTTACAATAGAGAAAGCGTTAGCTTTACTAATTAGTCAAGGGCTTGAACCCACAAAAATAGACTATATATTTTCATCTATCTAATCAGAAACTAATAAGACGATCATATTTTCAAAAATACTTGGGAATAATTTTATTTAAAACATTTAATTTCAAATTATCAAAATTAAATTATCTAGATATCTTGTTAGTATTTTTAATATTAAAAATATATTACTAATTGCGTAAACAGCATGATTTAGTGGGTAAAAAGCTAGTTTCATGGAATGGACAAAAATTAGTCAGTAGATAAAAAAAAAATTTCTGAACAAGGTTTGAAAAAATGTCTCAATTTAATATTTAAACCTTTTATCATATAAAATTTGAAAGTAATTTTTAATAAAAGGAATTATTAAAAAAAAGTTTTTTGGTTTGATCAATGTAATTTTTAAAACTTTTTATCATGTAATTACTAAAACTAAAGAATGAAATAAACTAACATATTTAAGAAATTAAAATTAGAACACAGTATTACATATTAATGATTATAATATTAAATTAGAAATATGACATGGAATAAACATCATAAAGGAATAAATGTGAACAATAATTTGATTTAGTGGGTAAAAAGCTAAATGGCGTGGAATGGACAAAAATTGGTGAGGAGATAAAAAAAATCTCTCAAGAAAAAATAAAAAAAAATTACTTACGAAGAAAATAGATAAAAAAATGTTAAGAGTGAAAAAAAGTTTTTGAACAACGGATATAAATTGATTAAATGAATAAAATTGTGATATATGAATTATGAGATGATGTACATTATATTTGACAAAATATTACTGATGAAGAAAATAGATAAAAAATGTTAAGATTAAAAAACATTTTGGAAGAATGGATATAAATTGATTAACCTTCATGAAAAATGTTACTAGCTTTGATCCTAAATATAGAGGATAGATAACCAATTCACATCAATTTAAATATAAGGGACAAATTAAACAGTTTCAAAAAATACCCCCATTATTTTTTGGCTGGAAAAAAATACCCCCATTTAATATTTATAATTTTTATTATGTGCTAATTACTGAAAGTAATCCTTAATAAATATGTGAGTACAAAAATAAATAGAGAAAAAATGTCATTGTTGGTGAAAATGGGGAAAAATTGTTAAGATTAGAAAAAAAAAAACTATTTTGAAGGAGTGGTGGGTAAAAAAAAGGGGACAATGTTCTTCACTAGCTATATTGCACAGAATCCAATGCACAAGCCATCACAATTTCATCAACAACAAGCTCAATTAATGCAGAAGCCACTATAAGCTCACTAATGAACAGTGCCTTAACTAGTGTGATTGTTGAGGATTCTCCGACCCAGTTTTGGTGGGTGCTCCATCAACGTTATACACAAATAACTTGGAAACAATAAAGAAGAAAACAAGTTTTAGAAAGCAGTGTATGGCCAAGAATGCGTAATAATAATCTAAATGAGAAATATTTAGATTATCCAAAATCCAACCCTCGTGACCATTTCTCTGGGTGACATCAGCAACAGTTGAGAGAATAAAACTACTGAGAAAATACCCAATTCCATTGCTGGTGGTGAAATATGCAATCCCAAGACTCTTCATTGCTTGTGGTGCTTGATCATAAGAAAACTCTATCTTTGCTACTTCCACCAATGCATTTGAAACCCCCGCTAAAGCAAACTGAGGAAGCAAGCTGGAAAAACTAACAGGGATCTTCTCCTCCCTGTTCAAGATTTGGTTCTCTCTTGCAGCACTCAGTATTCTTGTTTCTGCCAAACACGCTATGACCATAATAATGATGTGCAGGACGATGCCAATCCCAAACCTCTACAACAGTGTGATCCCTCTAGGGTTCTTCGTATAACGCCTAACCGTAGGGATAAAAACGATGTCATAGATGGCAACGGTGAGCATCATGAAGATTGTAACGAATGCAATAAGAGATGCGGGATGGATCTCAAAATGAGAGCCTATGCTTCTATCCAGTGTGGAGCCTTGTCTGATGAAGAGTGTGTTGGACTGAGCTTCTATGATGCTTGGAATAAATGTTGCAATTAGAATAGGAACCATTTTCATCATTTGCTTGGTTTCTTCAACTTGTGTCACTGTACATAGCATCCACTGTGATGTTTGACCCGTCTTCGTCACAGCTTTGTCCACGAATCTGAGCCCATGCATTTCACCAGGATCATTAATGAACGATTGTTGTATCAGATTTATATATATATATATATATATATATAATAAGAGGAGGTAATAAAATCAGGAAAATTAATGTCAATGTGGTTTTCACTTGTTAACCTTAATGAAGAGGTGTGGTTAATTCCGGGTCTCTGGTTCTTTGCGTAATCGTCGATGTTTAGCTCATGGAGTTGTTGCGAATCACTAGGGACACGTACGTTCCACTTCCTCATAGCAGCCAAGAGCACCTGAAGCATAGGGCTGCCTGCGGGCTTTCTATGCCTGTAAAATGGAGTGCCCACAAAAAACATGAGTATTGAGAAGGTGAGCCTAATGGTTGGAAGCCAATATCCAAGGGCCCAGCCCACGTTGTGTTGATGTAGATCAAGAAATAGCTAGGATAAGAACACCAGAGAGGAGGCAGAAGGAAAGCAGAGTTTGGATAAGTTTGTTTTTGGTTTTATTTTGTTTTTTTGTTGTTTCTTGTTTATTTCTTGGGTCTTTCTTGACCCTTTTGTACACCAAAAACAAAGAGAAGGAAAGCTTGTGGGCTTTCTTGACGCGGTGGAAGTCGTCGAACTGATCGGCACCTATGGTGGAGATGTTGGGCTTGGTTCCACCAGCACCAATGGCGATGGTGTACAAGGTGAGGAAGAATACACCAACTTGATAGCATGATGCTTTCCGGCAATGCTGTTTTATGATGCCTTGGGCGCACGGTGGGGGCCTCATTGCCCATAACGAAACTGTTAGTGTCAACATGCAAAGTCCCTACAATGAAAGTATTCCAATCAAAAGAAGCAGGAGGACTTCAGGAAGAGTCAAATTAAGTAGGAAGCAGCGATTAATTATTATTACATATCTGATCACCGATAAATAAATGAGAGCGGCAATCCGGAAAGTGGAGTATCGACCCAGAAAGGCGTCGACGATGTAGGCACCGGCAAGGGGTGTCATCTAAACAGTACCGGCCTAATTGGTGACATTGTTTGCAGATTTGACGGTTCCCTGGTGTAGCTTCTTTGTCAAATACAGCACCAAGTTGCCTGCTATTCCGAAGTATGCCACTCTCTCAAACACCTCATACCCTATCATCTCATAATTAATATCAGCCCATCTCATCAACGTTGTTAATTCATTTTACTTTAATTAAAGTCAACAAAGACAATAACAAAAAGGAAACAAACACTCATGATCAATTAATAATATTATTCCTATGGCTTACTCTCTGTGTGTCTATATATATGTGTGTGTATTTACCCAGTATGAAGTAACAAGCTCTCCATCTTCTGGTCTTTGATCTTAAAACGGGTCTTCCTCTTAGATCCACTGTCCCATCTTTTGTGTATTCCTCTCTCTCATTCACACCCCATTTTTCTTCTGCCATTGCCATTCTGGTGTCGCCAACGGCGTATGGTTAATTTGTTACGACCACCTTCCTTCTTTTGGGTGTGTTTGAATACAATATACAAGCCTACCCTTCTCCATCTCCCTAGTCACAAGTCAAACACTGCCGAATTAGTCTTATTACTTTTTCCAATGAGATGCTTGATAATGACTAAATTAAACCTCAACTACTGCAAGTATATAGGCCGAATTAAGTAATACAATGATGAGTTAAGTATCATTCCAAACCAATAAGAGTGAGCAATAAAGAACCAAATTTTCTTCTAAGTTAAGCAATCAACTAAAATTAGCAAGCATGTACTTAAAGAAGATAATTCAACAATCAAAGGGACCCTGAACAAGTTAAAACAATTTCAAAAGCAACCTAGATTACTAGTCCCTTATTTCCTAGTCACAATATCCACTTACTAATTTATAATTAATTGTCACTTTAGTAATTGGGAGTTTAATTTATTACATATGTCTTTCAAATTATCTATAGTCCTATCTTAGAATGATATGCAATTCATCACATAATAGCCTAAAATACATTACAAGCATCACTCCTCTATTGATTATGCAAGATTCCTAGGTATATTCCTATTCCATTTGCATATTAAAATTAATCTAATCTTGCAGTACTTAATCTAATGGTCCATTTGAAATTACCTCTTTCAAGTTCAATCCCAAACCCCCAATTCTTACTCAATGGTGGCTAGGCATCAAATAAGAAACAATAACACAAGATTAAGTAACTAAAGCTTCAATTAATCATAAAGAGTAAGTGAATCAAGCAACTAATCCACAAGTAAGTTAAAAAAGTAGCTCTAGGTTTATACAAAATCTAGAGACATGGCCATAGTAGCAGTTAAACACGAAAATATTGCAAGCAAACCAAGAAACATAAAGAGAAGAGAAGAATAATTGGTGAGATTGAAGCCAAACTCCAAAATCTTGATGAATCTCCTCCATCATTAGTCCCTTTACCTCAAGCCCTTGGAAATCGCCTCCAAACTGCCCAGATACCCTCCAAAATGAAGTCTACACGAAAAACCCCCGCTGTTCAGTGAAAATAGACCAGAAAATGAAGCTGTGCATTTTGGTCTATGTCTTTTACAGTAGAAAAATCTATTTTTGCTGAAGCATTGCTGCTCTTAGGATTTTGTCATGAATATGCTTAAACATTTATGCCACAGCAAAATTCACCTTTGCTCCTACTAAATACATAATGCTAAAGCATTCTTTACAAATGCTACCTTAAAATTTCTTGCACATTTAAGATCTTGAAATCTAAACTTCAAACTTCCTCTAACTTGAATCCCAAAAATCAAAATATATCAAATCAATGCAACATCTACTCCAAAGAATTCAAAATACTTACAAAGCTTACCAACTTAATATCCCAACCCTCTAAATCATTAAACCAATTAATTTGCCAATTATTTTGCAAGAAACCCCAATTGATGACTCCCAATTCCATTAAAAATCGTAATAAATATTATAAAATATTAGGGGGTCATCAATGCTTCATGACTATAAACACTTTAAGTGATTTGCGTCAATTTTTTTTCTTATGTTTAATTAAATTACATTTGATGTGGCAAAAAAAAATAAATTGCATTTGATACTTAATAATAAAATTATTAAAACCATACCCAGTTGCCGTAGATAATAGACTAACCATTTGGAGTGAGAAAGACATCTCGGGAAAGCTAGCTCAGGAGAATAGCTTTTTCACCGAAAATACGTTTCAAATTCTTTATTCATTCAATAACAGGAGTGTTTTAAATAATAATAATAATAATAGCAGGCGGAAAATGTAACCCAAAAAAGAAAGGCGGAAAGCCTCCATTGTTTAATAATCTAGTCCTCAAGTCATTACATACAGATGGCACCAAATCACAATATGCATATATATATATATATATATATAATTTTTTTTTAATTCCTCCATTTTCTCTAAATCCACAAAAAGTCCGTTACTTTGTGGATGGCATGCACACTCATCATCTTTGTCATCGAGCAATAATGCATAATAATAAACTAACATGTATTTCACACCATGAAGAAAATAAGCAACGAACATCATAATGGAAGGCCAAAACTGTTGGAAACGAAATGAAGCAAAGCAAGAGGACAACAAGAGAGAATATATATATATATATATATATATATGGATGTATCGATTATCTGACCAAGAGATAAATGAGAGCGGCAATAACGAAAGTCCAGTATCGACCCAGATAGGCATCGGTGATGTAGGCACCAGCGATGGTGGTGATCCATACAGTTCCTGACCAGTTGGTGACGTTGCTTATGCAGATTAATTTGACGGTCCTTTATGCAGCTTCTTTGTTAATTACTGCACCAGGTTGCCTGCTATATATATTCCCTAGTATGCCAACCTCTCAAACACCTCGTACCCTATATATCATATATATATATATATATATTATAAATTAAGAAAGACCACCCGACTAATATTCTTAGTGCTTTTATGAAGCATAAGTGAATATATTTACCCATTATGAAGTAACAAGCTCTCCATCTTCCAGTCTTTGATCGTAAAATGGGTCTTCCTCTTAGATTCACCGTACCATCTTTCCTCTCTCTCATATTCTCCCCATTTTCTTCTGCCATTGCCATTTGTCCTAGACTGCTCTCCGTGATCACCTTCCTCCTTTTCTTTTGTCTATATACATACAAGCCAACCTTTCTCCATCGCATACTCTTTCCCATGAGATGTTTCGTTAATTACAATAAGCACTTGATCGGTGAATGACTTTAATTAATGATTTCTTATATCTGTCTATACTTATAGAGACTACACCATTTCTTGGAATTTGGAGGGACACAGACATCTCACCAAAGATGAGGAGAATAGCTTTTCACTGGAAATATGGTCAAATTCTTTTATTCATTTAATAACAGGCAGCAAGCCTCAATTCGCTAGTGTGTAGTGAGTCATCACAGATAGCACCGAATCACCAGAAGCATATTTTAATTCCTCCATTCTCTCTAACCCCAATATCTACAAAAAGTCTGTTACTTTGCGGATGGCATGCAATCACTGCACTCATCATCTTTGTCACGGAGCAACAATGCATAATATTAATCAATAATAGTGATAATAATTAATCCGGGGACTCAAATTGCTAGCTGGGAAGAAAAGTGGAATCGAATCTGTACGTATCGAAATGAACGTGCCGAGGTTACAAGTCCGAGGTGGATATACGCTCTTTTGAAGCCTCGCCTTCCGGGCTCATATACACCGAGCTATAATTCGGAGGCCGAGCTTAAGCGCTACGAACCGAGTAACACATCGGTTATCGAATGATAAGGCCGAGTAATTGTATGGCCAAATGATCGTCCGACTGAACAATATCTCGGTCATATACGGGTTTCTCTACGAAAGCTGTTTTATCTCAAAAACACCCGGCTAGGAATAACAGTTATGAGATCATAACAGTCACAGAATCATAACTGCAGGGCGAAAAATCAGGGATCACACTAAAAGAGCGTGATACTCCATAATGGCAATTTATGAAATATCCCAATAAATTAGGGATTATAGGGAGAAGACGGTTACATCTTAACGGTCAAGAGATGGTGAATAAAAGGAAAAAAGATAAATGTAAACCGGGGACACTGAAAAAAAGAAGGTGGAATAGATTCTCGGTCTTTAGACGAAATATTCTCTCTGAGACAAAAGATTATCTTTTAGACGGAACATTTTTGGCGCCCACCGTGGGGCCGAGAAAAACTATCCCACCACCATCAAGGATCATGGTTAGAACCAGGAGCAGTGCGGGAGCAGGAGAACGACGCTCTGAAGACAGGCCTTCTTTGGAGGACCACCCTGTCATCCGGGCAATGCGTGAGGAGATGGAGGTATTAAGAAAGGAGAACGAGGAGATGCGTGAAAGGAACAGACAGTTGGAGCAGGAACGCTATCATGAGAGTACTTCTCTTCCTCGAGGAGGGGAACGGGGGAATATCAACAGGGAAGCTCAGCGGTCATATCATGAGGGGAGCCGACGGGAGGAAACACACCATTCAGAAACCAACATTGACAATTTGCGAGGCGACAAGCAGGCTGTCCGGAGACATCCGTTCGTTGATGGCATTATGGAGACGCCATTGCCAAAAGGATGGAAGGGTGTAAACTTAGAAAGATATGACGGTACCACCGACTCTAATGAGCATGTGGATGCGTATGTTACGCAGGTGAATCTGTTCACAAATGAGGATGCAGTTTTATGTAGGGTTTTCCCTACGTCCTTGAAAGGAGCGGCTCTGAGTTGGTATACCCGGCTCCCATCACGATCTATTGATTGTTTTGAAACATTGGTCAATAAATTCAGAGCACAGTACGCCACCAGCCGACCTCATCAGCTTACCTCGGCTGCGTTGGTAAACTTGCGACAGGAGAGGGATGAATCCCTAAGAAGTTTTATGGAGCGTTTCTCGTCAGTCTCGGTAAAGATCCGGGATCTAAATCCTGAGGTAGCTATGCACACGATGTTGATGGCTCTCAAGCCGGGGCCGTTCGCCGACCATCTATGTCGAAAACCACCTGCCGACATGGATGAGCTTAGAAATCGTGCAGCTGGATACATACAAATGGAGGAGGTGTCAAAATTTAGAAATAGGGTCAGGACTGATCTGGACAAGCGAACGGAATCAAGCAGTCGTGGAAGTCTGAGGCCGACGTTAGAAAAGGGGAAGTTTAAGAGAGAAGGTATTAGTCGGGGACCGAAGTATGACTTCTATACTCCATTAAACACCAACCGCGCTCGAATTTTGGATGAAGCCTGCAATACCGAGTTGATACGGCTCCCAGTCCCCGGACATACCCCGGAGATGGCGGATCAGTCAAAGCATTGCAGGTACCATCGCAATTATGGTCACACTACCGAGGAGTGCTGGACATTACGAGACAAGATTGAGGAATTGATCCAGGCTGGTCATCTCGGCAACTTCATACAGAGGGGTCACGGAAGTCGATCCTCCTATAGTGGAAGAGGTCGTGGTAGAAGTCAGACCCGAGGTCAAGAGGAACCTCGGCAACCGAATAAAGAAAGAGTGCAACCAGACGACACTCGAAGTAGGGAAGGGAACAGAATCAGAGGGGTTATCAACACTATCGCAGGAGGGTTTGCTGGAGGAGGAGCAACCAGCTCGGCTAGGAAAAGACACTTGAGGAACATTCGGGCGGTAAATGCGACTATGCCCCGAGTGCCCCGGAGTTCTCCGCCCATCACCTTTTCGGATGAGGATTTCGAAGGAGTTGATCCTAATCAGGACGACCCCATGGTGATTTCAGTGGAGGTGGCCAATTATGTCGTCCGAAAGACACTGATAGATCAGGGAAGCTCTGCGGATATATTGTATTATTCTACCTTCCAGAAGCTCGGGATACCTGAGGAAACGATCAGGCCTTATCACGATCCGTTGGTCGGTTTTGCCGGAGAACAGGTTCACACCCGAGGATACGTGGAGCTGTTGACCACCTTCCGTGGAGATCTCGGATCAAAAACCATTATGGTCAGGTATCTTATAATTGATGCAGTAACTTCTTATAATATCTTGATAGGTAGACCTGCGTTAAACGAGCTCGGCGCCGTGGTTTCCACTCTGCATCTCACAATGAAGTTTCCCTCGGCGACCGGAAACATAATTGCAATAAAAGCTGACCAAAAGGTGGCAAGACAATGTTATATGGATAGTCTAAAAGTCACCAGAAGAAGGATGGTTGGCGGCAGTGAACATATGAAAAAGGATACAGCAACAGTAAATTTGGTGGAACTTGATCCTCGACTTGATGCGCGGGACCAAAGACCAATGCCTATTGAAGAATTGCAGAAATTTCAGCTCGCCGGTGAAGACCGGTGCACCAGTCTCGGGAGTAAACTCGGAGGTGAGATTAAAGAGCAGATAACAAAGATGTTGAAGGACAATGCTGATTTGTTTGCATGGACTTCTTCGGATATGCCGGGAATTGATCCAAATTTTTTATGCCACAAACTTGCGGTGTACCCTGAAGCTAAGCCAATAGCGCAAAGGAAAAGGCGGGTAGGCGAGGAAAGGCGGAAGGCAATGAAGGAAGAAACTGCAAAATTGATTGATGCTGGGTTCATTCGAGAGATTGAGTATACAACGTGGCTGGCTAATGTGGTGCTCGTAAAGAAGGCAAATGGAAGGTGGAGAATGTGCACGGATTACACCGACCTAAACAAATCATGCCCGAAAGATACATACCCCCTCCCGAGCATAGATCGGCTTGTAGATGGAGCGTCAGGATGTGGCCTGCTCAGCTTTTTGGATGCCTACTCGGGGTATAATCAGATAAGGATGTACCCCCCTGACGAGGAGAAAACCGCGTTCATGACTGAGAACGCTAATTATTGTTATCAGGTGATGCCGTTCAGACTGAAGAATGCTGGGGCTACTTACCAACGATTGATGGATAAAATATTTCAAAATCAGATCGGGAGAAACTTGGAAGTATATGTTGACGACATGGTAGTGAAGTCCGAAGATCCCTCCAAGCATGCTGCCGACCTTGGAGAGGTGTTCAGAAGAATACGAAAGTACAACATGAGGTTAAATCCTGAGAAATGCGTATTCGGAGTTAACGGGGGGAAATTCTTAGGATTCATGTTAACACATCGGGGTATTGAAGCCAATCCCGACAAATGCCGAGCTATTATTGACATGAGAAGCCCCCAAAACATAAAAGAAGTGCAGAAACTGACGGGGCGACTAGCATCACTATCACGCTTTGTACCGAGGTTAGCAGAGAAAGCTAGGCCGTTCTTCAAGTTGCTTAAAAAGGCAGCGCGGTACGAGTGGAATGAGGAATGCGAGCAGGCGTTTCAGAATTTCAAAGGTTTCTTCTCAGCACCTCCGATACTTAATCGGCCGACACCCAACAAAGAATTACTATTGTATATGTCGGTGACCGAACATGCAATTAGCTCGGTGATGGTACAAGAAATGGGCAGGCAGCAGATACCGGTATACTTCATCAGCCGAATACTGCACGACGCTGAAACGAGGTATCAGACTATTGAAAAGTTAGCCCTGACTCTGGTCACATCGGCGAGAAGGTTACGACCTTATTTTCAAAGTCATGAGGTTATTGTGAAAACCGACCACCCTGTAAAGCAAGTCTTGAGGAAACCCGAATTAGCCGGACGAATGATCTCGTGGTCAGTCGAGTTGTCAGAGTTTGGTATAAGATACGAGCCTAGAGGACCAATTAAGGCGCAATGTTTGTCTGATTTTGTCGCCGAACTTACTCCATCTGTCGATTCCAAAGATGGGGTTCGATGGACACTTTATGTAGATGGCTCCTCTAATACTAAAGGGAGCGGTGCGGGAATTATTCTGGAAGGTCCTGGTGGACTAATTTTGGAACAGTCTCTTAAAATCAACTTCTCGGTCACCAACAACCAGGCCGAATATGAAGCTCTTATTGCCGGGTTAAAACTAGCTAAAGAAGTGGGAGCGAGGCAAGTTAGGTGTCGGAGTGATTCACAGTAAGTTTCTGAACAAGTCTCGGGGGCTTACCAGGCTAAAGATCCACAGCTGGCCAGGTATTTGAACAAGGTAAAACGATTAACTGAATATTTTCAAGAATTTGCTATTGAGCACATTCCAAGAGAAGAGAACTCGCGAGCTGACCTGTTATCCAGATTGGCTAATGTTAAGAAGCTCGGGCAACATGAGATAATCATCAGGGAAACAATACATCAGCCCAGTATCGATCTTGATGAGGTTATGATCGGAGACAGCCTGGATCGGGATTGGATGACCCATATTTGGAACTATCTGGCCGAAGGGACCTTACCCAGCAACCAAAATGAAGCAAGAAGGTTGAAGATGAAGTCTTCCCATTACGTAATAATGGGAGGAGATTTATACAGGCGAGGATTCTCAACTCCCCTTTTAAAATGCCTCACTGCTGAACAGGCAAAGTATGTTATGAGCGAAATCCATGAGGGAGTGTGTGGGATGCATACTGGTGGAAGATCTATGGCAGCAAGAGTAATCCGGGCCGGTTATTATTGGCCCACTATGCGAGCTGATTGTACCGAGTATAGCAAGAAGTGTAATGAGTGCCAAAGGTTTGGTAATCTGCGCCACGCACCGCCAGAAGAATTGCACACAATGACGTCTCCGTGGCCATTCATGGTCTGGGGAATGGATATTCTCGGACCTTTTCCGATGGGCAAAGGGAAAGTCAAGTTCTTACTAGTGGGCATAGACTACTTCACTAAATGGATTGAGGCGGAATCGTTAGCTAAGATCACGGCACAGCAAGTACGGAAATTCGTATGGAGAAATATTATCTGTCGGTATGGGATTCCTCACTCGGTGGTTACTGATAATGGAAGGCAGTTTATTGATGGAAATTTGAAACAATTCTATGAACAGCTCGGTATCAAGCATCGAGTGTCTTCGGTCGAGCATCCCCAAACTAATGGACAGGCAGAAGCGGCGAACAAGGTTATCCTCGGAAAACTCAAGAAGAGATTGGGAAGGGCAAAGGGGGCTTGGGCCGAGGAATTGCCGAGTATCCTTTGGGCCTATCGTTGCACGCCTCAGTCAAGCACCAAAGAAACTCCTTTTAGGTTGACTTTTGGAGCAGACGCAATGATCCCGGTGGAAGTAGGAGAGCCGTCCTTGAGGCGAATACTTCCCGACCAACACATGAACCAGGAAAACATGGAGGTTGAACTAGATCTATCCGAGGAGGTCAGGGAAAACGCACGTATACAAGAAGAAGCTTGTAAGCAAAGAGCAGCTCGGCGTTATAATTCTAGGCTTAAACCAAGGAGTTTTGTTAGTGGAGATCTCGTTTGGAGAAAGCAGAGTGAAGCAAGGAAGAACGTCGGAGAGGGAAAACTAGCTGCAAATTGGGAAGGACCTTACCGGGTTACTGAAGCGTTGGGCAATGGAGCATATAGGTTAGAAAAGCTGTCAGGAGAAGCAATCCCTAGGACATGGAATGCTTCTCACCTCAAAAATTATTTCAGTTAGTTGATGTATACAAGGAAGGTGATGTACTCTTTTTCCTAACTCGGTCTTTTGTCCCAAAATATGCAAAAGAGGGTTTTGGCCGAGAAGGTTTTAACGAGGCACGCCTATCTGTTTTAATAAAGGGAAATTCTTTTTCATGGTTATGTTTATTATACTCGGTCAAGTGTGAATCGAGGAAATGAAAATTCGGTCAAGTATGAACCGAGGTCTACAACTAATACTCGGTCAAGTGTGAATCGAGGAAATGAAAATTCGGTCAAGTATGAACCGAAGTCTACAACTAATACTCGGTCAAGTGTGAATCGAGGAAATGAAAATTCGGTCAAGTATGAACCG
Organism: Adenanthera pavonina; assembly: GCA_026686845.1. Taxonomy (NCBI): domain Eukaryota; kingdom Viridiplantae; phylum Streptophyta; class Magnoliopsida; order Fabales; family Fabaceae; genus Adenanthera; species Adenanthera pavonina. The sequence goes on from JAIVEN010000017.1 coordinate 33,806,268, forward strand.
AGGTCTACAACCAATACTCGGTCAAGTGTGAATCGAGGAAAATTCGGTCAAGTATGAACCGAGGTCTACAACTAATGCTCGGTCAAGTGTGAATCAAGGAAATGAAAATTCGGTCAAGTATGAACCGAGGTCTACAACCAATACTCGGTCAAGTGTGAATCGAGGAAAATTCGGTCAAGTATGAACCGAGCATTCGAATTAAATTTGGTCAAGTCTGAACCAAAATTTTGTTAAAAATTCGGTCAAGTATGAACCGAGCACTCGAAGTAAATTTGGTCAAGATTGAACCAAATTTTTGTTAAAGACTCGGTCAAGTGTGAATCGGGGAATTGAAATTTGGTCAAGTATGAATCAAAGTTTCTATCGTAAACTCGGCCAAAAGTGAACCGAGAGGCTAAATTAAATTTTAGTCGAGAACGAACTACGGGATTATGTTAAACTTTGTCAAAAATTTTAACACGGACAGGTCATCAGGAATCGGCAAAAGATTGTTATCATTGCTTAGAAATAAGTTTGAACAATACATCCAAGTATGGAAAAAAATAGACAGTCAAGGAGATGGGCGGTCCGAAGCTGTAGGAATATCCTACAATTCTTCCTCATCCACAAGCATACCATCTTTGACGTCTTTATTTACATCAAATGCCGAGAGCTCAATTTTCGGCATGAAAAGATGCACCTGACGAAGCGCTTTATGAAAGCCCTCTACGTGCTCCTTCATTATTTGTTGCACGGCTTCCTGAACGTCAGCCTCAAGCTCGGCCTGTTTATTCTTGGCTTGTTCCAAATCTTTCTGCAAATTAGCAGCAAGGGCTGAGGATTCGGCTTCAACGCTCTTTGCCCAAGCAACCTCAGTCGTCAGGGCATCTCGCTCCTTTTCAACCCCTTGCACTTTCATCTCGGCAGCATCGAGGGACCCTTTTAATTCTTCTACCTGCCGAAGAAGAGCTGCTTGAGACTTTAAAGCTTCGGCAAGCTCCGAGGAAGCCTTGTCCTTCGCGTTGGTTACTTCCAGAAGCTCGACCTTAGCAGCCTCTAGACGGCGATTGCTTTCCTCAAACTCCTCCCGACAAAACGAGGCCATAGCCGACATGGATTCCAAAATAGCTTTGGGACCCAATCGCTGCAAGGTCTCTTTGTCACCGATTCCCTGGACGCTACTCGTGAAAAGTTTGGCAGTGTTTGGATCAATGCCTGAAGGCGAGCGTCTAACAGGAGAAGGCAGAGGAGATTGGTGAGCTGAAGATACAGGCTCCTCATCGGTGGTCAGAAGTCGAGCACGTTTGCTTGGGGGGCTTCGTGAAGAGGAGGGAATCTCAACAACCTCAGCTGTTGCTATTACTTCAGCGCGACCTCTCTCTTCTTTATCCAGGTGAGCCTGCAACTTCTCGGCACTTGGTCCAGATGATGGGGCCATGTGTTTTATCGAACGCCAGTTAAATTTTCCCATCACCACTGCAAAATAGAAAGCATATATTAGAAGCTGAAGTAAGTATGGTTGCATAAGGAAAAGAAAAATCAGCACTCACGTGTAAAATCTTTATTAGGGGTTGAAGAGTAGGGGAGCCTAAGTAATATTTTACAGTTTAGAGGACGAGGTAATTTATTTAACTGGCCGACATCCTCCTTTTCGGATGCCGACATATCCTCGTAACTCCAGGACTGGAACTTAATAGGAGTCCGAGTCCAATAAAAAGGAAATCTGGGTCGTCCTCTCTCATCAAAGAACATGTCTGAGTATCCCTCGGCTGGGCGCACCTTAAAGAAACTTCCTTTGAAGTCTTTGTAGGATGAGGTATATGGACCGATTATTCCCTTTTTATTCATACCACTGAGAGAAATCCAGCCGATCTTATTTCCAAATCGGATCTGGTAGAAGTAGAGAAATTTGGGAGCAGTCGGTGTCATGTTCAGTTTTCTGCACAGGACTTCGAAAGCCTTTAAAAACGCCCAGCTGTTGGGATGAAGCTGAGTCGGAGCTACGTTCAACGCCCTTAAAACAGCGCATTCAAACTCCGAGAAAGGAAGGCCAACTCCCAGTGACTCAAATAATGTTTTATACATATAAGTAAAATGTGTTTGCCCTCGTTGTGCCGACATAAAAACATGCTCATCTTCTGTACACGGCTCGGCAACCACAGCCTCCTCAATTTGTCTGCTAGACAGAGGGATGGATTTCCTCATTTCTATGATCGATTCAGCAGTCCGAAATTTAGAGTGATAAGATCCAACTTCTCCCTTTACCCAATAATATCTCGGAAGCCGAATGTCAGGAACTGGATCTCTCTGAACTCTAGGAATAACCTTTCGGGGGTTTTGAACGGCCATTTGCACTGCCATAGCCGAAGATGAAGCCTCCCTTTCGGTTGGAAAGTCGGCCGGATGAAAATTTAATTCTGTGCTGGGGACGGGAGAGTTTGATGGTGAAAGTTCTTCTCCGATGCCCAGAACTTCTCTCTCTATCAGGATTTGAGGAGAGGACGACCCAGCCGATGCCTCGGATCCACGGTTTGAACTCATGGTGAATGGGAAAAGTATAGAATAATGTGAAGTACTTGAGAAAAGGGGAGAACACAGAAGAGGGCGTACCTGGAAAAATGACGGAAGGGGCAAGGAAAAGGAGGTCAAAGACGACGAAGAGATTCAAAGAAGATGAAAAGCAGAGGTAGGATGAAATAAGAGGATGAGCACCCAAGTCCAATATGTATCCTTCTCCTCGAAAATGAGCAAAATAATCATGATTTTGGGGGAGCCAATCGTCACCATTGGGTAACGTGATTTGGCTGACGAAAAGACGCAGCATTAAATGACGCTGCACGCGGCTGTACGTGTAAGCGCATTACCGTTTTGAAAATTAAAACGTCAAAGAGCCTATGGGAAGGTTCTGGAATCCCTAAGGAACTGAAGCGATTTAAATTCAAAAAGCCAGTTGTTAGCCGACCACACAATTCAGAACCCTCTCATCCAGATTGGACTCGAGGCTTGGGGGGCTAGTGTACGTATCGAAATGAACGTGCCGAGGTTACAAGTCCGAGGTGGATATACGCTCTTTTGAAGCCTCGCCTTCCGGGCTCATATACACCGAGCTATAATTCGGAGGCCGAGCTTAAGCGCTACGAACCGAGTAACACATCGGTTATCGAATGATAAGGCCGAGTAATTGTATGGCCAAATGATCGTCCGACTGAACAATATCTCGGTCATATACGGGTTTCTCTACGAAAGCTGTTTTATCTCAAAAACACCCGGCTAGGAATAACAGTTATGAGATCATAACAGTCACAGAATCATAACTGCAGGGCGAAAAATCAGGGATCACACTAAAAGAGCGTGATACTCCATAATGGCAATTTATGAAATATCCCAATAAATTAGGGATTATAGGGAGAAGACGGTTACATCTTAACGGTCAAGAGATGGTGAATAAAAGGAAAAAAGATAAATGTAAACCGGGGACACTGAAAAAAAGAAGGTGGAATAGATTCTCGGTCTTTAGACGAAATATTCTCTCTGAGACAAAAGATTATCTTTTAGACGGAACAGAATCCTTATGAAGGTTCCCATATATCCATCATCTCACTTTGCTCCTCTTCTCTCTTCACACACCAAGGCAATTGTTCGCTTCGTTCATAACTAATTAGAACTTTTTGACGCCATTTTTAGATATATTATTAAAGCCATCCATCAAAATGTCCATCTCCTTTTCTACCTAAAGCTTTTTCTTCCTCGGCCATTTGCGCCGGCCCGGGAACGTCCCAGATCTTTTCCCAAGCTTCATCTTCTCCTTCTGCATAACTTTACGTACGCAGTGGGACGGGAAAATACATATACACACGTGTTATATTTATTATATTTTGATTAAAAATTTTAAGAGTAAAAATTGCCCCTAATATGTTTTTATTTATTTGCTGATGCTTAATTACATTTTAACCATTGTAGACTAGACCTTTTTGGCGCGAAACAACTCACAATCTTGCGCTGTTCTATATCCACTTATTACAGACGGCAAGCATCAATTATTTGGTGACATGGCGCACATGCCACCAATTCACAACTTGTATATTTTAATTCCCCAACATGAAATGTAAGTTATATTTAAAATTAAATTACAGCATAATATGACATCAGGGGTGGTGGCGCAGTTGGCTAGCGCGTAGATCTCATAGCTTCTGAGTTATCCTGAGGTCGAGAGTTCGAGCCTCTCTCACCCCAGATCCCTTTTAGAACTTGCTAATCCCGGAAACAGCTAGCTAGAGGAGAAAGCCCAGCCCTCCTGTGTCTCTCTCACAAATCTACAATTAACCCAACCGACCAGTAATTCAAAAACTGCACTACACTCGGCACATCTTGTTTGTTAGTGGTTGCGGCTTACATATTAATGATGCCGTTTCAGCTCAGTAATTTGCAGAGTTAATTTAAGTTTTGTTGGTGCAGGAGCATATTATTACAATCTGGATACCCTCAAGATTACGAAACGATACCACTTCAAGTAAGTCCTGGAACAACAAGTAATTGCACTTTTGTATAATTCAGATGTACTACTTACTGAAATGACTTGTAATCAGAATATAGGCATCAATCAATAATCTCTATCTCTTAATCAGAACATATTTGAAAATGATTTAAAAACCTTTTTCACCGACTTCCAAATGAAAAACCCATGGTACGGCAGGTAGCCTGTGAACACACATGGAGATTGGGATTAAGATGGTCTAAACTCTAGAAGAAGAGGCTCTTTTTTTTTTCGTTTTTTCTTGGTAGCATTGATGGGCCATCCCTTTTTAGGGAACAATCTGTCAAAATGAAAATGCATAACAAAGAATTTTTGGTCCATTCTCATTAATCTATTTTGCTGAACCAAGACTCTTCTATGTCTCTGCTATAAAAAACTTTCCACAAACCTCATTTATTGCATCGTGGAAATCCAACAATTTTATTCAAAAAGATTGAATTGACTTAAACCCTCACGCGTTGACGTTGTGCTACCCTAATTGCTCACCACCAATACCGATGTTAAGGGATAACCTAATTTACATACAGTTCCAGCTCTCATTTTTTAAAATCGTTTCATAGTTCTTGTCAGTATAATATTTACAGAAGCTGAAGTTTAAAAAATTAAGGAAAACAAGATCCCAAACTCTCCCTATCACCTCTTAGGGGTATTAGTAAGTAATGTTAGAATTAAAAGGGAAAAAAGCCTTCATAAATTATATTCAGTTGGAAACTACCATAAGTCACTTTCTTTGACTAGCCCTAATTTATTGACCTAGACTTTTTATGGTAGTCAATCGAATGGATCGCACCCTTCGTTTGGCAACGACGTTTTGAAATTGATGATAACCCGTGATATGGACTTAACGATACAGAAAGTCAAAAATACGATTCAGAGGGGGAAATCATAATTAATATTCTCTCTCTTTTTTTGCCAACATAATTAAGCATTCATAACTTTTTATATTAATGATAAGTAAGGTCCTTAAAATTAAATATTTTTAAGTATCACAAAGTTATACTCATATTCCATTTTGGCCAGTATGTTCCATAAGGTTATAACTTAATTTTTACGCTTTTTTAAAAAGTGGGAAATTTAGCATGATGAGATGAGTGAAAACTTTATAAAATATCGACAGCATAAGTACTTTACTTCTATAATCATGAAGAATAATTCTAATTTTTAAAATTTTTAATTATTATTAATATATATTTATAATGTTTGAGTATTATCAATGTAAAATATAAAATTTTATAACAAATCGCACAATTTAAAAGTATTAAATAATACCGTTTAGTTATTCTAGATTTCATGTAATGTAATGTATGAGAAAACAAATTAAATTAATATAAAATATAGATTAAAAAATATATAATATATTTCATATTTTATTAGATTTTTAAGAGAAAACAAAAAGAAATAAAATGAAATATAGATTATAGATTTTTATCCATCACTTTCTTTTTTCTAGAAAGAGAATCACATAATAGGTTAACAATGCGCTGTACTACCAACCAACCCAACATTAGATGACTAGGTTCATCGTCTCGGGCTGAACCTTCCTTGCAATTGCAGCAAATACTTAAAGTCAGGTCAAAATGACATCTGTAAAAGTTTAGTTTACATTTTTATAAATTAAATTATAGTTTTTATTTATTTATTTTTTTTCATCCAAACAAGTTTTTATTAAATTTTTTTATTTTTATCTAAATTTTATTTTTGTAAACTATGATTATTTTAAAAGTACTCTTACAAAAAGATAAATCAGATGGGCACTAAATTTATGAAATACAGACGTTCAAGGAGCACTAGAAAAAACACCTCGCTGACCAAAATAAATGAACCGTTAGTGATATAAAATAAATTCAGCTGGGATTTGTCAAAGAAAAACTTCGATTAATCTCATTGCATACTGCATAATGTGGACCATCCGTGTAGGCGTTCATCTGAACGCCATCGTTGATAAAAACTAACGTTTGACTATAATCCCAAAGAAATAAATAGTTTCTTTAAGTTCACCCCAAAAAAAAAATTTCTTTAAAAAGGCCAAGCAGGCATGCAAAAGCAGAGCACGGCTTCACTCACATAGAAGCCATACACTGAGGTGAAGCATGACAACCTTTCACAAGGCTTCTACTCTATTCTTTCACATGCTCTTGCTGTGTTTTCTTCCATTGAAGATAACTGCATCACTGAGAACAGAAGCAGAAGCTCTTGTCAAATGGAAAAACAGTCTATCCCCTTCTCTTCCTTCTTCTCTCAACTCATGGTCCCCCACCAATCTAGATAATCTTTGCAATTGGGGTGCCATAGTCTGTGACAGCGCTAACACCACAATCTCAGAGATAAACCTCTCTGGAGCCAATCTCAATGGCACACTCACTGGTTTGGATTTTGCTTCCCTTCCCAATCTCACCCACCTGAACCTCAGTCACAATGGTCTAAGTGGGTCAATTCCATCTGCTATTGGTAACCTCTCCAAGCTCATTTTACTGGACTTGGGATACAACTCCATCAGTGGAACTCTGCCTGTTGAGCTAGACCAACTAAAGGAACTTCAATATTTGAGTTTCTTCTTCAACAACCTTAATGGGACCATTCCCTATCAGGTCACGAATCTCCTTAAGGTATGGTATCTAGACTTTGGATCAAACTATTTTGTCAATCCTCCTGACTGGTCAAAATATTCAAGCATGCCTTCCTTAACTCACCTCAGTTTGGCTCTCAATAAATTCACATTCACTTCTGAATTTCCGAGTTTCATTCTGGAGTGTCGAAACTTGATATTTCTTGACTTGTCTTACAATCCTATTAGTCTAATACCAGAATTGCTGCATATTAATCTGCGCAAACTTGAATACCTCAATATGAGCAATTGTGAACTAGAAGGACACTTGTCATCAAACTTGTCCAAGCTTTCCAATCTCAAAGAAATTCATCTGATTGCTAACAAGTTGACCGGTTCCATTCCCACAGATATAGGATTAATATCTGGACTACAAGTTCTTGAATTGAATCAAAATTCACTCCAAGGGGAAATTCCTTCCTCTCTGGGCCAACTTAGTGAGTTATCACTTCTTGATCTCAGCAGCAATTCCTTAAATTCTACTATTCCTTCTGAGCTTGGCCTCTGTACCAATCTAAACTACCTGGCCTTGGCAGTGAATAATCTGGGTGGTTCCTTGCCTATGTCGTTATCCAATTTGACCAAAATTAGAGAATTGGGTTTATCAGATAATTTCTTTTCCGGTCAAATCTCTGCTTTGTTAATCTCTAATTGGATTGAGTTGACTTCTTTGCAACTTCAAAACAATAAATTCACGGGAGGAATTCCTGCAGCAATTGGCCTGTTGACAAAAATTAACGTTCTCTTTCTGTACAACAATCAGTTCTCCGGTCCTATCCCTCCTGAGATTGGAAACTTGAAAGCAATGGCAATAATAGACCTTTCTTCAAACAAATTTTCTGGCCCAATTCCTTCATCCATATGGAACCTTACAAATATTACAGACATAATTCTTGCCTCAAATGACCTCTCAGGAACCATTCCCATGGAAATTGGAAACCTCATTTCACTGATAACTTTTGATGTCAACAGTAATCTCTTTCATGGAGAGTTGCCAGAGACTATTTCCCAGCTAACAGAGTTACAGTTTCTTTCTGTGTTCACCAATAATCTTTCGGGTAGCATTCCCAGAGATTTGGGGAAGTATAGCCCTAATTTGAGACAAGTATTACTTTCAAATAATAGTTTCTTTGGAGAACTGCCGCCTGACTTGTGCAATGGTCTTGCACTCGTGGACTTGATGGTGAATAACAACAGTTTTTCAGGACCATTGCCAAAGTGCTTGCGGAATAGTTCAACATTAACAAGGGTTAAGCTAGAAAGAAATCAATTCACTGAAAACATCACAGAAGCATTTGGGATTTACCCAAATCTTACATATATCACACTTAGTGGAAATCAGTTTGTTGGTGAACTCTCCCCAAAGTGGAGTGAATGTAGAAACTTGACCAAGATAGAAATGGATAACAATAAACTTTCTGGAAAAATTCCTCCTGAGTTGGGTTTGTTAAGCCAACTACGATATCTAAGCCTGCACTCCAATGAATTCACTGGTAGCATCCCGCCTGAAATGGGAAATCTAGGACGGCTTTACTTGTTCAACTTGAGCAGTAATCATTTGACAGGAGAAATCCCCCAGAGTCTTGGCAGGTTGGCTCAGCTTGATCAACTAGATTTATCAAACAACAACTTCATTGGAAGCATACCAAAAGAGCTTGGTAATTGTGGCAGTTTAATTAGCTTGAATTTGAGCCACAGCAATTTAACTGGGGAGATACCATCTGAACTTGGCAATCTGTTCTCGCTCCAATACTCTCTAGACCTCAGCAGCAACTTTCTTTCAGGGCCAATTCCTCAAAATCTTGAAAAGCTCATTCATTTGGAGAACCTCAATGTCTCACACAACCATCTTTCTGGGACAATCCCACAATCGTTTTCAAGTATGCTCAGTCTTCAATCCATCGATTTTTCTTTCAACAAATTGATGGGCCCTATCCCCACTGGGGGTGTTTTCCAAGTAGCACCCAATGAAGCTTATGGTGGAAATTCTGGCTTGTGTGGCAAGGCAAAAGGATTAATTGCTTGCTCCACAAAATCCTCCCTAGACAAATCTGGAGGGGTCAACAGAAACGTGCTTCTTGGTGTTATTTTACCAGTTTGTGGGCTATTAATTTTAGGGATGATTGTTGTTAGAATCCGAGTGTTTCACCATCGGACCAAACTTGTTGACGAAGAGTCTAGAGAAGCTCAAAAGAATGAAAAAACTGTAAGCTCGATTTGGGAAAGACAGGGAAAATTCACATTTGCTGAAATTGTCAAAGCCACAGATGACTTTGATGACAAGTACTGCATTGGAAAAGGAGGTTTTGGAAGTGTTTACAAAGCAAAATTACCTACAGGTGTAGTTGTTGCTGTCAAAAGACTTAATATCTCAGACTCTAGCGACATTCCAGCCGAGAATCTGCGTAGTGCTGAGAATGAGATAAAAGCACTTACGGAAGCAAAACACCGTAATATCATAAAGCTTTATGGGTTTTGTTACACTAGGGAACACGCATACTTGGTGTACGAATATGCAGAAAGAGGCAGCTTGGGAAAAGTGTTGTATGGGGAGGAAATGAAGAAGGTATTGACCTGGCCACAAAGGGTGAAAATTGTGCAGGGAATTACACAAGCAATAGCGTACCTACATAAGGATTGTAACCCACCAGTTATACATCGAGATGTGACTTTGAATAACATATTGTTGGACTCAGAATACGAACCCCGTCTTGCAGATTTTGGCATAGCAAAGCTTCTTAGGCCCAATTCAACAAGCTGGACCTCCATTGCGGGCTCCTATGGCTACATGGCTCCAGGTACCACTCCAATTTATTTCATTTTTTAGGATTTTCTCACTATTAGCATGTGCAATTAAGGAATTTATCAATCATTTTAACAAAATTCATCATACAGAGCTAGCACAAACAATGCGCGTCACAGATAAGTGTGATGTTTATAGTTTTGGAGTGGTCACATTAGAGATACTACTGGGAAAGCACCCAGGAGATTTCTTGGCCACGTTGCCATCAATAGAGAGTTCGCAAGTGATGTTGAAGGATGTGATAGATCAGAGACTTCCAACTCCAACATCTCGATTGGGTGAAGCAATAACCTTTGTGATGACCGTAGCCTTGGCGTGCACGCGTGCGCACCCCGAATCCAGACCCACCATGCATTTTGTGGCCCAACAGTTATCGGCTATTGAGCAGACTTCTCTAGTTGAACCCTTTGGGACAATAACGCTAAATAACTTAACAAGGTTTCATGAATAGAGCGACGAGGCCTCTGACCCCACGTGTCTTGTCTCTTCGTAATCTTTTTGGTTTTGCTTTAATTTCATTACTTTCTCACAATATAACAAAAAAAAGAAAGAAAAGATAGCATAGGATATATATATATATATAACTGATAAAATTCGAATATGTATTTCTTTCTTTTAATAAAAAATATGATGTGTGTATGCACGTGTGAGTCTTTAATAATAATAGTACTTGTTAGCACTTAGCACTGCAGCATTTAAGTAACAAGCTTTCAGCATATAAAATGAGAAATTATCTTGTATTCCTAAAATTCGAGGATTGAGTTTTGCTCAAAGATAATTCCTATATCATGAATTGCTCGATTAAAACCATCTTTTTGTCTTTCAAGCTTACATGCTACTACAATGATAATTGTCCTAAAACAAAAAAGTATGCTCCTAAAACCATCAAACGAAATGGAAAGAACACTATATCCACTACCCTCTGCAGCCTTAGCATGCTACCCCTCATTGTTCGATTACTGGACCAGTTTGCTTAGGCAAAAATGGATCAATCTGAACCCAAAGCAACGAGACAACTAAGGGCCCATTTAGTTCCTGAAATGACAAAAAATGGAATGAAATGAAATAGATCAGCTATCAAAATTGAAAATGAAACTAAATGTCATCAAAATTAATTTAATCACGGTGTTGGTGGAGGAGGAGAAGAGGTTGATGGAGGAGAGAAAGTCAAGGACGAAAGAGAAAGATGAAGGTGAAGAAGATGAAGTTAGCGAAAGAGAGTAATTTGTTTTAAAAAAGATTTTTAAAAGTGGGAATGATAAAAGATAAGGGCCAAGATGATAATCCCCATCCCCTATTTTTTGGATGTCTTCATTCCATATGAAATCTAAATTTTCACTTCATTGTGCAACTAAACAATCTAACATTTATATTAAAATTAAGAATTTCATTCCCAAACCTCTTAGAAATCGAATCAAATATGTCTTTCTAGTCCATTTATATTTATTTTTATTTAATTAATTTTATTTTTTAAAATTTTTTTCTATTTCTCTAATATCATACCAAATAAACTTAGAGTAGCTATCATTCCATTTCTAATTATTCAACTCCATTCCATTCTTGGTTACTTCGGAACCAAACTAGCCTAAGGCTATAAGTAGCAGTGACCAAAGGACAACACTAGTAAGATTCCTGTTAGTGTTTTGCTTTCCCATTAGATTGTTGACGAAAGGACATAAGTGCACAATAACTCAAAAGACTAACAGTTCAATTCGTTTAACTACTTGAAGAGTTAGGTAATGTGATGAGAATGATATAAAGAGAAATAAAGGGATAATAATCACATATGAGTTTTAAGTGAATTTGTTTGGTATGAAATTGAGTATGATTAAAATAAATTTATTTTTAATATTAATTAAACATAAATAAATATAAAATGACTAAAATGCCCCTAGGTTAAAAAAAAAACCCCTTCCTTCTTTCTTCTTCCATTCGACCGGGCACCACCACTACAATACTCCTGGCCAATGGCCACTTCTTCCTCCATTCACCTCCATCCTCCTCCTCATTCTTTCTCCTCCCACCAATACCAAAACACAATTAGTAAGATTTAAAAAAAAAACATATTGGCGAACAGGAAAAGTAAATCTATGACTAGATCAACGAACCAGTCTCTCGCCAGTGATTTGCTACAAGAACAATGAACCCAAATCACCCCTACCTTCCACTTGGCTAGATCGACACTGTCGAACCAGATCATAGCCCACTAGACACCACCCACACTCCCTCACTGTTCCCCGCTTGACCCTTTCGAATAGAAGTTGTTAGTGTGTAGCAAATTGATGGGCATAAAGAATGACAAGGGGCGATTTTGATTTGCGAAGCTCGCCATCACATTTAGCGTTCACAAATGGCAGCTAATTGAGAATGAGGAGGTCAAATATGGCAGCTGATTGAGAATGAGGGAGGGATAAGGAGTCATTTTTGTTTTTGGGAGTAGCATAGTCATTTTACACATGATCACAATAATGTGAAGGTGTTCACTTGCAAAAATCAGTGCAAAGCACGTTACAGGAATAATGATGATAAGGATCACATAAAGTAATGGTTATCATATACTCCCTCAATTCCTTAATATAAGGGATAATTGGGGGAGTTTTCATGTTTCAAAATATAAAGGACATATAAGGTATATTTGGTGTATTTAATGACTTTTTTTAAAAATACTCCTAATTAAGATGATATATTTTCAATATAATTTATTTGTGTTAATTACATGATGAAAGAGTTATTAACGTTAAATGATAATATTTTTAAGAACTACTATATATTTCAGATAAATTTATTATTTTTTTTAATCTATATAATTTTATTTTTTATTCTTTATATTAAAAAATAGAAAGAGTAAATTAAGAGCAACCAAACAAGCTATTCTGTTGTGACATGAACATCAACCCCTCACGTAACTCGCAATGTAAACCAACTAAACTGGTGGTAAAAATAGTTTACCTACTGAAGGTCCCACCATGAGCCATAGCCATTCATTGTGAGAGCGGTCCGCGTGGGATGATAAGATTAGTCCACTTCGTAGAGGTAGACTTCGTTACACCTGTTGCCTGCATTGCTCAGACAATGTAATAAATGTCTACAACTTTTTTATAAGAATACTCCAGTAACAACTTTAAATTGATAAAAAGAAATTAAAGAACCGGGGAGAACAAGATGCCCATTGTAGGGACGGTTGGAGCCTACTGGAATCACAAGGATTCTTATAAGGATTGTAGCTCAGCCCCTTCCTTCAAAGGAATTCCTAAAACTTCTCGAGAGGTGCGGGTGAAGTCAAATCTCAGAACAGTTATTCTTCCAGAACTCCTCCTGGATGATATTGGTTTATTTGAATGCTATTTGTCCACTAAATAGTCCAATTTGATAACGTTGAAAGAGGCAGTAAAAGAGCACTTAGCGTATGCCGGAAAAAAAAAAAAAGAAAAGAAAAAGGCCACCTAGCTTGTGAAAATAGTTCAGGGTATATACAATTCACGTATGGTGGGTCAACACCTAGGATCCTCATATATATATGCACTTTAGAGCGAGGGTTGAAACCAACACTAGAAACTGCACAATCGAACCTGTAATTTGCAGATGATTGCCATTTCAGCTCAGTAATTTGCAGAATTTAATTGCTTTATTCTTATAAATAAACAAAAGTTTTGTGACATTGGTAGATTTGTAATTTTTCTGGCAAAATCTACAGTTATGGAGCCTCTATTTTAGTGCAACTAACACGCTCTTGTGTATAATTCATTTTCATTAAAAAAAAAAAACGAAAGACTTATAATAATCAAAATAAACGTATCAATGATCTCTTGAGGGTAGCGCTTTATAAATTTTGCATTTGGACTGATCCAAACTCCTTTTTCAACGTCGACCAAATGAAAACGCTATGATACGACAAGTAGCATGTGAAGATGGAGATTAATTAGAATTAAGATGGTCCCAAAGAGGCATATTGTTTTTCTTGGTAGCATTTACACATTGCAGAACTTCAAACAAAATTATTGAATGAATACTGTGTAATATAACTTATCAATTCTTTTGAGCTACAAAATCATTTATCAAAGTTTTATAATTAGCTTGATAATTCCAACAATATTCCACACCCAATAAATAATATGCTTAATTTATTCAATTTATTTTATAAAATAATTGATCTTAGGGTCGCTTACTATACTTCTTAGAAAATAAATTTCCGGAAATTTCAGTTTTATGTACTTGTTTAATTTTTTAATTCCTGGCAAATTCAAATTCTTTTTAAAATAAATAATTTATGTTTTAGTGTTAAATACATTAATATTTTTATTAAAAATGAATTAAATAGCTAAGAATATTTTTTACAAAATATCACAAATTACTTGAGAAGTAAAACTTCCCAAATTCTACTTTTTGAAATAAGACCAACTTCTTGAAAAGTTTCACACTTTTTTTAAAACAAACAATACTTAATGTTTTATTTTTTGAGAAATTTTACTTCCCTCATCCAACTAATCATAATCACATATCAAATAACCTAAAAGTTGAAAAACTCTAGTAACAACTACCATAGATTTTATCAATAATATTTTATAAATAATACTTATATTTAAAAAATGGTTTTTTTAATATAGTTTAATATTTTTCAGAAGTATTAAATATCATTTAACAAGTATAAAGAATAATATGATATTATCTCCTTCACGCAACTTTCATAAAAAGATATAGAAAAACAATATAAAAAAATTATGGTTCTAGAACAACCGCCTAAATGGCCCATGGGAAGCCACTGCCTTCAATTGATTATCAATTTATTTAGCATTTGGCAGAACCAAGTCTTTCATACCTTTGCAACCTTCCACAACCTACATTAGTGCTTAGTATATATAAATTTAAAACAACTTTTTGAAAAATATCAAATTGACGTAAAAGCTCACGCGTTATGTTATCGCAATTATTGTAATTGGCTGACACCAGTAATGATGTAAAGGAATAAGACTGTTGTAAATTTGATCATATATATATATATATATATATATATTGTGAATATTCATGACCTTCAAGCTTAGAATTGGCAAGAAAAATTAAATAGTAAAAAAGCTCTTAGAATTCAAGGGATGTGATTTTTAATATAAGATATTTTTAATTGAATCATGCGAATTAAGAATAGGAGTTAAAGTTAGTTAATTACCTTATTTTTTTTAAAAATCTAAATATTTTATTAAAATTACATTTATTTAATTTTTTTTTATATATTAAATATGAATATTTTAAAAAAATATATAATAAATACTACCTCATATGCTATGAGATTTTATATTTAAAAGTAAAGTAAAAAGTCATATATTTGATACAAGAGCAGTATTCATTAATCAACCTATCAAACCTATCAAAGAATCTTCACTATTTACTTTTTTCTTATATTCATGAATCAAAATCGTTAAGTTGAAAACTTTTCGTCAAAGATGCATTAATTCTGAATAATATAAATCTTATATTTAATATAAATACATTGTATCCTAATCCCTTTAAGTTAATATTTAATAATTAGAATGTTGGCCAAAAAAAAAACTTTAATAATTACAAGCCTATAAACAAGAGGTTTACAAAAGGTATCGTAAACAAATCTAAATCAAATTGAATGAGAAGCATTCTCATCATTTTTCCTCTCTAAAATCTTGATTTCATCAAGTTGTTCATATTTACGTTAATTAGTTTCATAACAAAGATATTTTATATAGAATTCCAGTTCTCAATTACCGAATCGTTTTTAAAGTTTTTGTTGATTTAATATTTTACTAATTTTACAGAAGCTGTAGTTCAAAAAATAAAAAACGCAAACTCTCCGTCTCTCCCTAAATCACTCTTTGCGGATATAAGTATAATTATTGAGCAATAAATATAAATATTTGATTCTCAATTTTTCTATATAAAACAAACCTATTTAGGGTCTATATGTCTCTTGCCTTTTTCATCCCAAAAAAGATTAACATTTGCTATAAGCAGGGAATACTCTTGGTCACTGCAGGAAAAAAATTACAAAAGTTCAAATTGTAAAAGAAAAAAGAATTCTTCATAAATTGTAATCAATAGGAAACTATATCATAAGTCCTTTTCTCTAATTTGTCATAATTTAGGGACAAGACTTTTGTAAGTCAATCCAATGGATCCCACCCTTGGTTCTCTTTTTTTTTGTTTTTGTTTTGGCCAACTGCACCCTTGGTTTTCAAAGCAGCGACATTTAAAAGTTGATTATGGCCCAAGATTAGGGCTGTACAGAAATCAATTGAGAGTTTAGGGTTCCCACATCAACTACTAACAAGGGGAAACCATAATTAAATTAAATATTCATAATTTATGTAAATGATATGTAAGGACCTTCAAAAATAATATTTTTTTCAAGAGTCACCTAGTTTTAATCATATTTCGTAAAGTTACAATTTAATTTTTGTTGATATTACAAGAGTGTTTTCATCCAATAGTAGTAACCAATTTAAAACATCTGCGTAACATCAAAAAGATCATACTCTAGCTTTAAAAATATGAGTGACAAATCATTAAGAAAATCAGTAATAACTCGATCATTTCTTTGATCATTGAGAGTAACTTTAATTTTCAAAATTTTAATTATCATCATTAATAGAAATTATAGATTCTTATTTGTAACTTCCTCTGCGCTGTACTCAGACCCACATAATTAGATGATGACTATCGTCACAGGCAAAACCTTCGTTACAATTGCAACAAATACTTAAAAAGTGAGGTCAAAAGAAAATCTGTAGATGCTGTAACTTTTGAAATATAAAAGTTCAGATAGCCCTAGGAAAAACACCAACAATGATAATTGCAACATTAGTCTTATCTCACTAATATGAGATCGGTTATGTGGATCATACGATACTAATAAACTCTATCAAACACCATCTCCTCAAATAAATCATTTATTAAGAGGTTATTCTTTATAATTTTTCTTAGTGTCCTTTTTGGTCTTTTTTCTTCATCTTTTAATAGGGCTCCAAAATATTTAATCAACTCTCCTAATTAGCTCTTCTTATTCTTTTCTTTATACATGACCAAACCACCTTAAACAATTTTTCACCATTTTCTCCTTGATAGGTGCTACTCTGACTTTTCTTCATATACAATCATTTCATATTTTATCTAATTTTGTATGACCATATATCTATATCAATATTTTTATTACTACTACTCTCATCTTATATTTTTGTTGTCCTTTCAAAGCCCAATATTCGCTACTATATACCATCACTGATCTTATAACTATTTAATAAAATTTTCCTTTAAACTTAGTAGGTATCTTATGGTCACAAATAACTCGTGATGTTTTTCTCCAGTTTAACTATTCAGTTTGTATCCCATGCAAAACATTTCCATTAATTTTATCATCATTTTATAAAATCGACACAAAATATCTGAATTTTGATACTAGGAAAAACACCACCTCGACCAAAATAAATGAGGAATATTTGTGAAAGGGAAACTTTGATTAATCTCATTGCATACCTCATAAGGTGGACCGTCCTTGTAGCTTCCTACGTCTTGCGTTCATCTAAACGCCATCATTGATAGAAACCAGCGTTTGACAATAATTCCAAATGAAAGAGAAATAGTTTCTTTAAGAAGGCTGAGCAGGCATGCAAGAGCCATACACTAAGGTGAAACATGACAACCTTTCACAAGGCTTCTGCTCTATTCTTTCACATACTCTTGCTATGTTTTCTTCCATTGAAGATAACTGCATCACTGAGAGCAGAAGCAGAAGCTCTTGTCAAATGGAAAAACAGTCTATCTTCTTCTGTCAACTCTAGCTGAAGGAACTTCAATATCTTGGTTTCTTCTTCAACAACCTTAATGGGACCATTCCCTATCAAGTCACGAATCTCCTCAAGGTATGGTATCTAGACTTGCTCTAAGACGTGGCCCTAAGCAGCAACTTTCTTTCTGGGCCAATTCCTCAAAATCTTGGAAAGCTCATTCATTTGGAGAACCTTAATGTCTCACACAACCATCTTTCAGGGACAATCCCACAATCGTTTTCAAGTATGCACATTCTTCACTCCATCGATTTTTCTTTCGACAATTTGATGGGTCCTATCCCCACTGGGTTTATTTTCCAAGTAGTTCCCATTGAAGCTTATGTTGGAAATTCTGGCTTGTGTGGACAGGCAAAAGGATTAATTAATTGCGCCTGAAAATCCTCCCTAAACAAATCTAGGCGAAAGGTGCTTCTTCTTGTTCTTATACCAGTTTGTGGGCTATTAATTTTCGGGGTGATTGTTTCTAGTGTAATATCCCGCACCATTTTTTAGTGATTTAATGGTCTATTAATCTTCATCTAGGATCTATTTAGTGAGAATTTTGGAATTTTGAAGATTTAGGGCCTAAACGGAAAACGTACAATTTTCCCCCGGGGGGGGTGGAAAGCTTTGCTGCGGTGAAGGCTGCCAATTTTTGATAAATAATTTTTGACGGCGTCATTATTTTCAGCAAGGAAGGAAGAAGGGTTTTGTGGAGGATTTACTAGGATTCAATTTCTAGGTGACGATTAAGAGCGCAAAATACCTCAAAGAATCACTCAAATTTTGAAGGTAATGACTTAATCTTGTCCCTCCCTTCATTAATCTTTGCAAGTTTCATGGTAGATTTTTGGGATTTGGTCTTGATTTTGAAACATAGCCCTAATACCTAAATTTATGATGTTTAAATATTGTAATCTAGCTTTTGAAAGTGTTTAAAGGTGATATAGGTAAGCATATATTGGTTAATTTTGATGATTGAAATTTGGAAGTAAAAAACTAGTATAGCATTCGTTATATTTAAATCTTGATTCAGAACTTTTAAGTATTTAATTGGTGAATTAATTGGATGAAAATTTGTGTTGGATGAGTAGAAGATAAGATGCTCCCTCTGATTCTTTTTATTAGTTGCATTCTATAAGTTTTTTATGGTTCTAAATATAAGTCATTTTCTATGAGTTTTTGGGATATTAATTACTTTTTCTCAAAAACACCCTTATTTAATTATGAGAAAGAAAGAGAATTGTTTGAATTTATAATATTTATTAAAGGATAAAGATAGAAAACACATTAATTTAAAGATAATTTTAATGATATAACAAACTTTTCTTAATTTTAATGAGATAGTTAAAATAACTTATATTAAGCACTGGATGGAATATCATCCTATGAATTCCTAGAAGTTCTCCTAGTTTAAAAGTGATGTTTTTGTAACTAATATAAATAATTAAAGTCACTTTAATGTCAATTTAAGCTTTTTTTAGTAGAAAAATAAAATTATCTTGAATACTTGGGATAATTAGATTTAACATGTACTAGTATATCAATAGTTTTGATATATGAATCAGAAGAGTAAAACATGATTAAATAATTATGATATCTTGTGATATTGATTGATACGTTAGATACCTTTTCTTTTCAATTTCTATTTCCAACTAAGTTTCATTTTCATTGGCTTACATTTATTTGTGAGTGTAAGATAAAAAAATTCTTGCAAATTGCATGATATTTATTTGTATATTTAACATATAAAATATGTTATATAATATACACATGCCTATATGTATTTAAAAGTTTTATATAATTTATGAGCCCCCACGCCCCCCAAAAACGCCAAAAAAAAAAACAACAAAAATAGAGCACCCAAACAAATGATCCGTCCCTGACCGCAGAACCACCGCTAACGACCAACTAGGAACCAGAACCTAAGCTTATCTAGCGATTTTGATTTCAAGGAAAAAAAAAAAACGGAGAACAAAATATTTTCATAACAGAAACTGTAGACTATTGATTTTGCAACCATCAAAACCCAGCAGCGATGAACGTTCAACAGTAACGCAGAACCAAAAACAAAGAACAAAATCTCAGAATAAGAATTGCAGAACGTCAGCGAAGAAGAAGATAACGAAAACAAAAATCGATATTCTCTTTATGTACAAAAAAATCAATTGTCCGGTCCCATTCCTCCCGAGATAGGAAACATGAAAGTAATGAGACAATTAGACAAATTATGGGGTCCAATTCCTCCAACAATAGGAAGTCTTGAAAGCATTATACACATAAATTCTTTCCTCAAATAACCTCTCAGGAACCATTCCCATGGAAATTGGAAACCTCACTTCACTCCAAACTTTTGATGTCCACAGTAATCCTTTACACCGAGAGTTGCCAGAAACTATTTCCCAGCTAACTGAGTAAAGGTTTCATAGATAGAATGATCAAAGTCTCATAGAAACTGTTTCCCACCATGCATTTTGTGGCCCATCAACTATCGGTTATTGAGCAGACCTTCTCTCTGCTTGAACCCTTCGAAACAAGAAGTTAACAAGGTTTCATAAATAGAATGATGAAGCCTCTGACCCCACGTGTATTGTCTCTTCGTAATTTTTTGGTTTTACTTTAAGTTCATTACTTTTTCACCAAAAAAAAAGACAAAAAAAGAACAAAAGAAATGATAGTGTAGGATAATCATTCCGTTAACACAAAATTCTAATATGTATTTCTTTTAATCAAAATATGAAGTGTGTGCGCACTTGTGAGTCTTTAATAATAATAATACTTGTGTCAATTGGGTGGGAAAGTTTTGGGGTATGCCTTTGTCAGCACCATAGGCATTTAAGTAACGTGTCCTTTTTTTTCCGGTTTCATGAATTGCTTGATTACAACCATCGTTTTGTCTTTCAAGCTTACATAGTACACTTATAATTGTCCTAAAACAAAAGGTATGCTCCTAAAACCATCAAACGAAATGGAAAGAACACTACATCTACTAGCCCCTGCAGCCTTAGCATTCTACCCCACATTGTTTGAGTACTGGACCAGTTTGCTTGGGCAAAAATGGATCAATCCGAACCCAAAGCATTGAGAAAACCAAGGCTAGAAGTAGAGACAAAAGGACAACGATGGTAGGAGTCCTGTTTTGCTTTCCCATTAGACCTTTGAGGAAAGGATTCAAGTGCACAATAACCCAAAAGGCAAAAAAAAGTTTACCAAATAAAGGTCCCCAAGAGTCATAGCCATTGTTAACGGCATCAGAGATTCCAGCCACAATTCCCACCACATTCAAGATTATGAGAGTGGTTGGTGGGATGAGGAGATTAGTCCACTTGTAAAGGTAGAATCCAGTATCACCTATTGCTCTTGTTCGGACAATGTAATCAGCGTCCAGTCCTGCAACAACTTTAAGGAGACCCTGAAATACAGCAAATAGATGTGAAGAAACACCTCCAATGATCCAGAGTTGCTCATTGCGCCACCAGTCCTGAATGCTAACCCCACTCCATCGAAGCTCTAGCACACAAGTTAAGATGATGGAGATAAAAAGGGCCATTAACCACATGCTATCAAGATTTGTCAACTGCAAAGAATAAAAGTATGGTCAGAAAACACAAATCTAATGGCAAAATTACCGTATTCACTTTGCTTGACAGTAAAATGTGTATGAGAGCCTAAAGCAGATCAGTTATCTAAGTAATCAGTTAACAAGATACTTTAATGGTTATGTAGTCCAATATCTCAACAAATATAACCCAAATGCAATTCATTAATCACACTCACTGATCAAAACACAATTTACTTACGGTTGGGATGATGAACTTTCCAGTCAGAAGACAGACAGCTGGAATTGTACAGTATATTAGCAAAGGGATGGAAGTGAATGGGTAAACAATAATATCAGTATAAGCCAGCCTCTGAAGCCACTTCAATTTTCCTTTATAGCCACACCACAGTGGGCAATGGCCACTGAAGAATATCTCAACAGAACCTAGAGCCCGCCTCAGAACTTGGTGTAACTGATCTGATAGATTTATTGGAGCAGATCCCTTGAACGCTACTCTTTTTGGCATGCAGTACGTTGATTTCCATCCTCTACAATGCATCTTAAAACCAGTCAAGATACCTTCCGTGACTGAGCCATAAATCCAACCAATCTGCAAAGGAAATAAATTTGCCAAGAAGATTTAATTGGTTCGTAATCATGGAGTATAACAGGAATGGCCTCCTTAAATATTAATTGAAGGAAAGAACCCGTTGCAATAAATGTTATTACCTCTTTGCCCCATTCTGTTTTCTCTTCATAGTCACAACTCATAACATGAATGGCCTCCTTCATCAGTAGTATAGCATTAGTGCCTTCAGGAACTCCACCATCCCCCCTCAAAGTGGAAGCAATAAAAACCGGTGACTGCCCAAATCGTTTAACTAAATTTTCCCGTGACATAAGGGATGATTGCTCTTGCTCCTCATAACCTTCAGATTCTTCTTCACTCTCATCAGGATCAAAAATCTCTAGCTCGTCACAACTTTCAAGCAATTTTTTCAGGTCCTCAAGATCAAGTTTTTCTAGTTCATCATAATCTTCAAGATTTTCATCAATCTCTTCAAGATCAGACATGGAATCAGACCCACCACAGCAATAGCAACACCGAGGAGGCCACCACTGGCAAGACATCTTTGACCTTCTCTTAAATATTTGTGGATCATAACCATATAAAGCCCGCCTGTTAAAAACACATCCACTACCAAAATATACCGGACCTTGAATCCCATCAAAGCTTTTCATGTTGATCTAGAAACAACGTAGCATAAAAGGCAGAAGTTGAAAGCCGGTTAGTGAAACTGCGATTTATATTTTATACTTATGTTTGATTAGTTGGTATTAAGAATAGTGTTTCTTACATCAAAGAAGACAGTATTGCAATTAGCATATCTATCACAGTTATCCGTGCCATCGAAACTCAATGGACATTGGACAAAACAGAGGTCCCTTCCATGGGGGTCCATTAGAAAGCACATGGCCTCCCTTATAGCCTTGCTATTGTTGATGTAGTGGTCACAATCCAGATTCAACAAGAAAGGAGCATTTGTAAGCACAGCAGAAACTCGAACCTTTTTAGGACAGATGACATTGCACGTGTCATTAACAATTAACAATTTTTCTAACAACAATGTCTTAATCGAAGGAAGACATATATAACTTGAAGTTGAAGTTTGAGCAACGTACCAGAGCATTCAGGGCACCAGCTTTTCTGTGGTTATGATAGCTGGGACGATTTTCACGCGAAACATACACGAGCCTTGGCAATTCGTTACCTTCCACATCCAGAGTACCAGCGCCTCCCAGATAGACCTACAATGGCAAGTTTATGAGCCACAGCAGCAGAGACCTAACTAATCCAAGAATTACAATTCAGATCCATCAAACCGTGCATCTCCAAAACAAAGTGTTAAATAGAAATCAAGCGGGAAGAAACTGAGGATGGAATGCCAAACCTGACAAATTCCTGGATGATCGTGAGTGTTGTTCCCAGGCCATGGCATACCATTCTGAATCACCCACCCCTCCTCTGGTTTTTTCTGAGCCTTTGCCACCAATGCATTAATATTCACTTTGAATTCCTCATACTCTCTCTGCAAGATAACACATTTACAAAAATAGCTTTACATCAGCATTCTACAATCACCCAAAAAAAAAAAAAAGCATGAAAGTAGATTTCATGTCCTATTTATATGTCTACCTTAATGGCCCTGCGTTCCTTCACAAATGCAGGGTGCACCTTATCTTTGAAGTAATCAACTTTCTGAGAGAAATAGAACTCAGGTGCCCGTGGTTCAATGTCATACTTCTTGCAGAAGGGCACCCATTTTCTTGCAAATTCGGCAGTTTCAGATAGCGTATCAAAAAGTAGCAGAGACGCCGCGTCATCGGAGACATAGCAGGTGACCTTCTCGACAGGATAATCGACGGACAAGATTGAGAGAACCGTGTTTGCCGTTACAATGGGTGGTTCCTTCGAAGGGTCTACAGTAGTCAAAAACACATCAATTGGGGCTAGACGGTTTGGCTCTTTACGCTCAAACCGAACGGACAAGCGGTCCAGGTAAGTTTGGCGCGTGATGGGGATCCATTTGGGAAATTGGTCAAGAATCCAAGATAGAGCAAACCAGACTTCGCAGATTACAGAGATAAGCCACAAGGCGTATGCATCGTTCACTGGATTTGTAATACGGAAACGGAAGAAGAAAGCTAGGATGATCAGACGCAGCACGATGACTATTCGATATGGGTTGATTAGGTTTGAAGGTACTGGCACTTTGCGCCACAATGGTTGCCTTGAACTGCCACACCAAATTTCAAAATTATCATCGTTTTCTTTTCTTCAAAAAACGGCTTTTTGGTTAAAAAGATTATCAAATATTGAGTAGAACGGGTACTCATACAGGTGATCAGCACTATATACTTATCAAATTTATACCATCTAAATCAGTACAGATTTAATTTGAATGGTACAGATTTCTAACTTTGTATTTAATTTTTTTTATATAATAATAATATTTTTTTAAAAATAATAGTTATAAAATTATATCTACTTTAAATTATATATCTAATAAAATAAAAATATAAAAAAATATAATAATAATTTTAATCAGATCTAGACTATCTAGATTGATCTGAAAGGTTCAGATCTGATGAGTATATGATATTCATCACAAGCACCAAATGGGTATATTGCACAGAGACTATAAAGCCTTGTTTGATAAAGGAAAACAAATAAAAATAAATTTATATATATATTTACACTTACATTTTTTTCTTTAAAAAATATTACTTTTTTTTTTTCCAAATGAACTTATGATATTAGACAAAAACATCTAACATGATAATTTAAAACCTCTGCCTTTTAAACTATACATCCAAAGACACTTCTTACTAATTTGAGATTTAAAAATCTCTATCTTTAAAGCACCCAATAATAATAATTACATTCATAAACATATGATAATTGATAAATAATGATTACATTGATATATTGAATGCTTTAAAAAAAATTTATTCTTATTCCTTCTCCAACAGTGAACCAAACGGAGCCTAGTGATATGCTTGATTGATTTGAAGATAAATAGTAGGTTATGAATTTTTTCAGATAAAATCAACCTGTATTTGCTGCACACGATAATAAGAGTTTAAATCCTAGATTTAACTTTATCTTAAAACATGTCATTCAACTTTAATTCAATCTGCCCATAATTACATTGTGATTCTCTTGTCATCACCGAAGTAGGGGGAGAGAGAAAAATTACTTACAGGAAATCATCGTCATCCCCTTGATCATCTTTTTCTGTGTCTTTGCATTCTGCATCGCTGTCGATTTCCTTACCAGCAACTAGGACCCATATAATTAGAAACAAATTAACACGCAAGAAATATCTATTATAATTTATATACAATCAGAAAAGAAAACCATTATATATATATATATATATTTCACACACACAACAAATGAAGGTAAATTACGATTACCTCTCCCTTTTTCCTTTAAGAATTTATCACTTGATATACCTCTTTAATCAGTTTAAAAAGCGGCATGTGCTCACTCTAATCAGTATTCAGTAATGAATTACTACCAAATGTAACATAAAAGTCTAATTACGTGTTTAAGCCTCAGCTATCCTCTTATATATATATATATATATGACACAGTTCTATCTTTTTTTTCATCTGAGCATCGATCCCTATTATTACTTCCATTTTCTTTCTCGTTAATGCTCTGATAAATAGAGTAATAAACAATAAGCATATCTGGAATTGATGTTGAATCCATACTTGTCATAGCAATGATGGAAGTAGGGAGATCTCCAGCTTACTTAGAACATCTTGAGAGAAATGAGATGAGAGGGTAGAAGGGAGAGAATGAGTCTCACATTGGGGTTTGTGGGAATTAATTAACTCACAAAGAGACAAAAAAAAGTCTCTAATTTTAAAATAACAAAATTAGTTGCTTAATTAGTTTAAATAGGATCATTGACTTAATTTAAGATGGTTTACAAGTTGTTATATCTTCAAAATATTATAAATTGAATATTCCAACCTATTATGATTTATTCTATTAAATCCAATCTATTTTAATAAAGTGCTTAAAAAAGCTACTTAATATTAATAGTTGTAACCTGATAATTAATTTGATTATTGATTATTGATTATTGATAATCTACATATAAAAAATAAATTATTCCAAAAGTTAATTGTTAATCAACTCCATCCCCCTCCCCAATGAAACTTAAACCACACCACAATATATTTTCACTCCATGACCACTTGTAAGTGCTATATATGGAGTCAAACTAATCGAAGAAAAATAGAAGAACCACACCGGCTAGCAACACGTACTTATTCCTTCATTTTCTTCTCCATTGTTTTGTCAACCTTTTGATCCTTCTCAATCTCTCTTTCTCCACTTCAAGATATATCATGTTAAATGAGGAGAAAAGAGAACCATGGATCTAGGACAACTAAAATATATTGTTTTTAGTCAGTTTAGTACGGAGGTTGCAAAATGCCAACAGAAAATAGTAATTGGAGGAATCAACGGACAAATACCCAACCCAGCTCCTCAAATTTTTTTCAGAGTTTTTATGTATGTACGTATATGCGATATTAAGTACGATCTCTATGTCCTTGGTAAAAAAAAAAAAAAAGTATGATCTCCATGATATTGTAAGAATAGCATAAATATATAACAATTTCCCATTGAAATTCTTATTACAATTTTTTTGTTTTCAAAAATAAAAAAATAAAAAAAACTTATTTCATAAATTTTTTTTATAATATGTTTTTGAAAATAAAAAAATAAAAAACTTGAAATATTTTTAAGGTGTTCTCTATTTTTTTATTTTGAAAAATAAAAAAAAATATGAAAATTATTTACCTTATTAATAGTAAAGTTATAAATTTTGAATAATATTTTTTAGTTATAATTTTGATAATAATTATTTAAAAATATTTTTTTATTTTCTTATTCCCAAAACTTATTCTAAAAAATAATTCTACAAAATTATTTTAAGAATAATAAAGTAGAAAATACTGTCAATCAACCCTCAATCTGTGTTGGGAAAAAACTCAAAAAGAAAAAGAAACGCTTACCAGTGGAAGCAGAAGGTGGAGAAGCTTGATCATTGGCAAGCAACTGCTGTTGATTACAGTATGTATTTCCCTGTCAAAATTAATCACAACGTACAGCTTCATTGTGTCATTGCGTTTTTTAATATAACAAACTGATAAAATCATAATATTGTTTCATTTTAAAAGCTACTTTTGTGAAAAACATGACCAGGAATCAATTATTGCCTTTTAAAGTTTAGCCAACCTCGTTCTCTGTATAAACTAAGCCTAATTTCTAATAAATGATCATTTTATGTCTCAACGTTGATGCCTGAAACTAATTACCACATGGTTGTTAATTAACGTGATCTTGTATGTATACAATTAATTATTACGATCGACCAGATCAGCTAGCATGAGCAAGGTATATGGACAAAAGTAAGGAACATATACTAGGCCTAGGGCAAAGCTGATGAATATATATATATATATATATATATTTATATTTATATATTTATATATACCTGATAAGCGGCATGTTCAGAGAAACTGAGTAGTTCATGAGTTGGGGAGTGAGAAGCAGCAGCCATGGGGGATGGTGCATGGTGTAGACAAAAGTGGAAGAAGAAAGGATTTATAAGAAAACAAGTGCATGAATGTATTCCATTATCCATCAAACCTGTGAGTTGGCAAGTCTTTAAGACGTCAGCAAGCGATTGGAGGCTACCGCTACTTTGATTTGCTCCATCACCACCTTCTTCCATACTTCTCTCTGCGTATCATCATCATAATCATCATCATCTATATATATATATATATATATTCACACACACACACCTAGCTTGCACTTTTGTAACTCAGCCATCTTTTATCTGGCTCTTATTTTAGTTGGCATTTTGCTGTAATTAAAAAAGATCGTCTTATCATTACTAAATTATTTTTAGATCTCTATTTGTGCGTGTAGCAATAAGTATTCCCCTCATTTAATTTGATAATAATTCTTCTTGTATAATTTACAGGAGTATATTTATGTCTGTTTCAGCACCTTTAATAAACTTTTATATGTGTTACAGATAATCCTATATGTGCATGTATGTACCTTACGGGAATGACATTCTATCAAAAGTCAATTTTGAAGTTGGCACACTTATTATTATTATTATTTTTTTTTTATACTTTTAACTTTTTTTTTCTCAAATCTGTCCAGGATAACCGGGTCAGGTCCCTTCTTTGTATCTTCTGCAGGAAAATTTACCCTCTATGTTTGTTGAGACAATGTTTTTGCTTTTGAAGAATATTTTAAAATACAAATTTTCAAGATTTTAAAATGGCTCACATTCTTACTTTATTGTGATATCTCAACTTATTTCTATTTGAAAGTTAATATATGTCTGTCTATTTTTGTGCAGATATACGAAAATAAGCAAGTAGGCTTTAATGGCAAGTCTCAAATCATTTTGAGGATCCACGATACCAATCTTGCTCTTGCACTCTTCCTTTCTTTGTCTAATTCACAACATAATCTATTTGGAAAGGGAAAATGAACCGATGGAAAGGTGAAATTTTTAATTATAGGTGACACCAAAACTGTCTTTTTACACTGCCCACAATTTTAGTCAATCAACGGATCTTATATCCTCGGACGTAGAAATTAAGTTGATGTTTACAACAATTACTCTCTTACTTTGGTATTAACATTTTTTTCCTTGGAACGTACACTTCGTTAATTGTCATCGTTCGCTATTCTTATTTCTTACTGTGAATATGGTTATCAGAAGTCAATTTTTAGTTGTCACAGTAAAGATTGGGCGTTTTCTATTGTTGTTAACTACCTTTCCTTAAACTGTTAAGACAACAAAACCATTCATTTTCGTCCTTATTTGATCATCTCTCTTTCTTGAAGGAAAACGTATACCTGATCGGATATCGTAATTCTTATCGGAAATTTACCAATAAAGTTTATAAGCTTTCTCAGCTGTAACAAAACAAAAAAAAAACTTTCCCTTTCTTTAAGAAATCTTCTAATTTCATTTCCTATTTTGTTTTATTTTGAACATATTAGTATTTTATAACCTTTCATTCATTTTGATGAATATATATGTTTTTTTTTATATAAATATGAATTTGATTTCAATAAATTTGTGTTGCTGCTAAAATTACTTATTGCTTCTTATATCATCTTAAATGGATGTACTCCTTATTAAGCTCGAAAATTTTCTCAAAGTGTGGCAAAGATTATCAGGAATATGCATTATTCACGTGTGGGGATTATATTTTGAAGTTTTCTGCGCGTTTTATTAATGATAACACTGCAAAAATTTCATGATAGCATTCACAAATTTGTCTTTTTCTTCTCTTAATACGGATCCATTCTTACAAACCATACCCCAAAAAAAAAAAGCATTCAAATTACGAAATATCTCAGCTATTTAGTTATTAGTATGTTTATTTGTGTTTGGGTCCTCTTCCTTTGTGAGACTAATAAACGGCCTCCCGCACGGCCTTCATGGCTGCTCCGCCTACATTCAACATCGGGA
Organism: Adenanthera pavonina; assembly: GCA_026686845.1. Lineage (NCBI taxonomy): Eukaryota > Viridiplantae > Streptophyta > Magnoliopsida > Fabales > Fabaceae > Adenanthera > Adenanthera pavonina. The sequence continues at coordinate 33,835,613 of JAIVEN010000017.1, forward strand.
AGACATGGCTTTCTGCCAAGTTAAACGAATTAATGGGGGCAAAAATAAAGTTATAACAAAAAAAAAAAGAAGTGAAACACAAACCCTTGCATGTGGAATTGAAACAAAGTCAAAAAACACTAACCGTCATCAACGCCACCTGCAAACATGTCTTCCTGTACTATAATTGGTAAGTGCTACAAGTGTACCTGTCAAACAGAGAGTAATATGATAATTTAATTTTAAACATATTTTATTAGTAAACATGCTTAATTCTGCACTAATATGTTCACTGACAGGGTAAGAGCTCACTTTAGAATCCCATTGTCATCCTCCCATAACTAAACTACACTAAGAAATAAAGGCGTTGAAGAATCTCATGATCGAAACTATGACTCATCCTCTTACGAAAGCGCAACACACATGCAACTTGCAATTACTCGTTCAACACGGTAGGGAGGGAGGAATTTATGAGTTACGGAACTCTACCCATCATTTAGCCAAGTCTCACTAACTTAAATCTCTCGTCAATCAGTATTGTCTTGTCAGTTCAATGCTTGATCTGGGAGATGATGCAGCTCACTCGTCTGTCCTCTGCCTCTTCGAGGCTGGAGCACTCTCTTCACTGACTGGTTGCTTGGGATTCTCAAAAGCTTGACTTTCAGGACCATCATTCTTCTTACCCACTTCCTGAGAGCTTTCCTCAACTGTAGTACTGCCATTAGCTTGATCACGTCCTGACTTGCAATGGTCGTCCACTTGGGAGGCTTCCACTTCACCTTTGGCAGGACAATCTTTGACAGCATCTGAAGACACTCCAGATGGATTCTCTGTAGTAGATGCCGATGGCGCCTTCACGTCAGGGCTAGATTTGCATTGCTTCTCAAACATCATCTGAAGGTACCTTCCTTGTTCTTCTATTCGCAGTTGTAGGTTTCGTTGAATCTGACACAGAAAAAGACAGCAAGAGAGGAAAAACTATATCAGACCATGAAAAAACAAGTGCAAGGCCTTAGAAAATTCAACAATTTGAGATCTGGATCCCCAGATATTAATGCGTGTTTAACTGGGAAAAAAAATAATAAAGGGTAAGAAGAAACCCTATACCTATTTTTCTGTAGGTATAACTACATGCCAGACAATATTACAGAAATTAATTTTAACAGCAGAAACAAAAGTTCTTGACAATTTAACCAAAAATACCTGTAGTTGATATGATTAAACTTATAAACCTAGTAACCTTATGAGCATACCACAAGATTCCTCGAAGAACAAGCATCATACCTCAAGTTGTTCATGCAACCGCTTCTGAACCTCCATCTGCAGTCGCAGAGCTTCAGTGAGCTCAATACCACTGTCAACGGCGCAGCAATGAAGTCAGCACAACAATACCATTACCATAATTATTATGTCAGAACGTGTCTCAGCGTATGAAATATGACCACTGGCTTCGACAGACAGAAGTTAGAACCATTAAATCATTGGCCCTATTATGACCTTAATCTCTGGATCACTGGATCTATAAACTTGAAAAGTCCCTTCTTGCTTACCGTTATTGTATTCTAGTCATCTGATAGGGTGTAGTTGATAGATGGGCTCGCACAGTCACTGGATCTATAATTTAGCCATCTTTTAGGCACAGAAATAATATTGGTTTCTGCGAGGTATTATTGGTATCAGTCTCCATAATTACTATTTACCAGCTAGCATGATTGAACGTGCAAATTTTCCCTCCAAATATATCAAACTAGAAACCAATATTAATGATACATGGCACCCACATATCAAATTTCGTTATGTTACTCTCCCCTCACATGAGAGATGGCTAAATTATACAATTATCCCCTCAACTATGAAAATATACATAAACATCCATTAAAACCAAAAGACGGCCAAAACACCCTCTAGATAATATCAGTTCCTTTTGTTAAAAAATAAAGTTACTAGAAAATGCATTTCAAAATGTATTTCTCAAACATTTATTATTTATTCTGCACTGAAAATCATAAATTTAGCTTTATAAAAATTTTAACAAGTGAATTTTATATCAAACAAATACATATTTAATACTTGTTCTACATAAGGGTATTTTGGTCAAAAAAGGTGTAATAATAGCTTATCTTTTGTTGCATGGGAACTTAATTTAGCACATTTAATAATATCTGAGGAGACGAGTATACTTTTTCAAAATAGATAGGAAAACGGTGTAATTTGGACTCTCAGGAGAGAGGGAACAGTAGTTCATCCTCCAAATTTTTAATATAGCTTTAGGTTAATTTAGAGATTAGCAGCCAACTACCATAATACAAATATTACTTTGTAATGCACATTCAACACTAGACAATCACCATTCGCAAGAGTTAAAACCTGCTCATCAGCAATTTCACATGAGAGAAGATGCCACATTGATAGTAATACTACATAACAAAAGTTATTTGAATTATTTCACTTACGTTTTCAAGTCTAGAGAAGGCATATCTTCAATGGAAGCTAGTCGTTTCTCTGAGGATCCTGCCAACAGTAAATATTAGCTGACCACGTAGAAGGAGCACAACTCATATTTATAGGAATAGACTTAAAATACACTACTGCAGACATCATCTACATGGTGCTTGGTCAGTAAAAAGATTTTACAATCATCCAAGGACAAATGGTCGCTACTAAGCTCTTGATCAACAACCCATTTTAGGAGACAAGGAAAAGATGATGGAGATGTGGGAGAACCTACTTGATTTGCATTTCTATTAGTCATCATACTAAACAATGATGCCAAAGAAGCAGATACAGGAATTTCAGTCTGAACCCATATAGAACATACAACCTTATCAGGGACACATGAAAACATCCTCAAGATGTAATTCTCTTAACCTAATTTTATTTTGCCAGCAGAAATTTGACATGGCACTAAAGATGACACATTTCTCTTAATTAGGGTCTCGAGCTAATAAGTTGATTTAAAGAATTCTTAAAAATAATAAACTCCTGCTTGTTTTGAAGCCATTTTTTCACAATTCAGCATTACATCCAAATGATGCAGACAAAAGAAAATTAGAGGAAAAAATTAATATGTTGAATACATATTCATATGTATCTTACACAGGCAACATAAGAAAAGGCAATATCCTTACAATCTTATATAAGAAAAACATTTTTAAGCAAGCTTCAGTTATATTTTAAAAGCATGCTTTGCAAAATTGATCTATGTGGGGCAATATTTAAATCCAATGATGGATTACACAAAAATTTCATCGCATAAAAAATTATTGAATAGTGCAAGATTGATAAAGAATTACACCAATGTCAATGGATACTGGTACTCGTATTGGTACAAATACTACAATTCATATCTTATTTACCTTCAGATGGTTCCGGTCTATATCTAGCAGTCCTGTATTTCTGCATTTCATGAAGCAATCTGTTTCGGTAAAAAAAAATATGGCATCAAACAAATCTAGACATTTAATATAAGTGCACAAACCTGCAAGTGACTTTTAACATGATATATAGTTAATCCTTCAACTTTCATGAGCTTCAACACACCCTTAGGGGTAGCTCCTGTAAAATGAAAAACAGCAAAAAGCAAAAAAATACATGAGGCAAAGGTTTCATAAACAAAAGCTAAGGACTGTGCAGAAAGTAAGAAAGAGAAATGAAAATACTTTCACTGCCACCAAGTTGGTTGACAGCCTCCACAAAGGCCTCATGAAGCTCTGGTGTCCAACGCATCCGTGGCTTGGCAGGAGCAGTACTTGCAGATGGAGCACCAACGCAATTGTCTCCAGATGGGGCAGGAAGTTGCTGCTGACCTTGGGACTGGTGTCCTGGAATATGTAAAGACGGTTTTGAAACCTGGCATGCCACCTAGGGAAACAAAATAAGATCCAATAACATTGGGTTTCAAGAAATTACTAATCAGATCACTTTGCAAGCTAATATTGATTTGAGTTACAAGAAACTTAACCTTTGGTTCAAGATCTTGAATGTTGTCATTTAGAATGTCATTCCAATTAGAAGTCAAAGGGTCCTCATCACTTATAAGCTGGTCAGCCCACTCTTGCCAATCATTTCGCTTACAGTACTCCTCAGATGCCATGACAGTGCAGGCACTGTCTTCTGCTTGACTATTCTCAATGGTGGTATTTACAGGAAAATCAGGAAAGTTTGGCAGTGGCTCTATATGCCAGGAAGCACTGTTTTCTTTGAAATAATTATTTGGTGTTGAAGAAGGAAGTGGTCCACTATTTGAAGAATAAGAAAATGGCAATGAAGCCATGTTACTGGATGACTGCGAAATGAAATGAGCACTTCTTGAGTGTTTTTCATAAGGTGAAAGAGATGAGTGATGAAGATCAGTTGAATATCCAGGGGAAGATGAAAACATGTGCCCAACTGCTCCGCTGGAATTTAAATGACTCAGCTGAGTTATAGGCCCAGTCATTAGCTCTTTAGCCATGACAGCTTGCTGAGAATCAGATAATTTGGCAAATGTGTCTCCTATAGGCGTTGGAAGGACTGATAAGGATGATGGCAGTGCTCCCGACATACCTATGTTACTGAGCTGCTTAGTGCTTGATCTTTCAATGGAGGAAGTAGAGCGTGCAGCCATTATTTCCCTTAAATGTTAATTGGAAAATACAACATATCAGCTATTCATTCAACCAATAAAAGCCTAGAATTTGCATTTTTCTTCAATTGGGAATGCTGACCAACAAAAATACTATGGAAATTGCTTCTTGTTCTTGAAGCCAGGACCAGACAGTGTGTCATCAATCTTCAGTCTTCACAACTGTGAAAGGAGAAAGTACTCATGGTCTTTAGTACAAAAAGTTAGCCAAAAGAAAGCTAAATATAAGAACATAAATTGCATAACCAGGCCTGAACACAAGTCTTAGCCATCCTTTTAATTTCAACGTTATAATTTATCACTAATTCAACACATATGAGTACTGACAAAATAAAAAAGATTTAGGAAACCACTGGTGAACACTTTGTAATTCTCATTTCACCCAAAGGCCCCAAGCCCCCACCTAAACATAAGTTTATTGACCCGCCTCCCTCTATCAGAAAAGCAAGGTATCATTACAGTATATACAAAATAATGCAAAAATGGATGATCAAATATTGTTACTTATTAATAGCCATCAGTGAAAGTCGGCAAGCAGATGCCACGTATGAGGCATGCAAATTGGTAATGATGTGCATACATAAAAATAAATAAAGTTGAAAACAGTCTTCCAACCAACAAAGGAAATCAGCAACAAGTAAGCACGACATAACACGGAGGAAAAGTAACCAAATGCGATACGGACGCGATTAAGACTAAAAACGCAAAATTGAAGCAAAAATCCTCAGGGGTATTTCTCAATAACAGATGAGTTATCCTCAAACTCCCAACAAGGAAAGAGGTTTATACCCTGCAAACTAAGGAAACGACGTATCGATATTCTTACCCCAAAAAATCGCGGGAAGCTAAGAAAAATCGAACCGAAAGGCTGAGAATCGAATCGAAACCGGGAATTTGGGCGGAGAACGATGGAAGCAATTCCTAAAGAGTGAGGCGGGCGTTGCTAAATTCTGCCACCGGCAAGCCAAGGCAAGGGATGGAAGTTGACATCGGTGAAGAATACGCTTTGCCCTGTTGGGCTTTTAGCCAGTGGATTATGAGATGATTGTGAGGTATAATTGCTAAGACGCGCCACACTTGGGCGCGTGCATGATTCTGGCGGTCCGGCTACGTGGCGGGGATTGTTGCATCCCCATCCCACGTATGAGCAGAGAGCAGTGGCCGGCAAATGAATCCAACGGTGCGCAAGTGATGTTAGGCTTCCACCACATGACTAGAGAAATGTTTCTTTCTTTTTTCTTTTTCTTTTTTTTTGCCAACAGAGAAATGAAATGTTCTTTCGTTTCCCGAAAACGCTAATTCTGCCTATATTACCTCTGTCCCATGTGTTGCTCTCACGGTCCCTAACACTGTCCCTCAAATTTTAAATACCGAAATGGTATGTATAGACACAACAATTTTTATATTATAAAATAAAAGTGAGTCTAGTGAGCAAATGATCCGACCTTAGCTCAGTTGGTAGAGCGGAGGACTGTAGTAGGAAAAGCCCAACAGATGATCCTTAGGTCGCTGGTTCGAATCCGGCAGGTCGGATTCATACTTTTTCAAACACCTAAATTTGGAAGGAGATAAGATTGGGTTGATTTTTGGCTTTCATAAACATAAATACAACTCGAGTTGGGAGGCTCAAATGAATTTATATAAGTCTCTTTAATTGGAGGAAATTCTTCCATAATATAATAAACAGCAACATTGATTTTCTAACCTTGTTTATAAGATGTATATGAGGTTCAAATGAAATTTCGTCAGAATTCCTTTTTTTTTGTGGGGGTAATTTCATGAAAAGTTTCTTTAACTCGGAAAGTCTCCCATGAGATTTTGAAGATTTTCGTTAATATAATATGGATGAACGATTTCTTCTTGTTTTTTTCCACACTATGGATGAATGATTTCTTCTTGTTTTATAATTTTTGAAAAATGCACAAGCATTTTACGACATTTTTGTCGTGGTATAATGCGCGAATTTCGTATTCAGTTTCAGTTCCTTAAGGTATTATGATTTCATTTACTTGACAAGCAATTATACATATATATATATATATATTGATAACCTGGACTTGGCCAAGCAACAACTAGATAAGATCGACATGGATTCCAATGTTGTCAGGAGGATCAACCCTTTGTGTCAAGTTGTGTTTGTTTTTTAATTGGGTCAAGAAAATGAAAGGCTAGCTGTAAGGGATATGCATGGTGAATTGGCCAAGAAAATACAAGGACTTTTTCCCATATAAAAAAAAAAAAAAAGGAAAGAAGTATGAAGAAGATGGAGGGAGGGGGGTTAAGTTCATTGGTAGTTTCAAAGAAAGCAAGCAGTCATATTAATTAATCCTATAATTTTAGTAGAAAGCTTAAGGAAAGGTGACGGAGATTTAGAGCAAGAGGGTGATATAATAAGATTAATTAAGTTTGATAAGAAGGAATCTTTTGAGACAAAGGAAAGGGGCTAAGGCCCAAGCACATTTTATATATATATATATATATATATATAGAAAAGAAAAAAGAAAAGAAAGTTAAGGTAAATAGTAAATGGAATTGGGGAGCTTGAAAGTGGAGTGAGCAGAAGGAAGACCATGAAAACTGCTCCACTGATCGCCAAGGATGCCCCATATGCGATACCCTTCCTCCACCAATTGCTGCCTCACCTTTGATTTATACTTTCCCACTTCCATTCTTTCTTCCTCTAGTCCCCTGCACTTGCATTTGCATTTGCATTTGCATTTGCATTGCACACATCATTCAATTAATATTGTTTTATTCTCACATTATTATTTAATGAAATTTAAATAAATAATTAATTAATTAATCAATAAAGTAGATATATAGATAGACAGTACTGGGTGGAGCATGCACGAAGTACTAGCTAGTACAGTTAAAGGAGGGGAATGAGTGATCATATATATACCTTAAGGTAAGGCGGGTCCATCCATGGTAACCAGCCTTAATAAGATTGTCGACGGTGGGAGATCGAAGGGTTTCCTTTCTGGAAGAAAGCAGGAAGATTTTGATGCCTCTGTTCCTTATTTCATGGAAGAGCCCCACTGTGTGTTCTTATGCTGGTGCCTTGCTTTCCTTCATCCACGCCTCCATTGAGCTTGAATTCAACTTTTTCCCCCTGTTATAGTAATTACATATTTTCAACAAATTAATACACAATTTAATTTCCTTCGTTAGTGTAATTAATTTAATAATGTATATGTTTGGTTTTAATTGAGGGAAGGAAAGAAAAAAGAATTTTAATGTTCTCTTATTTTAATTTATTGGAGGGGGATTTCAATATTACCTTATTTGACTTTATAAGTAATGAAAAGGAAAATATAATAATACAACACCAATTATACCATTACCTATTTAAAGTTTATTTCTTTTTGGTCTTTTTTAAAATTATAATTTGTTTTTATTTCATTTAAGAAAAATAAACATTTTTCACTTTACTTAATAAACAAATCTCATATATATTATTTTTATTGTAAAAAATCGTGTGTTATTCATTATAAAGTTAATTACAAATAATTTTGAAATAAAAGAAACAAGTGAGACTAATTTGATCATTATAACTTTTTGTTACCCACTTCTCTTCCAAATCCATACTTTTGGACATGATGGGTCAGAGGTTGGGGAAGGGGAGGGCTTGAAACTTATTGAATTAAATAAAGAAAAGTTTTAATTTTTCCTCTCCACCTCTCAAATTTATTAAATTAAATAAGAAAAAATATTTATTTTTCCTTCAAATCTTTCCAACTAAATAAAAGGTAACGCATCATTCCACTCAGATTAACATGCCATCTTGTTGGAGACACTAAATAAAGCAAGTAGAAGGTATAATATATATATATATATATACATACTGTTGATATAAAATTATAAACAGTGAGGCTTGTAATTAATTCGAGTTCCAAAAGTGTGAGATTTAATTATTAAAAAATTACAAAAGCAAAGTTCGCATGACAAGTTGAATTAGAGATGTGGTTTTGTTTAATAGGCTAGCTAGTTTAGTGGGTTAAATATTAGAAAATTTACAGTGTCATAAGAAGCGGTTTTGCAACAATTGGTTCCAAGTTGGAGTCCGCCGAATCTGTCCTCCACATCCAAGTAATTAATAAATAGAATGTATATATACAAAAACAAATAGCCAAAATCTTTGGCCTCATTTCCAAATCAGAATACGCAAATATTAAAGAAAGATAAAAAGAGTAAGCAATATATATATATATATATAGGAGAGTACTGCACTGCAAGCATGGTCAAACAGAAGTGATGAGATATAAATTAGTGAAGAAGGAGGCAATGAAGCACTAACCCAAAACCGTGGATCTTAAAATAAGGGATGGTGGAGAGAAGAGTGTCGTCAATATCAAAGATCCAGGCATCCCGAGCATCACCTTGGATGGTGCTGGTGCAGCATCCACTCAGGTAAAGCCTCACTTGCTCCACTGTCGTTTCGCAGTCTGACTTGTACTGCGATGACGTCATGTACTTCTTGACGCTCTCCACACACTCCTCCGGCACTTGACTGAACCCTTTTATGTTGTTCACTTCCACGTTCATCCTCCAACTCTGGCAGTATCTCTTCAGGTTTCCCACTTCATGATCCGATCTTCTTCCCCATTGCACAATATTAACGTTCCACCTCTGATGATCATGATCTCCGCTCGCTATGCTCCACATATATATCAGTGATGACAGTGCTACTAGTACTGCTCCCTCAAACTTTGCCATTAATTTCTGATCTGTCTGATCGGATCGATGATCACAACACAATACCCGCTGAGGGAAATGATCAGTGTGGAATTAGATGAAGAAGAATGGACTAGTACTTTATTTGGGTTTGCCTTGCATCCATTTTAATTCATTCTATATAGGTGGCCAAAACCGCTGCATGATTCTTATTCTTCACAACTCACTCATGGGCATGCATACTCCCTCCCATGTTAACTTTAATTTTTATATTAATAATTAAATTGCAATCAGATTCAATAATTACGACCCATTAATCTATATTTATACATCTATCAAATTTATAAAATGTCCTTTTATTTATTCTCTCTTATCTTAAATATATAGTATTTTTTCATTGATCCTAAATGTATGATTTTTTATATTATAGTACAAAGTAGTATTTATTATACATTTTAAAAAAATATTTTATCTAATGCATTCCAAAAAAAGAGAAAAAATATTAAATAAGAGTAGTTTTAGAAAAATATATATTATAATATCATAGAAATTAAAGTAGTTAATCAATTTTAACTCATATAATTAATTCTCATGATTTAATTAAAAGGGTTCTATATTAAATACTAGAAGAAATATTAGATTGTATGTAAATGATGATTCATGAGTAATTATTAACTTCACAAGACACACATATATGGGACCTCCACCGAATTGTATGATCAATTTGCTTTCACCTTTTCAACCGACTAAGGAGTAATTAATAATTTCAAATATATGTGTGGCCCCTTTCATTCACTTCTAGAGAAGTAATATAATTACAAGAGGTGGTGGTGGGAATCTAGTCTAGCTGGTAATAAATAAAGTTATTGCTATTCCATTATAGTAATTATAAAATTCAATTTAAAACTCGTAAAATTAATTAATGAAGAAGAACCCATTCTGTTGTATTCACTTAATGCATTCCTAATTCAAGCTTATCCCCCCCTCTTGAATTTTATGATATCAAAATATACATATATCGCTTATCTTACCATCTCTTACTAAATTCTAACATTAAAAAAATTATGTAATTTAATATTATATATTTATGCTTTAAAGAATTTTTGACTTGAAAAAAAAAATAAGATTAGCAGTTGTATTAAGGTGGAGAGGGTGATGAATTAATCAAAATGAAAGAAATAATTGATCCGACAAGAATCTTTGTAATGTAGTAAACATCATCATTTGAGGGTGGGAGGAAATTCAATTACTGCTTTTTAGGCAAATTAGAAGTATTTATGCCCGTAATCAGTGCCACACAACACGCACGCTTTTTTACTTGCAAAGATTGCGCCCTTAATCATTGTTAATCTATGAGTTTGTTCTCTAAGTAAACATGATTTGGCACAAAATTATGAAATATGTTCTCCCTCCAATTGTATTTATAAGAAAAAAAAATTTCCTTTTAATAGTCATATTTATAGGGAAAAAAAAAGAATTAATATTACATTATTTTTTTTTTATCAAAATTACCCTCCTTCATTAATACTATTAAAAGTTATGAGGTGTATCTTTGGAAAAAATTGAGAGGGAGAGATTAATTAATAAGGGGTAATTTTAGAAGAAATTGACATTGTGAAACAAATTAATACTCCCTCCGATACATATTATAAGATATTTTGCATGGCAAATTTTTTATCCAAAATATAGAATATTGGATTTTTTTCCCCTATTTTATCCTTTTTTTAATATTTTCTCTCTCCTCATTTATAACCTTATAATAATAATAATATAATGTGATATTTAATAAGAGTAAAATAGGAAATGTAAGTAACTTTTGCATTCATTTCAATTAAAAAAATGATTTTCTTAATATGCATGTAATTGATATAAAATGTCTTATAATATGAATCGGAGGGACTAATTTTTAAATAATTTCAACTTTTTCCTTAATACTCGTGAAATAGTTTTTTCCGTATAAATAAGATTGGAGGGAGTATATATTACTTTTTAAAATTATTTTTCTCATAAATATTACTACATAACTTTCTGTTTAAAAAATTAACGATCTTTCTCTCCAAAAAAATATTATTTTATTAAGTGTGAAAGTATTAAATAATAAATAAAATTACTGATTTTATTTCTAAAGAATAACTAGCTTATCAGTTATCACCCATGGTTGGATTCAATGAATGCTGAAAAGTTAAAATATATATATATATATATATATGGAACAAATTAACAAACAGACATTAAAACAATAGAAAAATAACTAGTTTATCACCAATATATTAAGGTTTCACAAATTTTTTAATTAAATTTATGGAATATAATGAAAAATATTAAGAAAATTACTTGAGAACTGAACATAAGTCAAGTGATTAAATCGAATTAGGATAAATCTTATTATCTTGATTTTCATCTCTACCTTACTTTTCATTTTCTCAATATGTTCTGTTTGTTCCTATTTTTGTTCTTTACTTTGATACATTGTACTATTTTTTATTAAGATAAAAATTTTGAAACACTCAATTCATCTTTTTTGGATGACCATTCAATCTAACAAGCCTCATACTCATGATCACCAAAACTAATTCCTATATAATTTTCCATGACCCCTAATCTAAACAAATGAAAATAGTTACAAACAATAGTTAAAGTTAAATTAAAATAATAGGATTGAATTGAAACGTAATTAATTATTTTTGTAGGATACATGGAATAATTTATTATGCATGTTCGATATTATATATTTTGACTAGGTCTGAATTGCATAGAATTGAGATTAGTCATATTATTTATGATTAATGAATAATAAATTTTTCTATAGATTGTAGTAATCTATATAGTTGGCTACAAGAAAAGTAATATATATACTATATTGTAATATTTATAATATTAAAAAATTTAAAAATCATGAAAATGTTTATTGATGTTTGCTCTATTCCCTTGAAACAAAAGAAAAGGAGAGATCACTTTTTAAGGAAGTTTTTTAAAGAGCTTCAATTTTTTCTTTCAGCATATATACAAATTATAAACCTACACATGATTGTTGTAAATTTTTATTTATTTATTTAGTTTAGTGCTCCAATAGAAAGTAATTTGTGTTTTACAAATAATTTGAAAAACACTTCTCTTAATATTGGTGATCAATTTTGAATTTTTAATTGTCAAATTGGAAAGAAAAGACATGTACAGGCTTAACTTTATAAATTATAATAAAGGGTTAATAAAAAAACTTAAAGATAGCTATAATGAACAATAATTTTAAATGATAACATGATTGTTTAAAAAATGATTTTCTGTTTTCGTCATGACTTTCAAGAAGCCATTTTTTTTTTATTTCTCACAACCAAAAAAAAATTGTTTCATCAACTACTCAAAAGTAATCTTGCAGCGGCTTGGCAAATAGCTCTCAATCTCCAAGTAAGTATTTAAAAAAAAAAAAGATAAACAACTCCTTCCCCTTAAGCAGCACGACCAAAAAAGCTACAAAAAATTATATGAATCAGTACTATAACAGATAAAGAGAAGATATGGCGTTGTTCTCGGTCTTAGACATAACTGACACAGATGATTTATAAAGCAATATGCTGTTTGCAAAAGATGTTTAGGTCATATCACCATAAACCATCTAACGCACCATGCTTTTTAATCTTTGGATTCCCAGATGGTCAACACAAGAATCACCAGAAATTACAGTGGAGGAACCCAGCAAGAAATACAATAGATAATATTGAAGCAGTGACATTGGATAGTTTTTCTTCGTAACATCAAAGTAAATGATATTGCAAAATGTATCAACATAGAAATTAACCTTTTGTATTACCTTTCACCATGGCAGCCTTGAATAAATCAGCCCACTTTATACAGTTACGCAATTTGCAGAATATTATCATAACGCTATGCGGAACAACAAGAGATTGCAGAGAGACAGACTTATTGAACATAATTCAGTAAAGAGAGAGTTTAAAAGAAAAAAATCATATTGGAAGGGGAGGTCGGATATGGTGGTTTGAAGGATTGTCATCGAAGTTAAGGCAATAGCTTCGAAGATCATAGCTATAATGTTGAGTGGTACTGGTTTGCCATCCCAAAGCTTGCTTCCATCGATTCTTCAACTTACAGACAATCTGTCTCAGAAAGCTTGAAACAGAAAAGCACCCTAGTGATGATGATCTTTTGTGGGCATTACCACCGAGTGTGACTGAGGAGCAGACTCTGGTTTTCCTCTGAAACTTCAACAACTGAACTGATCTGTGAAAGTTATAATAAAGCCTTGAGAGCTTCATTCTTCTCTGCTTGTGCTTGACGACTTGAGATCTGTGAAAGCTCAGCTTTCAAGTGTTTATGATCTTTCTGATTGTGGTAGATGAAAAGCATTGTCATGAATAGTGCATCAAATGTAGTGTATGATTCCTTTGCACATTTTAATGGTCCCAGCAAGGACACAGGGATTGAGTGGTGTGCTGTCAGGGGGGGTGTTTTAGCCTTTTTTCTGAGAGACAAACTTGTACAGAGATTTGCTAGGGAATTATCATTTGTGATTTGCTTGTTTTTTACTCTAAGCTTTGTGCAACTTTTTTAGGATGTTTCAACTCAGGAATATTACTAGAATGAGGTCCTCATGACATTACAAAGGTACACTATACATACATGATAAAGGTCTATATGAAAGAAACCATACCAAAATTCACTAGATTCTTTCTGCAAAAGTGTGTTCACACTCAATATAAGATAAAGTCCCAAACGATTTGAAAATAGCTTTTACAGTAAGACTGGTGCTTATGTAGCTCTGAAGATAGAGGGAAAAATTTGGGCCTCATTTTCCATCAAAGTTCCAAAACTCTTGCCAAAGCAAAAATCCAAACACGCCAATTACCTAAGAATCCTAATGCTTTTTTTTGTTTTATTTAGTAAATCACCTTGATTCCTTTAGAGAAAACAGCTAATAAAAAAGTTCCTCCTAAATAAACTAAATGTGCATGCATATATGTATTGACAAAAACAAATCTACTGTTACCATTTTGGGGAAAAAAATGGAAGAAACAGAGAAACAACTCATAAGTGGTGAAATAGTCAACTGCTCAAAATCCAAAACATCTTCTAAAGGCATCATAAGGCGAATATAACAGAGGCCGCACCTAAAGAATCATAAAAATTAAGCTATTAAGGTTAGTTTAGTGGTAAATGATTATGTTAGTTCATAGAAGGTCCTAATTCAATGTGCGCGCTATCATGTACCAACAAAAATAAAGAGTAATAAGAATCAATAATGTGAAGCTTTCATAAGTAGTTATGGCAGTGGCAGTTATGGGTGTTGCTATTAGAGGGAAAACCTAATAAAGTAAATGAAAGCGTGAGATTTTTAGCAAAACTGGATGAGCAATACGGTGAGAATGATAGGTGACATGAAGATATCGGTAGAGAGGACCACTAACTTAAGAATGGTGCTAGTTGGTCCAAACAAGGAGAGCCTCACATCCTAACCTCCTCCCTGTCTCAAGCTTTCACCTTTGCCACTTTTAGAAGCAAAAAAAAGGTCACCAAATCCAGCATTGAAATGCCATTTCAGAAAATGAATTGCATCCTGTTCAAACAAAATGAGTACTTAATGCTAAGAATAGAATCATCAAAACTTGCCCTTCTTTCAAACGGTTTTGGAGAAGAGAGAGCTGTGTTCAAGAAAAGATCGGCTCAGGAAAGATCAGTGTATTTAAAATACTAATGGCCTGGATATACAGATATATATATATAGGCCTGCATATTCAAGCTAGCCCCTGCCCCTTATGCTATCAAGAAGAGTCTTAAAGAAGCTTGATCAGTTGCAGTTTCCACGTATCACATCTTCACCTACAATAACACTCTGCTATAAGGATAAAGCCAATGCTCCCGGGGAAAAATATAGTTTATATATACGATATATGAACCTGAATCAAATCTTAAATGAAGTGAAACTGTCACAAGCATTCCATTGATCACGTTAATGTAGGCTGTTCCAAACTCCCCTGGTGAAGGAACTGACTCTGGCCATCCTAAAATTGCAACTACTATTCTCGAAAAAGGTTAGCAATTGGTATGGATGCATGATTTTCGTTTACTACATCTTCGTACTTTCTCTTGTTACAAAGTCAACCTACAATATTTCACAAAAAGAAAAAAGTGAGCCTACAATATGAACCGGTAGATTGCTATCACTATAAAACATTAAGGGTGTGCTTGGATTAGATTATGTACAAGTGATTATGAGGATGAGTGATTATTCATAGGTGATTATGTCAAGAGTGATTTGTGTTTGGATATTTTTACCTCATAAGTGATTTTGAGAAAAGAAATGTGTTTAGATGTTGGGATTTAAGTGATTATTGGGTGAATAATGAGAAGAAAAAATGAAATAAGTGATTATGGGAGGATAAGTGATTATCATAAGCTGAAAAAATCAGCTTCTTCCATAAGCACTTATTTCAGGCATAATTGCTTATTGAAAAGCTATTTCTATTTGGCAACTCCACTACATAAGCACTTATTAATCTCCATAAGTACTTAAAAATGAAATACAAATAGGCTATAAAAATAAAATTACAGTCTTCATATATCATAAATATTGCAACTTATTTAACTTTCGTACCAAATGCATAGAAATCATCATAATTATTATATATATGGAACTTGACCTCAGAAAAAAAGGGATGAATAGAAACGAAGATGGAGTAGAATAATTTTATCCTCCGTTATTTAAAAATAACCTAATATATGTTAAGGTCAAATAAAGTATCTTTAATTTAAAATTCTGTCCCCATAGGTTCCAGCTTCCAAGCCATTTTCTTACCGCTTTATAAGAATATTTTCTAAAATAAAACTTTGACCATACATATTATTCCTCTGCTGTAATAGTTCCCACGCAAGATACTGTCTCCATAACTCGTTTTTTATTTTTATTTTGTTTGGTCAGGTCTACTTTCGAGAGAGTTAATCATAACTTAAGAGCACAATTAAGTTCAGCGACCAGACTCCATAGATGGTTCGCAATGAAATCAGATGTGGATGTTCGTCAGTAAAATACAGCACAGGTCCAAAAGGCTTTCACCCATAATTAGTTATTCAGAACAATTTTAGTTCATGCATCGGATGATGGGTGAATCTAGGTCTTGTTATTCCTGATTTTAGCTCATTGTATTGCATATATCATCACTCTGGCCTTTCGCGAATCCCACTTACAACCAGAAAAATTAAAAACCAATTGACGAACAAAATCCATAAAATCGATTCTCATAAATGTCGGTAATATATGCTAGCTCAGGCACTTCAAGTACTATCCGCGATAAACAAAAACTGTTATAACTCAAGATCCTACGAGCAAACATCAACGTCAACATCACTAAAATTCCCTCTCAAACAATAGCATTGGCTGCACTTGCAATCCTTGGCCACAAATCAGCACACTCCTTACCAATTGGACCAGTGATAGCAGAACCTACATTCACAAATGTGAAATCCAAATTAATACTAGTTGTTCAGCCAAAAAAAATAATATTAGTTGTTAAATGCATATATTGCTTCACTTAACCAGGTTATCGACACCTATATAAACCTATATAATATACTAAAAAGTACAAACACAGCCACACACGAGGAGGAAAAAACTTCACGCCAAAGAGCACCTAGATTAATGTTACATCAACAAACAAACGACATTTCTAATAAAAGATATTACCTTTCATTTCTCCCTTTGGATTAACAATGACACCAGCATTATCTGCAGAAACCAAAACATGTCAACAACTGTTCACTAACAATGAACTTGAGCAAACATAACACATGAACTTAAACACAGGTCAAGAAAAAGGCTGAAAAGCAAGTTTAAGCAACAAATGTCATTCAACACTACGTGTTTCAAGAGAATAGTCAGGGATCATATCAGACGGACAATTAAAAGTCTAAATACAAAATAGATACTGACACTTAAAACATTAGTATATCACTTTGGCATACTCATTCACTTGATTGTTTAGAATGCAATGATATAACCCAAAAAAAAATCAGGTGGACCGAATGGGATTCTTTATACCACAGCAGAACTTTGATAAGAACAGCCATACAATTCATGGAAATCACTCAGTACAGATACAAAGTACAAAAATTATTTAGACTCAGAATGGCAAAAGATTATCATCCTGTAAAGGAATCTTAGCCAAAAGCTAAAACAAGCGTTCAATTAGAAGGAGGAACCATTATCAACGGTCAACAAAATAAAGGGGTTCACTACATTTAATAGTATTCGGCAATATAGGTAGGGATCAAATCAATCAATTTGTCTTTAAGATAAAGAGGAGCGCTAATCATTTATTGAGGGAAGTCAATGAAAAATTGAAACACAAACACAGTTCAGGACTATAAACATGCTCATACTCATACATCCCCGCAAGCTAAATACCTAGTCTTCCAGCACTTCGAAGCTAATTATATCAGAATTAAAACATTAAAAAAATTAAAGCTATAATAATATGACTAGCAGGCGCAAGCGACCGTCAGAAAGCATAACGTCAAAGTAGGGTGAAGAAACTCCGAAAATAAATCATCTAGAAGTACTGTATGCAGTTTACCTGTGAAGTAAAATACTACTACATCCTAATTTACATGCATTGCTTATAAGAAAACACAGAGCGACAAACAAAACGTTCTACAAGAACACACCTGCTCAATTGTAATTCAATAAACTAAACCAAAAATTAAAAGATAAAGAATAATGAAATAAAGGGAATGCGGAACAGAAATTCAAGGAACCACGACGATATATAATATCAGAAGGAAAATACAAACAAACAGAAGCGTAAGTGTATTTAATAATCAAGAGGGGGCGAGAATAACCTTCGAAGTACATGTAAACACCATCCTTTCTGCGCCATGGCTTGCGCTGGCGGACGATCACGGCTGGCAAGACCTTCTTCCTGAGATCAGGCTTCCCTTTCTTTACGGTGGCCATGACCATGTCCCCAACGCAAGCAGACGGTAAACGGTTGAGGCGACCCTTGATCCCCTTCACCGAAATGATGTACAGATTCTTAGCTCCAGTGTTATCCGCGCAGTTCACTGTCGCCGCCACCGGTAGACCCAGAGACATCCGGAACTTGTTGCCGGCCGAACCACCGCGACCTGATCAAATAAATCTAACTATTAGAAGAAAAAGAAACAAGCAATCCATTTATCTCACCCAAGCTGACCTTATCGACTAGAAAGTACCATACCTCTCTTCGACATTGTTGATCGCTGCGCTCTTCCCTCCCACAGCGAAGAGAAAATACAAGGGAAGTAGCGGCTCTTTTATTCGGGATGCTAATATGCTAGGGTTTAAGGGTAGAGTAAATGGGCCAGTGGGTCATGGACACTCTGAAGTCTGATCTACGTTGGAGCCGGTGCGCAATTGTAATGGGCCATTATTGGGCTTATTTCGCGTAAGCGTGGTTCATTCTCACTGAACTTTATTCTAACCCGATTTTTAGCAATCAGTTATTTGATGAAAATCAGTCAATCATCAATATAAAATATAAAATAAGAATCTGCTAACAATAAGAATAATATATATAATATAATGTCTAAAGTAAGATACATCATTATGAATCATTTCTTAAATTTTGCGTAATAGATAAGGTCCACATCTAGTAAAAAGGAAAAGAAATGAGTGTTTTGGACTTTTAACTGAGTAAGTGTTAGCATTGAACCTAAAAAAGTTGTAAACATATCAATATTATTAATATTAATATCAATAATATAAATACTAATATCGAATGTAAAATTGATAGAGAATTATGCTAGTCATAAACTATCAACAGTCAACTCTATATAGTGCATAAACTCTGCGGAATTATTATTATCATTATCAACATTTATAAGTTACATTATTTACAATGAATAATGTATCTCATTTATTCTAAGATTCCTTGTGTTACATGAGAATGCATGTGTGTCAGAGTTAGGATATAAATTGCTTGTGGATGCAAAATTATTTATACGTTGAGCAAAAATAATTTTTTATTTATAAAAGAAGTGAAAGAAAAGGTTGTATAGATTCCCTGCATATTACTCATCTTTTTTACTTGGTGTGTGGCACTTTGAAATCTTTCTCCATTGCGGGCGCGCGTATATATATATTTAGACGAGCTTTTGCATAGCATGAGATTATATCTGTTATGAGCATAAAATAAAAAATGTGAAACAGCTTGTGTTGAATAGGAATTGTCTGTCAGAAACTCAGTTACTAACTGCATGCACCTTTTTTTTTCTGTGAAATATTCAACAGTTGATTTTGTCATTGTCATCATTCTTTCCCTTATCAAAGGGAGGAGGACAATAACGCAAACATGGGTTATGTTGCCAGGCTCCAATAAGGCAACAGGTTGGTTCTAGCTGCACCTCAAACTACTACGCAACAGTATTGACTTTGGTTTTTCACGCGCTGTTGCTATAGCTACCCTCCACAACTCGTACGCTCACTCTTCACTGTGGATACCCACACTGTTATCAAAGTATAACCGAAAAATAGTGATGAACTATGAAGGGTCGGATGCTACCATACAGAGGGACACGGAGAACCTGTGACTGCAAGTTATTATCTGTTCAGTGCACTCAAGTTCTCGTCTTCAAGTTTAATGAGTACAAAATAGCATTCCCTTTTAGGCCATATCCCTCTTGCTTTCCACCCAAAAATATTGATTCATTTATTTAATTATTTAAATACCAACACAAAAGGTTCATTGATTTTCGGTTAGCATTTGCAGTCATTTATTATGGATGGGTCTTAGACATTAGTAAGTTAGACTATTAAGACGGAGGAAACAGAACAACTGATTGGCCTGGTGGTACAAAAAGCAACCACTTAACCAACCCAAGAAGGCAACATAAGGGAAGGAAAAGCACTATCAAAAGGTCCAAAAATCTCCAAAGACGCCCCAAAATGAAAATAGCCAGTACCAGAGCCTAATAAGAAACTCCCAAACAATCAACCCTCCCCAAAAACCTTACGTGGACTGAAACAACTTTTTCCTCCTCTCAAATTCCCTAATGGGTATGATCAGAAAATGTTCTTCTCTCCCCTCTCTTCTTCTCCTCACTGTTTTCCTGCTCCTCCTCCTCCATCTAGTTTCAGCTGCAGATAAGACAAACTTGGTTTACAAGGGGTGTGCAGAACAGAAATTGCAAGACCCATCTGGGATTTACTTGCAGAATATGCAAGCTCTCATGGCTTCCCTGGTAGGCCAATCTGGGCAGAAGCCTTTCTCCACCACAACAACCGGTGATAACCAGAACGCGATCATGGGCCTGTACCAGTGCAGAGGAGACCTCACAAACTCAGAGTGCTACAACTGCGTCAGCAAGATTCCAGACCTGCTCCATAAGCTATGTGGGAAAGTGGAAGCAGCCAGGGTCCAACTTGTTGGGTGTAATATGAGGTACGAGATTGTCGGGTTCAAACAAATCCCTGTGACCCAATTGCTTTACAAGGTTTGTGGGAAGAAGGCGAAGGGAAGTGGGTTGGAGGAGAGGAGAGAAACGGCGTTTGGTATGGTGGAAAACGGAGTGAAGAGTGGTGGGAACTTGTTCTACACAGGAAGCTACCAATCTCTATATGTGCTGGGGCAGTGTGAGGGCGATTTAGCCAGTGCCGATTGTGGAGAATGTGTGAAGAGTGCAGAGGATCAGGCCAAAGTTGAGTGTGGCAGCTCTAATTCTGCCCAAATGTATCTGCATAAGTGCTATATCAGTTACAGCTTTTACCCCAATGGAGTCCCCAGCATTTCATCCTCTTCTTCTTCTTCTTCAGGTGAATCAGTGGAGAAATAATAACTCTATTTGTATTCTAGCGAACCATTTTTAACTCGCATTTGTCTCTCAATAAGTTAAATATTAGACCAAGTGCCAATTGGGAATATGAGGCGTGGGATTGGGATCCATCAGTTAAATGTTACTCACCCCTGCGCATGGTGCTTATACTTTTCTGTTTGATAGGATCAGGGACGGGACAACAACACACACAGAAGACAGTGGCTCGTGCGGTAGGAGGGTTTGCAGCGCTGGGATTCTTAATTGCTTGTCTGTTGTTTGTCAAGTCAGTGTTCAAGAAAAGAAGTAGAAGTAAGTACTATGGTTGAGTTTTATTGTGCATCCTCTGTCTATACCTTGCTTCATCATCACATATCTGGTTCTTAACATATTAGATGAATATACTTTTGAGCCTTTTTTTGTATAATTCTATATGAAATCAAATCCTTAAAGTTCACAATTGGAAGATCTTCTATTCAGATCACTTGTAAAAAGAAAGTGCTAGTGTGGGACAGATTTTCATTGGATGGAGTGTGATACGTGTCTGTCCCACTGTGTCTGGGAGTAAGTATATTAAGCTGCCATGTTTTATAAACTAGAGTTGACAAGGTGCGCGTGAAGAAGGTAGATCACTGTATATTTCAGGGAAACGTTTTTACCTTTTCTTGCCTTCTCTAGAAGGTGGCTAGTAGAATGAACCTGTAAGATTTCATTTTCTTGGCCATTAAGTAATGAGAAGTGCGCTTTAA
The DNA here is from genome assembly GCA_026686845.1 of Adenanthera pavonina. Classification (NCBI taxonomy): domain Eukaryota; kingdom Viridiplantae; phylum Streptophyta; class Magnoliopsida; order Fabales; family Fabaceae; genus Adenanthera; species Adenanthera pavonina. The sequence continues at coordinate 33,857,435 of JAIVEN010000017.1, forward strand.
AGAGGCAGGGAATGGGCCATTACACCTTTCGCTTTATTTCCCCTCTCATGGAATCACAGCTAAAGTAAGAACAAACAAGCAAAAATGAACATCACTATCAACATTATTAAAGGCGTGAAATGCTAAAAGGATGTTATTGTTACTCCTTGGTCTTTATGATCAGTGAGATGTGCTTTAAAATACAGATTGCATATCTCATGCACTGCCAGCGAAAAAAATGAAAACGACTCAATGCTAGTTTACGTGAAAGCGTGGCTTAATATTGGAGTGACAAATTCGCGTTCTAATCATGGATCAGGAAAGATCTTTTGGAACGTCCACAGCCCAACGTACGAAGAGGAAAAGTAAACTCGGTCGATTTTATTATCAGAATTATGTTTCATCAACTAGTATCCGTTTGGTTTGTCTTTTTATAAAAATACTTTTAGAATAACCACAGTTTATAAAAATGAAGTTTGGATAAAAATAGATAAGTTTAATGAAAAGTTGTTTGAATGAAAAAGGAGAAAATGATAGTTAGAAAGTACAGTTTGATTTGTAAAAATGCAAACCAAACACCCCTAATTAATTATGCAAGCTGAAATGCCTAAATTAGGTTTTAACACTATATATTGCCTTTATGCAATACACCAAATAAATAATAACTCAAACTTTTAAAATATTGTACTTATTTTTCTAATACTAAATAAGTGATATAAGAAGTTGTGACTAATGAAATGTGTAAAAAAAAAAAATAGAGGAAGAGTAAAACAATGGCAAGAAGAATTTTTTTAATCACAAGCTGCATAAAAATGCATTTTTAGATTATAAATAATGCAACCTTTTTTTCATAAATTTTATATTTTATGTTTTTTCTGTTCAAAAAGCATTTTATATTCATATTGATTATTCTTCCATACTACTAATAATAGAATGTATTTACATGAAGTATGGAACACCATTGACCAAAAAAAAAACACCACGGTACAAAATAAGAAGCCCAATTGAAAGCCCATTACAAGCGTCATGTATAGTATGACTACGATGACTGAGAAAGCAATTCGGACGTGTTAATAAAAAAAAAAAGGATGGGACGTTTCCTCACCAAGGAAAAAAAAAACTCGGACGTTCATAATTTGTCAATATATATATTTTTTAATGTCAATGCAATATATACAGGGTTAAAGTGCAAATTCCAAATTATTTTTAAAATTGTTACTGGTATCCTAAATTTTTTTTTTGTACAATGTTATATTACATTGTCCATATCAAATCGTCCTAGTTGGCGATATTTTAAATGAAAAAAATTCACATCTTTTATTTTAGGAGAGGGGAGCATATATTTTCAAAAATGAAAAAGTATAATTGGAACGAAAGTATAAAACTAAGGCAAAAAAAAACTATAAATAAATAAATTTAGCTTTAAAAAAATAAAATAAATTAAAAATATGCTTTCGTAATTAAAAGAAAAATGCGGACGCCTACGGGTGAAAATGCATGTTAACAATTATGGGGATTGCGTAAGTAACGTACGTATTGGAATCCAATTAAATATTCTATATAAAGAACTAAAATGCTACGACGCGAGCATTAATTGAAAGGGATATGCAAGTGTAAGTAATGAGGAAAAGGCGAAAGTTAAGGGTTAAGATTATGGAGAAAATAAATGGTCAGCGATAATTAAAATAATTATCGGCATAGCTGGTGTAGTGCGTCATAGGATTTACACATGATGAAGGCATCAAGGTTGAAGGAGGCACGTTAACTAGCGGAGGTGGCCAGTAAAACCTCATAGGAGGAGGAGGAGCTGCTGCTGCTGCTGCAAAGCTCATAGGTTTGGCATAGTTATAGTTATGATGGCCCCACCCAAAGCAATATCGATGCTTGTTGCTCTTTTTGTGATCATTCTTCCATTGTGGGTGCTTCCGTCTATCGCTCTGAGTCTCACAAGAGGAGTCTGAAACTGAATCGGAGTGATGGTGGCAGTGGCGGTGGCAGCCTTGTTGATCCTGCAAGGGTGCCCTTTGGAAGGACCAAAGTTGTGCTAATTCCTTCTTGCCGCCCGTTTTCTCATTAATAAGATTCACCAGCTCCATCGGATTATTCACTTTCCCCTTCACTGTTACCAGCCCTTGCTTTACATCTATGCACACCGATTCCACCCCTGCGTGCGTACGTACGTACATTAATTAATCAACATACTCACACTCACACACACATTAAATAAATTAATATACTCACGATGGATGGATAATTAAGAGGATCAGTATGTATAAAAACAATATAAAGAGTGCCACCACCGGCTGAAATTAAACCTGCCAAATGTTGCAACCTTTTCTTCACAACGCGAGGACAGTCCTTGGAACAGTGAAACTCAACTTTCAAGGTCGAAATCTGACAACAAAATAAAATGGAGATCAAGGGGATGAATTAATTAATCAAATACATACATGTTAGTTCATGTGGGAAGGAGAGATGCATATATATATATATATATATAAAGAGGACGTGCCGAAGATTGGTGGCCACTCGACTCCATGAGGGGAGATCGTACGTAGAGCTTCAAATATATGTCACAGAATTAATATTGTCATGAAAACTCAACAACCTTCCGGTTCCCAGACGGTAAGGATGTTAACCAATATTGTAATTGAGAGGGCAGTATATAATACTAATAGTACTATATATACTCGGGGTCGGGGGTTTTGGCATTTAATTTCTTGGTCGGTCTTCGTATCTTTAATTTGTCGGCCATCAAATCATTAAAACGCGTTGATATGTAGTATATTTCTTCCCCCGGCAGAATCAATCATGCATCTCATATTGATCCTTCCCTGGCTTGAATATTTTAATTAATACTATTAATTTTTTTAAGCATTTAAAATTCATTTTAGTTTTCACTAACAAGATTGTCGTTAATTAAATTTCTCAGATACCGTCATTCAATTTAATTCTAATTTGGGAACAATTAAGATAAATTTTAAAAAATAAAAGGTCTAGACTAACTTAATTATGCGAATCATATAATTTTATTATGGGTGCCCTACAAGTCCCTAACTGTATGGAGCTAACCTTTGCACAAATCCTTATTCCTTATTTAACTATATATTAATTAAATAGATTATAATTAGTCTCACGCAATATATTTAGACCAATCTTCATTACATATCTTGACGCCATAATTCTTACATTTGCTATATATTAGTGGCAAGAGATCAGCAACTCCATGGATATTGGATAGCAAGCTCATTTTTCAAACTTCGCATATCATACCTGAAAAAATACGTTCATCTGTTTATTATAATGTTTATCATGCTAATTACATGTTAATTTGATCCGCTATTTTTTTTTGAATTAAAAAAAGTGAAACTCATCCATTGGTTCTCCATTCCCTTTTTAATTTTCAAAAATTGGCAACATCTAGAAGAACAAAAAGTTAAAAAAAAAAACAATTTGGTTGCTCGTGACATCTTCTCTCAGAATGAGTCTGCTTGTTTCTATGGCCAAAAAATTTAAAAAGAAGAAGAAGAATGAATGACTAATTGGAAAAAAAAAAACGGCTAATTATCTATCAACAGCAAAATTAATTAAAAAATTTCAATATGAATATCAAATAAAAGATGGGTCAGATCGGCCGTCTTTTGGGGATTGGGCCGACTGGAGAAAAAAGAAAAAGGACAAGTTGAAATCCAAATCTAACCGTTGATCAGATTTAGAAGAAAGTATGGATTGCATTGGATAGGAGGATTCACACATTTCCTTGGCTCTTGCTCCACTGAGGAAGTTGAATTATGGGGAGCGTTAAAAGGAATAAGAGTTTGTTGGGAGTTGGGTCTTAGAACTTAGAAGAATTGTGGTGGAGGTGGTTGCAAAAACGCTAAACGATGATTGTCATAGCAGCAATTTATCAACTGTTGCAGTGAAAGCTGTGAATTGGATTAACAAGGATTGGGATATATATATTAAGGTTCAATATAGTCCTAAAGATGCAAACAAACCTGCTGATGCTTTGGTTAAAGTGGGGGTTATTAGACAGATTCCTTTTTCTTTGATGATGTTCTTGAATGTATTAAGGAACTTGTTTATGCTGATGTACCTGAGATGTTAAATCCCCATGTCTCTTCCGAGTAATATATGAGGCAATGAGCTTTATCTTTTAATAAAAAGAAAAAAAGCATGGATGGACACTTTATTGGGTTCCTTGAGAAACAGTAGTCCATGGTATCATCAGCGGCTCCTCCACGAGAAGATTTCTGACAAATTTCTTAAAGAATGGGTAATGAATTCTCACCCAGTGATGTACCACCTGTAATCTGAACAGTATCTGGCCTGCTTGATGTTCAAGCTAAGAAATATAACCACTCTCATTTTTCATCAGCTTAGAGACCATCCCTCGTTCCTTCATCTTCACCCATTTATCTGAGGCCTGTTGATGCATATTGCTAAGCCTAAGCTTCTGTAAATTGAGCCTCAATTTTCCAGCTTTGTTTATATATAATTTACAAGCTGCTTCAATTTCTCGAAGTGACGGGTTCCTTGGTCTGAAAGAGCTCACACAACCCATACCCTGATCTTTCGTTTAAACACCGGCAGCGCGTGAAATAGTGAGTTTTCTTCACTTGGTTTATTGTTTTTGTGACAGAATTGTCTCATATCTGTATGATTATTTAATTTAGCTCTTGCTTAATCTTTTTCACGCTTGTTTCTTAATTTTCAAGTGTATCCGAGAGTGTAAGTGACGGGGCAAGAGCAAGAAAGCGATCGTTCTCCAAAAAGTGATAGTGGAGCTCATGTGTAAGTCTATGGAGTCTCTATACTTGGAAGGTGATCCGCACTGCACATAAAGAACTAACCATATAATGTCATTTTGTTGTCCTTGATTGACTCCAAACACGAAGTTTTAATCCTGCAGAAATATTTATACTTTGCAGAGAAGAATATATCTGCACTATCAATTCCCAGAAACACATATGCTTTTCCCCAACATATAGTAGTGAGATCTACCCCTGCAACCAGAGGTTAAGTTGTTCTCGAAACATCACTTTTGTTAATTTTGGGCATTAATTAATTGTTGTTGATAAGGAGAAAGTGATTGAAGGAGAACTCAACTTCTTCAGGAATATAAAAAGTAATAATCAACTTGGCGAGGTATTAGGAAGCACAAGAATAATGCCCGAGTTAGTTCTATTCCACGTCCACGCGCAGTCTTATCTAGCCCAGGTAAATCATTGATATAATATTTATTATATTTTATTACTATTGTTTCATTATTTAATATTTAATAATGTTTACTTTTGTTATGTAAACAACTGATATGGAATTCATTTTTCTTTTTAATTTAGTTTAATTTTTATTTTTCGGCTTCACAATTATTATAGTGGGCTTTAGCTTTGAATTGGAAGGTGAGCCTACACCAGTTTTGGACTTTAGGCTTAAATTCTTATTTTGACTTACTCATTCATTATGTCCCAGTAAAAATGCATTGAACAATAAGTGAATAGTTGATATAAAAGTACTTTTAGAATAATTACTGTATATAAAATTAAAATTAAAAAAAAATAAAAATTTTTTACTAAAGAACTATTTAGATAAAAAATAATAATAATTAAAAAGTACAATTTCATTAAAAAAAAAAAAAAAAGAGAACCAAACAAGCTCTGAGTTTGGTTTTGATTATCAGAGAATGATGAAATAGTTGGAAGTATGAATGCGTTGAACATCAATAAATCCTCAACTCCAAGAAAGAAAGATGGAGCAGAAGCCAAGGTTCTGGTTTATCAATTCAAAACCAAGAAGCCCTTTAAACAGCGTAGCAGCCCAAGTGTGCCAGGGCACTATTCCTCTTCCACCAAAACCATCCCCAACAAGCTTCCATTCAAGAACGCGTCAATTCTGATTTTTTAACTCATGTTATGCCATTTTCTTTCTAATTTCATCATTTGTTTTGATGATAACGTATTTTAAAGTAATTCAAAGGAAAAAATATCAAATAATAATGATTCATTCATCACAACATTCTCTCGATCTACTCTGCTAAATAGTTTCTAGGTTGTTTAGGTTGCTGAAAGAAACATCTCGTGTCCTGCTGGCAAAATTATACTACACACTATATTAGCATAGCATTGAATTGTGTTTCCTTTTTTTCTTTTTCTTTATGCCGTAATACTGCTTTACATTTAAAATCCTCTCTTCTGAGAGTTCAAACCTTCATCGGCGAACGAGTCTCCTGTTGTTTCTGTGCTTGGGCTTTCGCGGTGCCTCTCTCTTTGGCTTCCGTCGGGCAAGAGGGTGCCTGTGGTGTGCGTGTGCCTTGGTCCTTTTTGTTTAGGATTTGGTATTTTGTGAGTTTGTTTGGCTTTGCTATTTGTAGGGGTGCTCTGACTTCTGCGAATGTCCGTTGCGAAGCGAAGAATCGGTCGATGATTTGATCATTGACAGGCTTGTTGAAGACCGGCTCTTTGGTAGACGGTATAGATCTCGGGTTTAGAGATGAGGCGCTTCCTAAGGTGCGTTCACCTACTTCTGTCAATGGCTTCCTTTGGAGTTGTTCTTTCCGCATGCTTGATGCATGAACCTCATCGAAATCTGCTCCTACACGAGAGGATTCGTTAATGGAGGGGATGGTTTCGCTTAGGCGATTGGTCAAATCACCATCCCTTTTGTTGGTGTTACCGGTGCTGCTTTTCAATGAGTGGGCGTTCTCATTCTTAATGGTTCTCTCCGCTGTGTGAGTGGTTTTTTCTCAGTCTTTGGTTTGTTTTACTTTTCCTTGGTTGTTGCTTTGTGGCTTGTTGTTGCCCTTTCCAGCGGGTCTGTTTTAGTCGGTGGTTTGGGTGGTTCCGATTTGCTCTCTGGCAACGTGTTTCTTTTGGCAACTGGGTGCTAGGACGGGTAGGGTTTTTGCTCCGATTGGGTCAAGTCCTTGTGGTTTCGGTAGCGTTTGTGGGTTTTCATTTTGTACTTTGTTCTTGTCCTCTATATTGTGAATGTTTCTTCAATGGACTTGTTTGTCTCTAGCCAGAAAAAAAAATACTACTTTACATTATTTAATCATAATACTATTTTTACAACCTTTTTAGCTACTCAGTTTTTTTGCCAATATTAAAGCAAACAATATTTTATATTTGGAAAAAGATTTCAAATATAATATCAATTTTATTTTCTTTCGTGATCCTTGTCCATGAAAGCTCTCGTCAACAAATTCAACAAAAAAATATTGACACATCAAAATTAAAATGTATAAACTTCTTCATGTATTTCCAGAGTCTACAGAATATGCAACCGCACAAATCACACATTACCAAATGGTTACATAACTCAAATTTAATGCCCAGAATTATTTTAAATATAAATTAAAAAACTGTACAATAAATAAAGTGGAATAATTAAATTTAGTACAATACCGCTCCCATCCATTTTATTATAAGATATTGGAATCACATTTATATATATTAAGAAATTTTTATTATTATATTATTAAACTTATATAGAAAAAATAGCTAAAATTTTTAGTTTTATTTTTATTAATTTAACTCATTTTATTAAATACTTCTTCAGTCTCATATTATAAGATATTATAAGATAATATAAGAAGTTTTTCTTATTTCATAATATAAGGTAATATATAATAATTTATTATTTTTATCCTCTATTTATTGTATTATTAGTATTATAATTTATATTATATTTAATAAAATGAGTGGGATTAATAGGGATAAAATTAAATTTTTTTTAAGAAATTTAAGAATGTAATAAATATTTCTTAATATAAGTGAACCCTACTCATTGCTTTATAGTATGAGAAGAAGGGAATATATCATAAATTACAATGTTAGTAATATAATAAATAAGGTGATGTAAGAGGAGGTCGGGCGAAGAAAATGTTTGACAAAAAAGAGAAAGAAAAAAAAGAATTTAAGAAAGAGAATGATGAACTCAAGAGAAAAAGAATTCAAAAAAAGAGAAAATAGATATCTAGAAAACTCAAATTCTCTCAAATATGATCTCTTTTAATTGGAATTACAGTGATAATTATTTATAGGATTCAATAGAATATTTTAGAAGATTGACATAATCTAATAAAATATGAAATTATTTAATTTAATTACTAAATCTATAAAGATTACAATAATCTCATTTATTTTAAAAATTTCTAAAAGACTAAAATATTTTAGAACATTCTAATCTAACCTTAAGGAAAAAATCATAAAATAGGAAATAAATAAAAAATAATATAGATCTTAATAATCCTAAAAGATATTATAAAACCTAATTAAATATTTCCTCCAATCTGTATTATAGGGCATTTTTTATAACAAGCTTTCAGTCCTAAATATAAGGTGTTGGATATTTTTCTTTCAATTTTATCAGTGTATAAAAAACCGGATCGGATCAGCCGATTCGACCAGGAACCAGCCCCTGGTCCGGTCCGGTAGTAGCTGAAAATCAGGGGAAATCAGAACCAGTGGGAACTGGTCAAGAACCAGTGAAACCGGTAAATAACCGGTACAAAATCGGGTTGAACGGATCCGATTTTCTTTTTTTTTCTTTTTTAATTTTTTTTAAAATAAAATAACATTATTTTTAGTACTAAGTAGTATTATTTTTAGTATAAATTTTTTTCTCTATATTATAATATGTTATAAGTATTATTATAATACATAATGATTAATAATGATAAATTTACCTAACAAATAATATGAAAATAGAATATCAATTGACTATATTATTAAAAATATATTAATTTATTCACAATCGGTCTGACCCCGGTCCGATCATTAAACCTTGAACCGTTGCTTCATCCGGTTCAATGACCGGTCCATTTTTTAATACCTTGCATTTTACTTCTATATTCAATTCTTCTCTACTTCTCATTTATAACCATATGATGATAATAGAATGAAATATTTAACAAGGGTAAAATAGAAAATTTTGATATTTTTTACATTGATTTCAAGTGAAAAAATAATTTTCTTAATATGTATGTAATTGATATAAAATGTTTTATAATGTGAATAAGAGAAAATATAAAATATAATTGAAATTATTTTGATAAAATAATTTTATTTAAAATCCTAATTCTCCATGACTATCAATTCTCCATTATAAGGGGTAAAAATAACAAATCACTGTATATCTCCTTATATATTGAATCAAAAAAAACCACTTAAAATATATAATATGGATAATATGAAGTATTAAAATAAATAAAAATAAACCCTCACATTTTTATTTAATGACATATTCACCATTAAATATTCAATAGTTAAATAGTACGTCATGTAGCCATTGATACTTGCCTCCCATAGTTAATTCCAATTCAAAGCAACTTCCGACAGGAATTTTGAGTTATACTATCTTGTTCTCCTTCAAGCTGTAAACCGACCCGACAAAAACAAAAGTTTTTTTTTTCGAGAAAACAAAAAACGACACCTCAATTTTCTGATTTAAAGGGGAGAAAAAAAAGAGCACCTCAATCTAACGTAAGTAAGTGGATCCAGCAAAGTGCCTCTATGTTTTATACTGTGCAGATATTTTTTTTGAGAAAAAAACTCAAAAAGGAAACAAACCATCATATTATCATTTAATTAAATATTTAACGCCAAATAAGAACATGATCAAGCAGCTATCGATATATTCTAAACGTAATCAATTACTTGCAATCCAAATTAACTAACGAATATGATTTTCAAGTGATTCTATCCCATTTTCCTCCAAGATATGAATCCACACTTCAATCTGAATCCACTATGAGTGCATCATATTTTATTGTGCGTGTGATCAACACTTTTGAAAAATCGTATTTGCTATTATTTTGTTTCTGATAACTACTTGACCACTACAAAGTACACTTTTTTTTTTAAAAAAGCCTCGATCATTTTGTTTGGAATCGTAATAGTGTTATTAAAAATGGTATATTCAACAAAAGTACAAAACAACACAGGCCTCCTCGCTCATATGCCCTAGAGGTTTTATTAACAAATAAATAAGATTCCGATACAACTTTTTAAAATATTATTTACCATATATTTTAATTAAAATATAATAAATATATTTTAGTTTACATATATATTTTTCTAGCATCATGAAATAATAATTGTCATATTTTAATATAATTGTTTTTCTTTATTAAGATCTTTACTGAAAAAACATAATATCGACTGAATCCAATCCGCCCGACCGCTGACGAGAGCCTCACTCATATGAGCAACGGTCATGATGGAGAGCCCCAACAGACTCAGTGACACCAAATCCAAGGGCTAAGATCTCGTACGGTAGTCCCTCGGCGATACACAGTAAAAGAGTGACGAATCAAAACCCACGCATAGAACTCCCAATTCCGATTATGTGTTCATCATTCAAATAAATATGGACCATCCAATTTTTGATCTGGCGGCTTAAATTTACAGATTTTTTTAAAATTTTTTAATATAAAATAATGTTTTTTAAAATTATATTTATTTTAAATTTTAAATTTATATATAATAAAATAAAAATATATTAAAAATATAATAATAAAATATAATTAAATCTCGAACTTAAATATGGACGGTCCCAGCCCGGTAAGCACACAGTGCACCTTCTCATAGACCTCCAGGAGCAGAATTCTCTCTCACACTTCCAGTTTCACTTGCCCCCTTTCTTTATCTCCCCGCGCTGATCTATTTGAGATCAGCTCACTTGCTTTCTGTGTTCCCCAGATTCCTCTCTCTGTAACGCATCTCCAGCTGTTCAGAAAAATTTCATCTTGAGCTGCTGTTTGAGGGGCACAGGGCTTTTTTTTTTTTTTAATTCGAGGCCTTTTCCTCTGACATTTAGGGTTTCAGATACTGAGCCTTGAACTGGATCTGCTACCGGATTCAGACGTATAAGAGTTCTACCTGCACTTCATGCTTAACTAGAAAGCCGCCTCAAACTAGGGACTCAAAGGGAAGTGAAAATGGCGTATCCCGGCTCAGTTAGTGCTGCCCAGGTATTAGTTTGCAGCCGTTTCAAGTCATATGCTCAGGTATTCTTATATGAATGTCTGATTTGATCTTAATGGGCGTTTATATTGGTGGTTTCAGGTGGGGTCGTACTTTGTTGGGCAGTATTATCAAGTTCTTCGGCAACAGCCCAATCTTGTTCATCAGTTCTACTCTGATACTAGCTCTATGATTCGGGTTGACGGAGATTCCAGTGAAACCGCCACCGATATGCTGGTAGATATCTTGGGAGCATATTTTTCTTATGTTTATGTTTAATTTTCTGTTTTGATCAAGCCTGATTCTCTCTATTTTATTATAGATGGATTTGCTTTCCTCAGCTTTTCTTTTATTGCATGGCCTCGAAGGAAATCAGCCCTAAATATACAAATGAAAAGAATTTCTTTTTCTTTTTCCTTTTTTTTTTTTGCCAACAATGAAAAGAAATTCAGTAAGTATTCGAACGCATCAAATCTTGGAAATCAAATTCTTCTGTTTGGGGTCTCGTGTAACATTTCACAAATTCATGAAAAGAAACTAAATAGTATTTGTTTGTGAATGGACTGTTGAACATCCTTTACCAATCTTAGGGAAGTCGTTTCCTTCAAGGCCTAACCTGCAAATATGTCAAAACCCTCATTATCCTCCATTTTGAAGTTGGCTGGTCAGTGTCTATTTTATTGTGGCTACCTTTTGTAGCCTCACGTGAAGTGTATGGGAACAAATCAAAACCTTGTATTATTGAGGTGATCCAAGAGAAGGTACAGATGTAATGGTGCACTAGTTCAAAATTTATACTATCATTTATTTTAATTATTGAATTGAATTTTCTTGCCCATTCAAATGGTAGCTGGATGGATTGACTGTGGGGTGCATTCATGTGATTTTTCTTAAGGATTTTGCATTTTAACAATGGTTGAAGTAACTATAATAAAATTTGAAATGTGAGGATTTTTGAAATACGGATACTGGAAATAGACTGATGCTGGTAAGTGACTATGAAATTCTTGCTTCACTTTTAAAGAAATCAAACAGACCAATATTCGATTGTTGCCTCCTCATTAATGTAATTTGCAAACAGAGTCTTCAATTTGTCTAGGAGTTGTTCAATTGTTTATGGTTTTGCATCATAGCAGGAAATTATAAAATGTCACCACAATCATTAATCTAACAGCTCAAAGATTATAACTGCACCCTTTAGTCAAAATACTGATTGCAGGGGATCCATTTTGCTAATGGTAGTCAGCTATGAAAGAGGGAAAATGGGGGATATTTAAACTCAATTTTGTCATATGTGGTGGGCTCATGTGGATAATGCTAGTTTTGGATTATATGTTGCCTGAAGTGCAACAATGTAACTTATACACTTGGGAATGATGTTGAAAAGGGAGGGAATGGAGTGTTTGCAGGCATGTTTCTATGTTAGGGGTGGTAAAGTTGTAATCAAATTTTGTTGTATATGGTGGGCTGATGTGGATAACGCTAGTTTTGGATTATATGTTGCTTGAAGTGCAACATTGTTTATACACTTGGGATGATGATGAAAAAGGAGGGGATGATGGTGTTTGAAGGCATGTTTCTGAGTCAGGGGTGGGAAAGCTGAATTCAGATTTTGGCGCATGTGGTGGGTTGATGTGGATGACGACAGTTTTGAATTATATGTTGCCTAAAGTGCAACAATGTAGCTTAATACATATGGGATGATGATGAAAAGGGAGGGCATGGGGTATTTACAGATGTATTTCTGTGATGGTTGGTAAATCTGTAATCAAATTGGAGAGTCAAAATTAAAAAATTTAAACTAACTGAAAAGGTGAGAAGTTACAACTTACAAGGAAGATTTGGGAGCCCATTAACCCCACATATCTACAGTGATGTACTATCCCTGGTCTGTGTTGCAGATATAAGTGTTTAATTTCTTTGCTGAAAGGACTTTCGCTCAGCAATATGTAGAGAAATTTGGGAAAGGTATATATGTAACACGAGAAGAGTATTTGGATACTGTTGAAAAAACGGAGGACAGGTTACATACTTGAAAGCTATGAAGCAAAAACGTAAGCTAACTAATAGGGTAAGAAAATCTGTATGGAAGATTTGAGGACAATATATCTGTTTATTTTCTGTGCCTAGATAACTTTCTTTAGTCATGCTACAAAAATCACTGAGAAATTTGAGGACAGTACGTAAGAGAATAGTGTTTAGAATAAAGAGCAGGTTGTCTCCTCCGGCTCCTAAGTTCCCAAGTGCTAATTTTTCATTTTATGTGAGGCTTACTTTTTCTGTTTCTTTCAATATGATTGGTGTTAACAACCTCTGTTTGGCATGGGAAATTGGGAATATTGTAGCGGCTCTTCTAGTGGCTGGTAGTGACAATGCTGTTAAAAAACAAATTTCTTGTTAGCCAAAGACACTGACGAGGAGACACCTTTAATTTAATGTTATGTTACTTTTGAATGTATTGCTGTCTCTTTTTTTCTTTTGCTCATAATCGGCATTTATCTTTTAATTGCATAGCTTATTCTTAAATGAGATTCCTATGCTCCAACGTTTCTCTTGGATACTATGGTGCTTGCTTGTGTGGGTGTGTTTTAGTTCCTGTTAACAAGTTAATGGGTAATTGACCAGTTTCGTTTCTTCAATGTAGCAAATTCATGCACTTGTCATGTCGCTGAATTTTAGTTCAATCGAGATCAAGACAATCAATTCCCTTGATTCTTGGGATGGAGGGGTGCTTGTAATGGTCTCAGGTTTCATCAAGATCAAGGACATCAGTGGGAGGAGGAAGTTTGTTCAATCCTTCTTTCTTGCTCCTCAGGAGAAGGGTTACTTTGTACTGAATGATATTTTTCATTTTATTGATGATGGAGTGGTGTACACAAATCTGGTATCAGCAGCATCAGAAAAGAGAGAAAAGCAGCTGAATGTATCTAATTCTCTTACAGAGCCACCTGGTAATTGACTGCTGAAGTATTGTGCTAGACATTTCTTTCTAAAATAGTTTTGAATGCATAGGTCCCACAGTCCTTATATTTATTTAATTTTTTTTTCTTTTTCTTCTTCAACTAGTTGGCATAGCATAGCAGTTTTGCTAGATTATTGATTCATCTTGTTCAATACTACATATTTTAGATTAAACTTTTTACTTTTGTTACGTTTAAATTTTTAGATTATTGATTTTTTTCATCCAAAAGCTATTTTTTTTAATGTAAAGCATGCATTTTTATATACGGACGTTGCTTTTCTTTGGGTTTAAATCTTTTTATTTTAGCAGCTTCAGACTATGATTTGGAAGAAGAAGCTCAGGAATATGTTAACTCAGTTCATATAGAAGATGATCCTGTGGACAAGTATAGTCTTTCAGAGCAGCAGCAACAGCATCTGCAAGAAGATCTTGAAACTGAAATTGTGGTGGATGAAGCTCCTTTAGAGGAGGCATCTCCATCAATTCAAAGTGTGGCGCAAACCATCCATGAACCTCCTGCTGCTCATATGGAGGACCCTTGGAGGAGCCTCCAAAGAGAACATATGCATCTATTGTATGTACCTTTTCCTGTACCTGGTTGTCAATATGATTGTTTTTCCCTTTCCTGCAGTTTTCTTCCTTTTCTTCCCCTCCTGCTAATGTAACTTCTTCCAACATTTATTTTATGGTGATTAAGGAAATGGTTGTAGCAATCATTTGAGGTTCTATTTTGAGTTGAATGGGTATGACGTTTTTAAATTAGAAATCAGGCTAAGGAAAGCTCTATACTTTCGTTGGCTTTTTGTAATCGAAGTTAGGGTCACATCGCATGCCATCCTTTTGTTTAAGATTACTTGATGAAGTATTTATCGTCAAGTATGATTGCTTCTGGGTTAAATTATGCAATTAGACCGAGGAATTTTTAAATGGGATGTCCGTGACTCACTGTTCATTCGCCTTTATGGTGCAGTTACTTGCAACTTTCAGTTTAATTCATTGCTTGGACCTGTCTACTGTTGGCATCATTACACGTCTTGACTTTATAACCTTAAAAAACTTCTTCCTTTGTCAAACCTGCTGTCATCCTGTTCAAATGCTAGCATATATTCTGCTTTTCTTGAGAGGCCAGATCCCCATGGCGGGGGAATGATCAATTGCAGCTTTTGGAGGCAGGAGGCTTAACTTTTCTTTGGTTTATTTGTGCCCCTTTCTTTAGGTCAGAGGTTAAAGATTTAGAAGTTCCTTTCTTATTTAATCTTATGGAGCATAAAATATTGGGAAATGAATGCTAACGACCTGTCGCATTTGGAAATGTTCAAGAAAGAGGTTTTGGTTGTGATGAGCTTAGATGTTTTAAATTTCTCGTTAATGATTTCTTTTTAAGTAATAAGTTTGCATGAAGAACGCATTCTTTAAATTTTTGTTGATTTTTGCTGGTGTTTTGTTTTAATTTAAACATGTTACAATGAACTTGCAGTTACAAACTAAAGGGCAATCTGTGCTATCAGCCATTCCACAACAGTCCGTTAAAATGGCCCCAACTTCCTCAGAGTCAAACCATGTAGCACAGCCTGCTATTCAGCAGTCTAGCTCAGCATCTGTTAACATTCCTGAGGCAGGGGTTGAGGCAGCAGAGGAAGGCTTTGGACTAGAAGAAGAAGGTTAATTATTGATTTCTGCCTCCCTAACTCTTCTCTCTCTTATGTGTACCTTTTTGGCATATAGTTACTTAATATATTAGCTCATTGAGATGCATTTCCCCTTGGAAATTGTTGTATAAATGATGACAATACACAGTTTTTTCTTTTCCTCCTCCAATTGCTGAGTTGAGGTCCTTACCGTCGAAGATTTAACTAGTAGCGTCAGCTTGTGAACGTTTTCATATAAGTGGTTAGACTTTATAAGTTATTTTTGGCTTGAATTCTCTAGTCCGAGACATGAGGGGTTATTTGGCATTAATTTCTTGATCTTAAAAGAGTTTCAGATTTTACATTCTAGTATTCCTCATTTTAAATGGGATTCTCCCCCTCCTCAATGGAAACTGCTTTTATATTTAGGGTCGTTTGGTTGGAAGAACAGAGAGAGGAAAGGAGAAAGGAAGGCACAAAAAAATGAGCCCATTTGGTTTATGCAATGTCTATATGCTCTTTGTTACCATTACTCAACAGCTTCTGTCTCTATTTATTACTTATTTTAATAAGGATGTAAGCGTTGTTTCTATTCACATCTTTATTCCTTTTCCATTGCCATACATAACAATTCCATAACAGTTGCTTTATTGAGATTTGACATTGGTGATGTCTGAACGTTCTTTAATCTTGAAGTGTGAAATTGATCTTGCTCTATGATCCCTCTAGGTGAAGTAAAATCCGTCTATGTGAGAAACCTGCCTGCTACTGTTACTGAAGCTGATATTGAACAGGAATTTCAGAACTTTGGCAGAATTAAGCCAGATGGAATATTCATTAGAGTTCGTAAGGTAATTTTCATTTATTCATGGAACTGAGTGCCTTCATGTCTAACTACAAAGAGAGAACAGCTGAAATGGAAAATTGTGTTTACAGGAAATTGGAGTTTGCTATGCGTTTGTGGAGTTTGAAGACATCTTTGGTGTACAAACTGCACTCCAGGTATGAATGGGTTTTTCCCCGTTACATCTTTTTGTTTTGTTTGTTAGCCTAATTAACGTAGGGAGGAAAAGAAGGCTCAGACAATTAGATGTTAAATATGTTGGCGTTTTGCTTGAATCTGTCATCTGTTTGACAACCAAACTACAACATTATATCATATTTTCTATTCTTTTACAGAGAAACTTTCTTTATTCATTGATTAAATCTTTAAAGCATGTAATTAAGGCAAATAATAATGAAACCACTGCTTGTCTTCTGCTAATTGCAAATCTCCTACCTCATAGGATTGTATGTTTTTGATAGGATCTGGATTTCTTAACCTTTTTCTTTTCATGATCTGATTTTATTCTTTCCAACTTTAAGGATACCTTTATGATTTAACATCTCTAACATCCCAGCTTGTGTTGCAATAAGGGCTGTCTCCATATTACTCAAATTGGACTTTATTTGGGCATACATTCGTCTTAATGTAAGTACCTTGTCACTGCAGGCTTCTCCTATTCAGTTAGCTGGAAGACAAGTATACATTGAGGAGCGGAGACCAAACAGTGGCAGTACTGCTCGGGGAGGAAGTAAAGTCCCACTTTTATTCAGTAGTTTCATCTTGAGCTTATTCTAAAGCATCAATAATCTCGTAGTTTTTTGGAGTTGTGGGTTTTAGCTAATAATTTATTTGAAAGCGTTGAATGAAGTATGTTGATGTGACTAGAATTTATTCTTAATTTCTTAATTATGATGCTTTATCGGAATTCACTAGCTCTACAACAATCTTGTTGGTTGATTTGTCTTCCCATGTTTCACTAATGATCAACATTGGATTGGTGAGGGTGTTGACTGACGTATCTGGCAAACAGTGTTATGTGAATTTGGTTCATGAGTGCAATGCAATAAATTTTGACTGAGGTCCTTTATTGTTGTTGCAGACACTTTGATGAAAGATTAGTCACAAATCTTATTTATGATGAACTGTCATTTCATTGGCGAATCTGATACTGAATGTGGTGGAATTCACCGAGTCATGTCATGATCAAAACATTGGGAATTGCTGCCTTATTTAATTACCTCTAAAATGGGTGATATCGTTGTGCTTTGTTGTATAAGTTGGTATTTAAGATGGCTATGTTTTGGGATAATAATTGAAAATTGCTATAGAAATATACCAGTCATATGTAATGGAAGTTAACAAAGCTAAAAGTGTATGATGTGAGATTCCAATAGTTCTAAAGGGGTATGAGGTACCGGCCAAAATGGTTTCATCCTAGGACTCTGGTGATGTGGATCCTGATACAGTAAACATGCACCTGGACGTAGACTGATATTCAAGATACCAATGTCTAGACATACTAAATGCCCTCCTATATGTGGTTATTGCACTGATGGCGATGGGGAAAATTGGGAGGGGGATGGTGAGTGAGAAATTGGTAGTTATTGAGTGTTTCTATAGGGGTCTAAAATTAGGTATGCATTCTGATAGATAACTGAACTTTTTTTTTTTAAATGAAAATAATAAATAAAAATTTCCTATCCTTGTATCCTTACCATTTAACTGTCAGCTTGGTTGGAGCTATTATTTTCAGTCCTGTTCCATTGTGAATGACTAAAATTTGACAGTTTTACTTAGTATGAGACATAATATGCTACTGTAGCAATCATGGGCATATTAGTGGTTGCAGAGACTTACGGGTTGTACATGCTTTTTGTGGTTCCTTTGCATTGCTCCAAAATTGTGTATTATGGCTCATTGTTGGATCTAAGGATGTTGGGATATGGTAATGATTGCACTTTAGGTAATTGATGGTTGCTGTAACTGGAATTTCATCATATATATATAGGTGTGTATTGATAGTGGAAGATTGAAAACCTGATGTGGGCTATTGTTGCGGGATGGGGATTGTTTCAGTCTCTTAGTTCTGTCCTCATGGTTCCTTTGAGGGAGCTTCCCTGTCAGATATGAAAAGAGATTGGAGAGCTATTGTACTCATGAGCTTGTTTGCTTTTTGTTAAATTAGTATTTTGGTCCCTTTAGTTTAGTTGTTTTTTTAGTTTTGTTCTTATATTTGCTTCATGCCAATATCATCATTTAACTTTTCTAATCATCATCATACCTCTCTTATACCATTAATTCTGTCTACCAAGTTACCGGAAAGAAATGTCAGATAGGGTTGATGTGGGGTCTTGTATGTGCTTATTTTTTTCCCTAGTTTCATTTGTCATGTTATCTGATGGAGATAGAGAAAGGCTCAAATAGTGGTAATATTGATGTGGAAACTCTTGCATTGAGCAGGAAGGGGAAGAGGCAGGGGCAGTTACCAAACAGATGCTCCAAGGGGGCGTTTCGGTGGCCGGAACATGGGCAGGGGTGGTTTTCAGGATGCTGGTGACTATAGCAGACCAAGAGGCGATGGTTATCTGCAACGTGGTTCACGATAAGGAAACTGCTTTGAAGAGCAGCAACCCTCCATGAAGATCCTATACAGAGGATTCTTACAATTGATGAAATCTGAGCTTGATTTGCGATATTTAAAGCTGACAGTTTTTTTCTCTCTGGTAGTGTTATGAAAAAGAATCTGACATTTTGGGCATGTCATTTTGAAGTTAAGGCATTTGAGACTTACATTAGCTTGTTTTGCTATTGCGAGTGTAGATCAGTTAAGTCCCCTTGAATGCTTTTTTATAATGCCATTCAGGTGGGAAATTTTGTGCATTTGTAGCCCGATTGGAGGGATTATGAAGCTTTGCCAATGGCAGAGAAAGGTTTTATAAAACCAAAAACTTCGTTTGGACGTCAGTAGTGGTTATGATGATATGTCAAATGTCATACTGTATTGTGTTTCTTTTTGTTCGAGTTTGAAGTTTACTGTTGCACCTTGTTTTGGTAGTTCCTTGGATATATCTGTTAAAACACTCTAATAAGTCGCCGCATTCACATTAGTTATAATTAAATACCTTTCTCTGACTTACCCAAAAGTTTTTCTTCTCTAATATGTTTTCTCTTAATGTGAATGCATGTGCAATTGGAGGTTATCCCGGATGAACTATATATCAAGAATACATTGTGTAGACATGTTTTCATTTCTGTTTGAAATTAAATTCATTTTTGTTTGAAATTAAATATTTTTAATATATATAACTACTAGAAGACAACTCTTTTACCTATAGTTTATCTTAATTTTAATTTAATCTTTTTTTATCAATTTAAATGAGTATCTTTTTGTTAATTTTAAAGAAATTTTTATATGGCTGTCACTAGATATTTGCTTAAACAGTATATTTATCATGTTAAGATGGTTTTATCCAAAAACGAAAAAAAAAACAGTAATTGCATTATAAATTATACATTCTTAGGATCTGCGATACAACAAATAAGCGAGAAGTAGTGACTGATGATAGAGTGAAGAATAAAACGTGAAGAAAAAAATTTGTTGCTGAAAAGTATCATTTTTCTTTAATCCTAATCTTGTATTTGTTTATAATCTTATGAGAAACAGTTGTTCACCAAGCAAATATTTTGTAGGGCAACTAATCTGCTGGAAATATCTTTTAGTAAATAACAATAATTTTTTAAAGGTAAAAATATATTTTTAATCCCTTAACTTTATACTAATTTTTATTTTGGTTCTTTAACTTTATTTTGTTTCTTTTTAATCCTTTAACTTTTAAAATATAATTAAAATTTTTTCTATAATTAACATGATTAATTGTATTCGTAAAAAATACTGATCAATAATTTCTAAATGCTAAAAAAGTATTTTTTAAATACTTACATATTTATTTAACTTATTTTTCATGATTAAAAAAAAATCTAAGATTAAGGTTTTATTTAAAAGTTTTTATTTGTAATTATTTATTTTTAATCTTTTAATTTAATTAAAAATATTTTAAACCCAAAATTAATAAAAAATATTAATGACCTAGCAGTAAAAATTGACATGTTAATATTGAATAATGTTTTGTTAGTATTTCTGTTAACATAATTAATAATGTTAGTAATAGGAAAACATTTAATTATATTGTAAAAATTAAAGGATTAAAATGAAAAAAATAAGATTAAGGAATCAAGATAAAATCTAGTGTAAAGTTGTGGGATTATCAGTGCGCTTTTACCTTTTTTGACTAAAAAAAAAAGTAAATAACGATAATTTTCTACGTACCTCAAATATTTAATTACACATCCTGGTAAAAAATATGTACAGCTAAATGCTTTTTTTTTTACACTAAATATGTTTTTGTCTGTACAAATAAATTTGTTTTGTATTTAGTATTTACTAGTATTTACCCTGTGGATCTTCTGGCCCAGAAAAGCCCGAGGATCCGACCCATGAATACAAAAGGCAAACGGGTTCCATTAGAACCAGGAAGTAATGCAAAAATAAACCCTCAAAAAATCGAACTGAGAAACGGAGAAAAACCACTTTCGTTCAGTGCGTGTTGAGTTACTCTTCTAAAATCCGCACGGTGAGCAGAAAGAAAATCTATAGTGTAAGGTACAGATTTCAACACAAACCGAAGCTGTGAAATGTTGGCTAAGAGATTTAGTTCTTTCCTCAGAAGCTTTTCAAAACCTCAGATTTCCAGGTGAATTCCCTGTTGATTCTTGCATTTCATCGTGCAAGTGCTTCCTATTTCTATTCGTAAATATTGATTTTTTTATGACTGGTACTAGATATTTGTTCCTTGTAGCATTGAGTATCCTGGTTCTGTTATAGGCGAGGTTCATTAAGATGTGAAAATTGATGACTTTTTGTGTCATTATATAGACGTATATCCTCAAATATCTTAAACATCACCTCTATGCCTGAATCCTGGGTATTAGAGCTCAGTAAAAGCATCGAACTCTCCAACTTTGTGCTGAGCTGTTAGCTTGGGAATTATACCATCTGATACCCTGGTTAAGGCAGTGGAGGGAGTTCCAACGGCCCCTGATGTGAGACAAGAGCCATTGAACTGGGAGCTCCACAAATTTTTTTATTTATAGACAAATAATTAAATTAAATTTAGGTAGTTCTACAGGAAAAGAATATGTATACAGCATACACCGCACAGCAGTTGTATGAGGCATCGTAAAATCCCAAATTGAGAAAGTTGTATAATTAAATCCACAGCAAGGAAAGTAACATATCAGTTATCAATTACTAAAAAATCTCTTTCAGATCAAATCAACTGTTTGTGAAAGAAAACTTGGTATGAACCCATTACTGGTACTTTATCAAAATTTTGAGATCAATATATGAACTGAATGGTCCTTGATTACAACTATGACTTTGCAGGTCCATAAAAAATGTACAAGAAGAGGAGAGCAAATCTTTTGGTCGTAAGGCTGTGTCATTTGTTTTGATTACCATTACTGGTGGAGTTGCTCTTAGTGCCCTGGATGACCTTGCTATCTATCAAGGCTGTAGTAGGTATTTTTTTTTTCCTTGTTATTTTTCAATGTAATTTTCTGTGCCTAAAAGAGTTCAATGAAAGCTACTTCAATCTTATTCTAAAGGCTGACATGGTATGACTAATAAGAATTGCGTTTATTTGTTGTGTAGTTGAGGGTTTAGACTTAAGTACAAAATAGGCCTAACAATTCAAGGCACACGGTTATGATACTAGCTATCCTCCCACCTTCATTACAGTTGGAGAAGGGTGATTACTGTAGGTTTTAGCTTGAAACTGAAACTGGACCAGTTTACTTATGCCTCCTGCAAATAATAATATTAATCTGGATGATTTTTGTAGTGCGTAACTGATAATGATCAATTTGTTTGATAAAGTCGCATATGAATTTACAACTATCTTCTGTTCAAATTCAAACTCGATGAATCAATTTTATTGGGGAAAACATCCTGTATGCATATACGATCTGGAAGACCCTGTTAACAATTCTATCTTCTCTGATTTTTCTTTTAAAGTTTTTTTATTTTTCTTTTAAAGTTTTTTTCATCTTTAGATATCGAATGCTTAAGCTACTTCAATACTTTTCTGTGTCTTTGTTACTATTACATCTTATTGATAAATTTTTTATTATTCTTCACATTTTCTTGGCCACTATTCTTTATTATTCCTTACATTTGAAAACTGAAATTCTGTGAGCCTTAGCAGTTTCTAAAATTGTTTGCGGTGAAACTTTGCAGCAAGGCTATGGAGAAAGTGAGCAAGAACCAGGCGATGATAGAGGCTCTTGGGGAACCAATTGTTAAAGGTCCATGGTACAATGCATCTCTTGCTCTAGCTCATAAGAGGCGTTCTGTGTCTTGCTCATTTCCTGTGTCTGGGCCACAAGGTACAGGCGTGTTACAGCTAAAGGCAGTTCGTAATGGAGGTTAGCAATTTAAACGGTTATTTTTATTATTTGTTCAAGTAAGGCTTCTTTCACGGAGATAGTAAAGACGTCAAAATTAAGTTTTTACTGTATCACATTATAATTTTAGTATCAAAGATGGGAAGAAGATATGTGTGTTATTTCTGTGCTCACTAGTGATAAGTATAAGGGTATCTTTGGTTCAAAGGGGGGAAGGGAGGGAAAGGATTTTAATGGAGGGAAAGGAAGGGAAGAGAAAAAAAAAGGATTTTAATTTTATTTCGTTTGGAGGAAAAATGAAGGATTTTAAAGGAGGGGTTTTAATGTTATCTTGTTTGGGTTAGAAGGGAAAGGGAGGGAAAATAATTATAATTTAACTATTATACTCTTAGTATATTTAAGTTAATATTTTCTTTCTATATTAAAAAAAGAGTTTTTTTTATTTGAATATTAGACAAAGTTCTTAATCAAAAGGAAGTACTATTTTTTTTTTCTCAACCTCAACCATGATTGTATGTATCTTTTTTTTTTTTTCAACTTTAACCATGATTATATATATTAATATACGAATGTGTTTGTGTGTGTTCGTGACTTCATGCATGTATATCACTAAGATATTTTATATTTTATGAGTGAGACTAAAAAGAGACGCGACAAGACTAAATAGTATATTGTATGGTTGAGTTATAAAAAAGTGAAGGGTATTTTGGTTATATTAGACACAATAACACATTTTTTCCCCAATTTAGGGGGAAAACATATAAGGGGGGGGAATTTTAATAACATTTTCTCTCCCCTCCTCCAATTATTTGATTGGCAAACAAGAGGAAGAGAGCAAAATCCCTCCCCTTTCTTTCTCTTCCCCCCATTTCCCCCTAACCAAACATACCCTAAGGAGAAGTTTGATTTTGACCATTTAATGGGCATGTTTGTACAGATGACAACTGGTTTTCCTTTTTCCTTCCTCGTGATTGGGAGATCTTAATCATGGATGCTCTCCTGCATATACCTGGAAATGAAGAGAAGCATCAAACGTTGCGGATTGATCTTTCTGACAAGCATCCAACTTCTTGCACTGCATGCACCGAGTGCATACCTCGTACCTCGCAGAATGCCGAGACTAATATGAGCGCTAAACAATAATAATTGTGACTGAATGTGGTAATATTTTAATTCGGTTAATATACAAGTTTTGAAATCAGGGGATGTCATTATTTTTTTTTTAGGAATAAATTTCCAAATTTTCCTCTTGGTGCGAAGCGTTGCGATATTATTTCATTTGTCGTGTTATTTTATTATGAAAATACGTGGCCTGTATTGCGACATCTGAGTCTGATTGGGTGGCCTTGTTGGATTGAAATGTTCTAAGCTAAGCAAATGGAGAACTGAAGAAAATGCTTATCAAGAATTCAAGTCAAACTGTTATGTGCGTCGTATCTGGCAGTTTGTATGGCATAATGTTTTGCAGCTCATAGGATGTTTCTTCCAATGTATACTGAAAATAGTAAATTGATTCAAAACATAATTTGATGTGGGGGTTGCTAGCAATGAGAGTGTGGAGTCCAGGTGCGGAGGGGTGTGTGTGTGGTGGGGGCCGGGGGGCGGGGGGGTTTGTTTGAGGCTGTGGAAGGGAAGCGTGGAAGCAAACGATTGTTGACATATGGATTCCTGGGGGAGTAGCGTGGCTGATAATCTGAAATTGGACATTCAGAAGACGAGGCAACGTGTCCCCTGGGTACTGGACAAAGTCTCGTAGTAATGAATTTCATGGGTGCTCCATTTTCCGAGCCGTGTGACGTTAGGTCCCACTCTTGTCGGCTTGTCATTGGGTCTCCTGACATTTTGGTCTACTACTAGTAGCGTCCTTTTTCTCTTAACTCCTATCCGAATGTTACTCTAAACTATTACGGACCACTGTACATCTAACTTTATCCTCTTTCCAACGGAAACCTTATCTTAATAGGATGGTAAGGTCCCGTTTGGTATCACTACTGAAACTGAGGTTTGAGGGTAAAATCAAGTTTAACATAATATTGAGTCCGTTTGACAAATTTTCACATTTATGTTTCAAACTCATTTCTCCTCGTAAACCATGTTTTCGAAGGAGATGGAGAGCCGCCTTTCCGTTTGTTTCTTTAATTTTTATCTGTATTTATTTTAAAGTCAGATAAAAATAGATTAATAAAAATAAAAAAAAATAAAAAAATTAAGAAAACAAAATTTCCATAAAATTTTTTCTATCTATTAACCAAAATTTTTCTTCAAAATTTTAATTTTTATAGATCATGACCTGTAAAAAAATGTTATATCAGATATATTATGTTCTCAATTAAATAAATATAAGTTAAATTTTAGTCCAAATAAATTAAATTAATCATGAGATAGAGTTTAAACTTAATTTAGAGAAAAATTATGAGTTTTGTCAAAACCAATTTTCAAATAAATCATCCAAATATAAATACGTTAGTACAAAACTAATTTTTATCATAACTACGTTACAAAACCAATTTTATCAAAACTCATTCTTAAA
This sequence comes from Adenanthera pavonina, assembly GCA_026686845.1. Lineage (NCBI taxonomy): Eukaryota > Viridiplantae > Streptophyta > Magnoliopsida > Fabales > Fabaceae > Adenanthera > Adenanthera pavonina. The sequence goes on from JAIVEN010000017.1 coordinate 33,882,786, forward strand.
CCAATTTTATCAAAACTCATTCTTCACTAGCTGAAATCGAAACGGGTCCTAATTCAACTTTCACTTCATTTAATTGGATTATACACAAGACCTGAGGCCGATAAGCTAGCAAAACTAACTACTAATTGCAAAGAATGATTTTTACCATTTCACTATAGGAGTAACTTATAATTATAACTATTTTTTTTTTGCCAGAACTTATAATTATAACTAATTAATTATACGCTAATTAGTTTTTTGACTTTTTCCCTCACATGAACAACGAAAAATGAGAAATATCTCTCCTGTCCACGGAACGGAGAACGTCTAGAAAAAGGAGAAAAGTACAAGGTTATAGGAGACACTGATGGAGGCGCACAAACCAGACAGGTGGGTCATACCGCAATCACTACCCCTTCTTCACCACGGCACCCATCCATCACCTTCCCGTCGCGTTCCTTTACCCCTCACCGCCCCAACATACCTAACCATTTATTTCCTCTTTCCTTCCCTTTCTATCACTGCTTTTCCAAACTCATCCACGCATACCAAGCCCGTACCTTCAATTATTTGCCATAAAACCTTCGCTCTTTATTTCTTCTTCTTCTTCTTCTTCTTCAACTTGTATTCTGGCCTTGAAAACAAATTGCGATGCCGGGTGATTCTTCCAGTGAATCGATGCTAACGGAATCTAAAGAGGATAACTTGGTCCTTTCTTCTGAGGACTCGTCGTGCCCAGAGGAGTCCGAGCTTGAATTGGGTCTTGGGTTAAGCCTTTCTCATCCTCCGGTGAAGTCCCACCCAACCCCAACGACTCAATATGCTAGAATTTTGACGGCTATGGATTTTCCTTCATCAGCAGCTTCCTCCTCCTCTTCTTCCTCTCCCTCTCCTAATGTGACAACTGGCACCAAGAGAGCTGCTGATTCTCTTGGCGCTCCAAACGGTCCCAGGTAAATAACCTTAAGTTTATTTTCCCTTATCATATGTATGTTCTTCTATTATCTAAACCTTAAGATTAGGTTTAGATAATATGCCAAACTTCGATTTTCTCTGCATTCATTTTCTCGAGTACCAGTACATTTTTGGTTGCTATTGGTTCCATTTAGTTAAATACTGGGCATTTAAATCTCTAATAGTGTATTTTAATAAATCTGTAGGAATTATGGCTATTATGGCTTCAACATTTTATGTGCTGATATGAATGAAATAAACTGTTATTGTATCAATCTATGTCAAGAAAATGAGTTTGAAGGAGCCTATCACTCTTACTGAAGGGGTGAAAGGGTAACTCTGAAATTTTGCTTCGAAGCTTGTATCCCCAAGAGTGTCCACTCTTTTTCCTCCCAACAAAGCTGCAAATTTAATTTTATGTTCTATAATTAAGTTACAATTTCCATCAATTTGGCCTCATGAGAATTATTTTGTATCGGTATTGCCAGAATTCTTACGAGGGATTAGCAAATAGTAACCTCTAAGAAACCTAAATTCACCATAGTAAATGTAATAACTAGTAAACACTATAATCTAAATCCATTTGGTTTAGTAAATGGGACAAAAATATATGTCATAGCTTCTCAATATTGGAACAGTTGTGCACTTTTGAGTTAAAAGACTTATTTCAAAATTAACTGAAACTAAATGATATTGGAATCTCGAATAATTGACATGCGATCCAATGGGTATATAGGAAAATCCAAAACTCTGATCTATTGTGCACTAAGGACTTAGGAGTTTTGAGTTTCCGTTTATTACAAGTCAGCTGTTGGCGCTTGAACAAAACAAATAGAGTTTAAACTATGTCTGTGTTTCATCTACTCAGAGGGTAATGTAAATTTCAATCGTACCTTAACTTCTTAAGTTAATCGATAAAAGTAATGTAGAAAGTAGAAATTAATCTTTGCAGTAAAAATGGCCATCAACTTTGCAGAGCAGATCATTTACATCAATGTGCCATGTTGTGGAATCATTTTATGCTTTTTAGAATGAGAATGCTTTCACTTATGTCCATCGAGATGAATAATTTACAGTTTACTATTTCTCAACAAGAACTTTGTCATATGCAGAACTCTGTTTCTGGTTCTAATTTTTTCTCTTTGATGTATTTTGTTTTTTGCTGTAGCTTTCCCTTTTTCGAAATAAAATTGACAAAATATTTATTACTTTGATCGTCATCTCTTCACTGATGGGATTGTTATTTCTTTTGTCTTTGAATTTCTTCAACAGTCAGGTTGTTGGGTGGCCTCCTCTTCGACAATATAGAATGAACAGCTTTAATAATAATCACACAAAATCCCCAGCCACTGAAGGATTCAACTCTCCGGTTGAAAAAAATAAGAGTAATCAAACAGCTGTAAGGAAGAGTACTGACAATGGCAGTAACAACAACAACGTTAATGCCAAAGAAAAAACACACATCAGGAGATCCCTATTTGTGAAGGTAAATATGGATGGGACACCAATTGGAAGGAAGGTTGATTTGAGTGCTCATAATTCTTATGAAACCTTAGCACGAACATTGGAGGATATGTTTAATGAACCAACTCCAGTTGTCACTTGCAAAGGTAAGTTTTCTTGGGCTTCGATGTAGCTGGTAGACAATCAAACCAACAAAACAGCTACTAGCTTTATAAATTTAAAAGTATCTCCCGTTCCTTTTTCTTTTTCATTGACATTGGCATTATTGTCAGCAGGATTAAATGGTGAGGATCGTGGTATTGTGTTTGGAGTGAAAAAGAGACACTCAAACTTGCTGGATGGATCTTCCAAGTTTGTGCTAACCTATGAAGACAAGGAAGGAGACTGGATGCTTGTTGGAGATGTTCCTTGGGAGTAAGTGTTTCATTGATAATAATGACTTCAAATATAGAACTGAAACTTTTTTTGTCCAATAATTTTTTAGAAGCTTAAAGTTCTCTGGCTTTTGTGATTTTTCCACTTTTACACTATCAAATTATAATATCCTGGTGATTTTGAGGTACAAGTTGTCTTTTCAATGGCACTCTGCTGTAGTATGAGCTCAAGTGGCTGAGGTCCATAAGAAAGCTATTGATGTTCTGTAACTTGCAGAGTATTTACTGAGTACCTACTGTGTGCAAATCATGAGACAAAATATCTTTTAGAACAAAATTGCAACTACTACAGTGAGTGCCTATCGTCCTACTTTTCCGAGAGTTGAAGGTTATGGTTTTCTTATTTACCATTGAAGGAGAACCATGAAATAAATGTCTTAGTGAGATAAAGCCTTCATAGTATGCTTGTAGGCTATGCAATTTCTTTTAAGTAAATTTGATTGAAGCTCTGTAAATGATAAAGTGATTTTAATATATCATATTGTGGCAAATTTCTGTGGCTCTTTCTTTAAAAAAGATATCTGGCTTTGCATGACAGTAATCCTGAAAATTGGGACTTCATGTTAAATCTGGTTTGATATTGACGTACTTTTTCTCTCTAAAATTGCAACCAGTGTGTTTATTAGCTCTGTGAGGCGGCTTAGAATAATGAGGACGTCAGAGGCAAATGGAGTTGGTAAGCAGATGCACTGTTCCTTCCACTTTTGATTTACCCTTTTGAGTATTTTTCTCTGATGTAATAACTTGAATATGCAGCACCAAGATTGGAGGAGAAGAAGAGCAGACTGGGAAGTGAGCGCACGTAGATATGCAGACTTTGCATAGCTTAGGAAACACGCAACTTTTGGCCTGTAAATTGATACACGGTATAGAAGGAAAACAAGAAAGAGGAAGATGGAAAAGTAGTGGAATGGATTTTGAGATATAAGAGAGTGAAAACCATGGTTTATTTTTGTTAAATATTGTGAACGTGGGATGTTTGTCAGCTTTCATGTCCATCAAATCTTGGTTGCATTTTTTTTTCCCATGATAGTACAACTAAAATTTCTTAATTTGGCCCGATGAAATGGAAAATATCAGTTTTGTCGTATTGCAGAGAATGCAAATATGTTGGCTGAATAGACAATGGATGGATTATTTCTTATATGTATTCATGCGAATGGACAGTTACCATGGACTCGATGTGCCTGATGAAGACATCAATTGAATGGATTTGGTGCATAATGTGGTCCGTCCAATCTGGACAGTACAGATTTTCTTATTTTTCAATTAAAATTTTAATTTTTTTTATCACAAATAATGTGAAATACAAAATAATGACAATTCTTCACCCAATCAACAGGCAACCTCCGTTGCTTGCTTGCCATTCAATGCCTCTCCAAGGCTGTCATTGAGCATAAATGCATGCACTATCGTCACATTAGTTTCGATTTGCAGGCTGCTTCCGACTCGGATATCACTATCAGATCCTGATGATCTCCGTTGTTTATTGTTACTGCAAGGCAAGGCGAGGCGAGGCGATGTTTGAGTGCGATATTTCGGCCTTGTGAACAACCCTAATTGGGATCACATTTGATTCCTGGATACCCACTTTTTTTGGTCAGTATGTTCATGTTTAGTAGTTGCAATGTAATGGGTTGGGTTATCCTTTTGGGTTCACTGGTTGCGTTTGGGCCTGCCTACTTTATGTCCATCTCTCTTATTTTCTTTTTCTGAATATAATAAATAAGAATAATAGCAAAATCCAAATCTATGCAACCTGTATCAAAATGAGACTGCCATGTCAGCACGGGGAAGGTGGTGTGTCACCCATACCATACATAGAGATGATAATTCCCCGTCAAGTGAATGGCTGTCTTAGTTACACACCACACCTGCTTGGAACCACAACTCCATTCTGCTCTCTCTCTTCCAACTTCTGATTCTATAAAAACCTTTCTCCCTTCCTCTTTCATTCCTCTCTCCTCTTCCCCGCGATGGCAACTCTCCACTCTCTCGCATTGTCGTCTCCGCTCCCCAACTCTCTTCCCAAGTCACGTTCGTGCTTAGGTACGATCGTCCTCTTATCATATCTCCCTTACTTGTAATTTTCTCCGAGTTTCTTCTTTCTCTCTTGCTTTCTCTGTCCTTGACCCATGGAGCATGCGAAGAACTCTGATCCTTAACCAACTAAGGTTTGATGATGAGACTTAGCTCGACATTGTATAGAATCTCAGTCAATTCATTAATAATTGGGTCGGGCAGAAGAAAAACACATTATATTTCCATGTTTTGTAGGAGGATTCGACTTGTTCTGAAAGTAAAAGTGTGCAGGCTAATGGTTGGTGACTAGTCTCATCTATAATTCGAAACTGAAGTGACATACCTGGCGATTCATAACATCAAAATTTGGAAATTCTCTGTGCACCGGTTCTCTGAGTAGATGATTGACGAGAGCACTCTTTTCTGCCTTTAAATTATGACATAATGGCTCCTTTACATATTACTATCTATTCTGTTCTATAATAGTTTTTGTAACATTTTCGGTAGAAGGAGGACACAGTTTGACTTGGTAATTTAAGGCCAAAGGCGGCCTTAAGAGGCTTTGGCGTGTCCTCTCAATTTAGTAATAACTTTGCGGGTGTGTGTTTACTGTTGAGCACCTTGTGTTTAATATTTTTTTTTCTCATTCTAAAAAATTAATGTATTAAAGGTCTGCTCGGCAATTTAGCAGCGTCATAACTTATCATGCACGGGACGGGGCAGCTTTGGCGCTTCCCCCACCTCTCTCTGATCTTGAATCCTTGTGAATTTTTGTCTAATTGGAAATAAACAAAGTATTCTTTGAAGCCCCTCAGTTTTAGCTAAGATTGGACATCTCTATATCCATGTATCGATCAATTCCTCGTGTCATTATCACTTGACCTTGACCTGAAGAGCGTGTGTGATTCTATGAAGATATCTGGCACTTGTAGCATTGTAATAAATGTTTGCCTATGATCACATTTTTTGGTAAACGTGACAGTCTATTTATTAATGCAGTCCCATCGTTGGCTATTCATCGAAGTACACATTCCTCATTCAATGGTCAATCTCTACACCTGCCACGTTTGAGTCTACCTTCATTAGCACAAAATCCTCCCATGTACGGACCCATAATAATGATGGTCAAACCAACAATACAGTTCATCCAAGGAACAGACGAACAAACAATACCGGATGTAAGGCTGACCAAATCAAGAGATGGAACAAATGGCATGGCTATCTTCAGGTTTGATCAGCCCTCAGTTTTTGATTCTTCTGGTGAAGTTGGTGACATTACTGGTTTTTACATGATTGATGAGGAAGGTGTCCTTCAGTCGGTTGATGTGAGTGCCAAATTTGTCAATGGGAAGCCTTCGGGAATTGAAGCCAAGTATGTAATGCGGACTCCACGGGAGTGGGATAGATTCATGAGATTCATGGAGCGCTACTCTAATGTTAACGGTTTGGAATTCATTAAAAAATGAGTCAATGTGCTAACTTTTCTCCTACTTTCCTCTTCAATTCTTTTTCCATCTGTCATGAAGTTGATGTATGTGTTTGTATTGTAGTAAAATACTGGATTTATGTGCATGTAAATCTATTCACATACACATATCCTTCTGAGTTCATCTGAATTACAAAAATTTTGCTCTTTCTGCTGTTACTTAAATCTTACCAAACTCTTTCTTATAAGTGTAGCCCTTGGTTATAGGACTTCCTTTTGTATGCTTGTCTTGCTTTGAAATCTATCGAGCATTACTGTATTTGCTAGCATCTATCAACCTGGTTTATCATTGATCTTACTTCTTGACGGTTTATTCATGGATGCCTTCCAGTTGTTTGCCTTCTGTAATTATGTACAATATCATGTTTTTGCCTTAACAGAGAGGAATATAAATTTTTGCGACATGTGACTTATGCAACCCAAATTTTCTGTTTCTTAAGGCTTGGGTGTGGGAAAATCAAGATGCTATATATTATAATGACAAACAGACAGTTGCGGAAAGATAAATACTTAATAGAATTTTTTTAATACATCTCGGTCTGACCAATTATTTAGTACTACCATATTAGTGGTCTAACTTTCCAAGAAACCAGCTCGAGTTTCAATTGAAACTTCGCCATAAACTTTGCGAGACATGAAGTGTCTGAACCAATAATACTGGGGTAGTAAGGTCTACGACAACGATAATAGCTATATTCTACTGTTGTCTTGTCGCCTCAGCTACTTAAACTTCCAAGTCACTGCAATGGGGCTGCTGACCCTGTAGGAACCATTTTGAGAATGAACCCATGTCAAGTACCCTTCTGCAGATGTCATTGTATCTGCTTCTTTTACCTTCCTTGATATAAACCATACCCTGTAATTCAAGATTTGATTTATATGCTCAAATACCAGCCGCCTGGGTTTTACTATCACTTTCACTCCTTGAGGTGCCATAACCTCCAATGAGTAGGTGGAGTTAGGACTTCCCACATTAGTTAGTCGCCTGCTGAACTTCTTCATCCTCATTCCGTCATTAAAAATTACAGAAAAAGATGGATAGTTCAGGCTGAAGCCTCTATTCATCCGCATGACCTCATGGCAATTCACTTTCCTGTGAGTTATACTGAAAATTTCTGGTTTTGTGTATCCGAGACTGCATAGATGAGTAACGTAGTCATCTGGTCCAATATCATAGACCAGCCCTGGGTTTATAGCTCTCTCTGGATTCACATGGCCGGCTCCCATGGCGAAAACACCTGCGGGTTTATCTTCATCAAATATTGGTCTCCCTGAATGATCGGTTACTTCAGCTGTTGTCATAATAGCAGATTTGATAGCTGCAGGGCTCCATCTTGGGTGAGCTGAACGGATAAGAGCAGTGATTCCACTGACATGAGGACAGGACATTGAGGTACCCGACATGACAGAGAAGTTCACTCTTCTAGAATCTTCTGGAAGGCCTGTGGGACCCAAGTTTTGAGGCCAAGCAGCAATGATATTGACTCCTGGAGCAATTATATCTGGTTTGAGGATTGAAGGGTTAGTAAAACTTGGTCCTCTAGCAGAAAATCTTGCCACTGCTGGAGCTCTAGACTTCCCTATAACGGTTCCTCCAAATTCAATTCGAGCAAGAGGCCTCTCTGTGGAGTTCATATAAGCTTTTAAGCGAATAGATTCATCAAAGCCTACCAATGTTGCAGGCAAGACATGAACATCAACTGAATCCTCTTCCAAGTTTATTGCTGTGTTTGCCAAAATCATGGCAGCACCACCGGCTTCTTTCACAACTTGACCCTTTTCTGCTCTTCCGTTAATGCCTCTATCACACACCACCATTTTACCCCTAACTTTGTCCCTTGGAAGAGACCCTGCGAGGCAAAATTGACTCTCCCTATCCCCATCAGTCAAATAAACTAGCTCGAGTTCTTTGCCTGCGCTCATAAGTCGGTTCGCTGGATACATGGATTCTCCATAGAGAATTTGCCCATTTCCCATGTGAACTATAGCTGGGAACTTCCTGTCTAGTGTGCTTGCGCCTACAGTAGCAATCCAAGGAGCTTCATTAGCAACAGACATTGCTATTGGCCCATTATTTCCTGCTGCACATATAACTGAAATCCCATGTTCCATCGCTCGAAAACTTCCAATGGCAATATTATCACTGTATAAAGGTAATGGGAAGCCACCTAGAGACAAGGAAAGAATGTCCACACCATCTCTGATGGCTGCATCCATAGCAGCTAGGATATCAGAGTTATAGCAGCCATTGAACCAGCACACTTTGTACATTGCAATGTGAGCCTGAGGAGCCATTCCTCTTGCCACACCAGCAGCATAACCAAGAACACTAGCCATAGGCACGGAAGCTCCAGCAGCAGTAGATGAAGTATGGGTGCCATGCCCACTAGAGTCCCTGGGCGAGAGATATTCTACAATTCTTGAAGGTGTAGCTGCGAGATGGCCTTTGGTGAAGTACCTGGCGCCAATGAGTTTTCGGTTACAATTGGAAGAGTTAAAGGCCTTCCCTGTCTGGCATATACCCTTCCATTTCTTGGGAATTGGAGGCACTCCATGATCATCGAAGCTTGGACTCTCTGGCCAGACTCCTGTATCAAGTACTCCAATTATGGTTCCACGGCCAAAACTAGATCGATACCAAGCATCTTCTGCCCTGGGATTCAGTCCCAGGAACTTGTAAGAATAGGTGGTTTGAATCTGGATCTTGTGGTCTGGTCTAGTGGAGATAACATCAGGCAGGCTTTGAAGGTGCTCTAGCTCAGACTGTGTCAGTTGAACTGCAAAACCGTCCATGGCGGAACGGTATGAGTAGAGGAGGCGAGAAGGAGGGTTGTTGTCATCAGAGGAAATGGTTTGTTGTATGAAGGAAAGATGCCATTTGAGCTTGGAGGTGAAGAGAGAGCTGGTTGTGCCATGTGGATCCAGCTGAACGATGTAAGTTGCGAGAGTATCTGCATGGATGGTGAGAATGTAATGGAGGAAAAGTGTGAGAAAGAAAAGGTGGATTTTGGATCCCATAATTGATGGTACAAGGATTGTATGTGGGAGGATGCATGAGTTGGTGGAACGGTTGGAGGGGGGTATTTGAAGGCGTGGAGGAGGAATTGAAAACAGAGAAAGGGAGGAACATGAAGCTCGTGAAATAGAAGAGCTCTTCATCACGAGGATCCTTTGTGAAGGGAGCGAGAGAAACAGGAACGAGAAGGGAGAATGATTTCGGAATTGAGGAGCTTGCTGTGAACATCACGAGATGTTTAGGTTAGCTTTAATACAAGCTTAAGTAGCCGTTAGTTTCAAATTCTCTCGCTTCACTTTGGCATGTTGATACCAACATTGGCTAGCTATTTTCTTCGAAAGCACCATAAATCTATCGTGCGAATTACCATTTATTGCTTGCTCTGTTCTGTTCCATTCGGAATCAATGGCTCCACCTTCTGCTGGGGTGATGTGTTTCAAAATATTTTTTACCTGAAAACATGGAAAAAGAATTCTTTATATCTTCATCATTGAATTTTTTTTCTCAGAATTTAATGATAAAGGCATAAAGAAATACACGTAAATTTACTCCTTTTATCGGCTGCACAGTCCAACTCACTTCACATGTTGTCATGTTGGGAAATACCATTCAAACGCTCAATTGGATAACCTACACCTCAACATGAAATCGTGAGACATTAGGAAAACTGTTAAGTAATTAACGTTATCTATAAACACTATTTATAAATATATTTCACAGCCACCCTCTAATGTTCTTTGCCATATCCCGTTGCGCTCAATCCCACACGGAGGTGGCTGTAATATAAAAAGAAATGATGAAGAAGAGCTCAGCGATTAATCATTTAAGAAAACTCAAATCATTAATGTAACGTTATGTTTCATATAGTTTTTAATTAAGATGAGTCTTATTATTCATATTTTGTTGGTAGTATGATTTTTTAAAGTTTTTAATATAAATATATTGGAAGTTGTAAAGGGCACTATATAATATGAAGGGTTTGAATCTTACTCTTCATTCTATTCTTACCACCTCCTGAACTAAAATATAGCATTGCTAGTACTAGGCATTTTTACTCACTCCAAATTCTCACATTCCCTAGTATTAACTCTTTGGTCATTATTTATTATAAGTTTACATTATTGTATATATGGCCAACTGTATGTACCATTTTTATCTTTTTATATATCTCTTTATAATTATAATTAATTTAAATTTTAGATATGTTTGACATTATTTGTCAAATTGACGATCAACAATTTGTACAAGCAATATAATAACCTTTACGTTAAGTATTTTCTTATGTTAGACTAATCCGACCTCTGAACTCTGATGGTAGTGAATTACTGACATGCTTAGTGAACAAAACTCCAGAGGGCGTTCAGAAACTTGTTGGTCTGGCAATTGTCACATCTGATTGACCTGAGTTTGTGCCGACATTGTAATGCACCGACTAGAAGGGCCACCTTATATAGAAACTTCTGGGCTGAGCATGGCTTTTTCACTGCAATACTATAAAAATAAAAATAAAAATAAATTCCTAATATGGTACAAGTTGAAAAATATAGACACTAAGATCTTTCTTATTTAATTAAAAATTTTTTAAAACCTACATCTTAGTGTCTAGATATCAAGATTTAATTTTTATAATATATGGAAAAATATTTTAAGATTGTAGCATATTAAAAATTTCTCTTTATTTTTTATTATTTCAGTCAAAAAGCCTCCTGGCATCCCAAGAATAGACAAACAGTTGCCTTTTTAAGCTCAACTGCTCATATCGAAAAAGACGAACAGAAGCAATGAAGGATATGGAAACGCAAACAGTGCAAATAGTATCCTAACACTGCCATTGCATTTACCCAGAACAGCAACGTAAACAGTGCCATTGTGGACAAGTGTATCAATTCCCACAAATGTCCAAGTTTCAGCTATTTATGTCAAAGTCAAACTCAAACATGATGTTGATCACTCATTACTCTAACGCCACCCTCAACGCCTTTAGAGTAAACTTTGTCCAAATTATAAATCAAACCAATGAAACCTTGAAACCATACTTCTGATTAGCTAATGGTCAGATTGAATTTACCCTTTCTTTTCCGAAGAAAATGCTAGAAACATAAACAACTCAACTGTGGAATGAAACAGCAGATCGTTTCTTTTCTGCCAGTTACACCATTTATAACTAGCTAGCCACAAGTTCACATGAGTATGTAGAGTGAAATGATGCTCAGCCCAATACATCCCGAAATGCGTGTATAACGTTTCCATTTAGCTATGGAAAAATAGACCAAACCGCCAAGCCAAACAACTGGAAACGTAGATAAGAAAGAGACATTATTTCACATGGTATTTATCAAAAGAGGCTCTCTGCATGGATAGGCAATTGCACACGAAAACGGAAGATAAAAGAGCGATTGCATTTCAGTTTTTGGAATGTCAGCCACTCCTCAATCTAAGGTCTCAGGTAACAGGTCCACGCAGCACTCATGTACCAACGAGGTGATGCATCGCTCAAGTAAACAACTTGCCCAAATTTCCATGCCTTTACTGTAGTCAGTGAAAGAAAATGATGGTGGCATTAGCTCAAGTTTACAATTTTTCATAAACTCAATCTTCGTTTCTATTTCATGTGTGAATCAACTTAACAAAAAATCATATATCAAAGAAATTATTAAACCCGCAAAATACTTTCGTGGGAACCCCTAAGGAGAATGCAGATACAGAAATAGGAAAAACCTATATAACAAAAATGTATAAATCTGAAAATATCTCGCCAGGGTTTACAAAGAAGGAGCCTGTCATCAGCAGCAAGCATACCAAGATCCCAACAGCAATTAATACCTACAATTCTTCCCTAATTCACGGAAAGCATTTCTCTGAGGTCAATTAAACAACATTTCAAAACCCTGAAGATGCATTTCACCTTTCTTTTCATGACTGATCTCTTTGCTCACTTTGGTAAGAATTTTTTGCAGCTTCTGCAGAGGAATCATTGGAATCTCCACTACCATCCTTTGGTTTCGAGAAGAAAGGATCCCATTCATGAGGTCCTACCTCGCGCTGTCCCTCTTCCAACAGTGCATACTTCCAGCTATTCTCCTCTATGAAGTTTTCATCTGTATGACCTGCAATGATATCCTTTCTCAAATTTGAAACCTTGTCAATAACTGCTTGTACAGCAACATCAAAGGCATCTTTAAGAGTTTCCAGTTCAGAGCGAGGATCTGCATATACTAGTCTTGGAATGAGACTAATAACTTCCTCTCTCATAATTTTCACTTGCTCAGGAGATATCTCGTTAAGCCTATCCTCTATACTGATATTCCTCTTTCTAATATCGTCCTCTGGAATGAAGACAGAATACTTGGTATAATTCTTAGGAAGATGCCAGGTATATTGTGTATATGCGGAACCTGGATGAAAGAAGACAGGTATACAACCAGCCAACATTGAATCGAAAGCAGATCTTCGAGTGTATGAATCACCCTGGGGTTGCAGGCAGAAAAGGGAGCTCTGAAACATCTTCATTATACTGCTTGGAGAATGACATTTGCTTTCACCAAAGTCGCATTCCAGCAGCTTACAGACCTGTGACCGCTTGCATTGGTCAATTATCGGCCCCCTGATTGACTTGGGGTTGCCAGGACGTGGGGCTCCAGCAAATGAGAAAAGCCACTTCCTCTCCAATCGCCTCATTCTGTCCTGCCAAATGAACACATCAGCATCTTTTGCAGGGTGAAAGTATGTTGGATATGGAATACCAAAATCGTTTGCATTCCAGGGACTGGATTCAACCACAAGCATGGACATATTCTTTGCAGCTGGCAAAAACAGAAGTTTACTGCCCCAGTCTGATTCTTCATCAGTCAGTCTCCGGAAGTCCCAAGTTATTCGTCCTGCAACAAGGAAATGATCTCTGCCATTCATTATGCCCCATTCTGGCCTCTTCATTAGCCAGTCGACCAGATCACGCGAAGCTGCGTCCCTCATTGAAATATTGTAGCCCCAGAGATAACGTGCAATATCAAACCCAGCATAGAAGGGGACAAAAATCGCTGCAGCAATAGAGGAATCCTTTGTCAAACATTCATACTGCTTCATCCGATTGTTGAATATTACATCCACAGCAAACTGATTTGTAGCATACCACCCAATATCTGAGAACACCCCTTCAACATTCTCCAGTGGTGGACCAAGCCCAGTATTAGTGGTGAACTTACACATATTTGTCCATAAACTCAAACTCCGGCACTCTTTCAGCATATCCTCATTAAACCTGGAGGGAAGGTCATGCACATAAATATACCTCCCTCCACAGGAGTCACTCTTGTTTTCAGCAGTTTTCATTGCTCTCATGAAGGGGTAATTCTTTTCAGGGCTTTGAACCTGACGAGCATCATTATTTTTTGGTGGACTTTGAACGTCATGGACGCCAATCTTTCTTGGAGGGGTTTGCACAAGACGGGCATCGGTTACTTGGAACGGGGTAGATTCATGGTTAATGGGACTGGGTTGTAATTTCGTGGATTGATCAACATCGCCACCTCGGAGCACCACGAAATGAAAGTACAATAATAGAAACCACAAGAAACCAGACAAGGATGCCAAACAGCAAAGCCGAGAATTATGGTTCCTTGTTGTTCCTTTCTCCATCGGCTCAGGGAGAACGCTCGCCGGAGGGCGGCGTCTCATTTCATTCCAATTCCAATCAAAATCCCAAATCCCACTCGCACTCCAACAGCTACATCAATGAAACATGGAGACAAAAAGACAGTTTTGCGAAATTAGGAGCACCAAAATCACAGTAATCCTAATGGCCGAGTCTGTTTGGTCTGATAAATGAAGCTTGCTTTGGAGCAATATAACAAGAATCAGTAAATCAGTGGAGATTACAAAAAAAAAAAGCTCGAAAGAAAGAGAGGAAGCAGTTACTTACGAAGAGAGGTTTAGATATTAGCAACAAAGATCTATCTAGAGTCTCAAAGAGGGGATTTTCCCTTGGAGGGAACGAGCGATAAATCTGGAAGGCATATGTAGAATAGGTCAATAAATGTGAGGTGAAGAGAGAGAGAAGAGGCGGAGGTTTACGTTAGCAATGTGCGCCGGAGTTTGTATGGTGTCGGTGGCCAGAGGCGTGAGTGACACGCGCCGAGATGGTGTACCGTGTCGAAAGAGGCTGTTTCCTCTAATGCGTGAGTGGGCACTGGATTTGGAATTGGAATACGCGGAAGCCAAAGATTGGACTCAGATCTGAAGGGTTCACAACGTGGGTCGCGTCATGTTGTTAACCCTTATTATATATGCTATCGTAGTCATTCCTAAAGAACATAGCCAATTTTGTATTCTAATACTCCCGCGGTTTTATTTTATTTGTGCTTTAAGATTTTAGCATGAAGATAAAAAGTAATAAATAATCTAACGAATGCTATAATTTTATTAAATTATCTTCAATTATTATTAGTAGGAAATAGATATGGAGTGTTAAATTATAATAAAAAAATCACATATTAATACTTTAAAAATAACATAAAAAAATCTCCATTAATTTTATAAAAGGATAAATAAATTGAAACATTTAAAATTCTTTTAAAATATAGATAAAATGAGACAGATGAAGCATATTTTGTCTAAATGTAAATTCCATTTGGCCGTTGATAAAAAAAAATTCTATTTAGCCATACCAAAATTCATTCGGTGCATTCTAAAACTCGGATGACCTAAAGCATTCTAAGCAATTTATCGAGGCTCACAATAATGCGACATAAAAAAAATACAGCCGACACTATTATCTAGTCTAGTCTAGTCTAGATTAGATGTATAAAAACACAAATAAGCGAAACATCAAGTAGGTATAAGTATCATGATATAAACTTTAAATTATATTAGCCCCTTACATCTCATAAGTGTTGCCAATATGTACCATGTGCATTTGAAAAGGAAGTCTAAATATGTGTCCAGACTTTTTTTTTTTTTTTTGCAGAATTAGTAGGATCATGAACACAAATAATTTATTTTCAAAATCTTACATTTTATCAGATTAAAAGGTTTAGACCTGTTTGGTTTTCACGTAAAAATTATTTTTAATATATGTAATCATTACTATATATCTATTATATTATAGCTTGAAAATTATCCTTTTAATTTAATGGCATCAGGAATATTTCTCATTCATCAAATTACTTTTTAATTTTATTCTTTATCTTGCTCTATTTTATATATCAAATAAATTTTAATGTTTTAAATTTAAAAATTTTTAAAAGGTTAACAGAATTATTGTTAAAAGTGTTTTGGGCAATTTTACCCGAGAGTAGTGTTAGTTACATTTGAAATTATTATTCGTAATTGGTTAGTGTCATAAGGGTTAAAATATTAATTCTTTTAAAATGCAAAATTTTCAAAAATAAATATTTTTTGTATGGTTCTAAATTACATTTTTATTAATTAAAAAATAATCACAAAAATGACATTGGCATTAAGGTTACAGATATATAGGACCATAACGATGCCCAAATACTCCTATAATGTATTACACTGTCCGCTATAGAGGACAAGCACGTGATTTGGCGGAAAACAAAAGTAGTAAAAAAGTAAAAACAAATAAAAAGTAGAGGAGAAGTACTGCAATGAAGCAATAAAATGTAAAAAGGAAGTTGGGTTAGATCTATCAGGAGGCATGTGGCGGTGAGCAAGATGCCGTGACAGAAGACAACTGGCGAGATAGATCTAAGACACTGTTCGCACTCGCCTCCCCTTTTCTTTGCGTCTCGAATTTCATACTTCATTGACCAACTGAAATGAAATGGCAATGGAAGGGAAGCACGTCACGTCATTCACATTCACATAACCTTAGTTACCTATTCATACGCGCGTAATCTCCGCTGTTAATTTCCTTAATATGCACCTTAACCTCCACTTGTCCGAACACAACACAACCCTGAAAAGAAACCTAACACCCTCTCCACATCCCCAAGCAGCTTAAAGGGGATACATCATAAAAGAAAATCGAATTACTATATCTATATCCCAACAAAAACATTACTCCGAGAGAGAGAGATGAAAACTACGGCGCGAGTGTGCAGAGCAAATTTGTCGTCAGCGTAGTGCATTTAATTTCGAAAGGAAACCATGATGGAACTAACGTCTCGCAGTTTGGCATATCACAAGGTAACATTCATCATAATGAGTGTGATCCTCTCCCTTGGACCATACATACAATAGCCATAATTGTATTCACCTAATGCGAGCAATCATTTTGAAAACCGGATCAGACCGGATGATCGTACCAGTTGGACCGTCACCCTAAGTGAAGAATAGCTTGATTTTCAGTTTTGGACTATTTTAGAGGTTGAACCGGATTGGACCGCTTTGAACCAGCTTTTGAGCCAGAAACCGAAGTTGAACTAGGAACCGGAGTGATTTTTAGAGAACCAAACAGTTTTTTAAATTAGTTAAAATTTAACTTAAATTTAATTTTTTTTTACCAAAATTATTAATTATAAAAATTATTAGAGAGTAAAACACTATTTTTCATTTTATTTTAAAATTACTAATTATAAAAATAAAAATTTTCATTGTATTATACTCTCTCCGCTCCAAAATATAAGAAAATTTTGAAACTCTTTATTTATCCTAAAATATAAGAGACATGAATAAAATTTGTGAATAATTAATATCATTTTTTTTACACCCTTAAGTAATTAAGGTTATATTGATAATTATTAATAATGAATTAGTCTTACTTCATACTTTTAATGTGGGCCATTTTGAAAAAAATTGAAATTATAGTACAATTAATGAATTTAATTACCAAAACTATTTTTTCCTTGATACAAATAAAGTAATTATTTATTTTTTATAATTGAGGACAGAGAGAGTATAATCATTTTATAATATTATTGTCATATAGTGTTATCATGTTAAAGTGTTTTAACATTACTTTCAATGATTTAATATATATTATTACTATGTGAGCTTATTAACTAATTATGAACTTAAACTACTTAAATTTATTTTCTTAACAACTTGATATTTTATTTTTATACATATATTATTATATATAATATTATTTTTACTTAATTATTCCGTCACCGATTCGACCACCAGTTCAACCAGTTGAACCATAAAAATCATAACCCAGTGAAATTTCCGATTCGACGTTCGATCCAATTTTTAAAACATTGATGTGAAGTGTGAAGTTGTACCATTAAATCTACATCTTCGATGACAATTTTCGTTTGGCATGTAACACCACATCACCTTGAAGCCTCAATCGGGTCTTCAAACCATGTTACTCATTAAGTCAAGATTCCATAAGTTAACTATCGAATTTAATGAAAGCAAGGTATCGCAACAATTAAAAGTTAATGCCCAACACTTACCAAATTATCGAAATCCTCAGACACCATGGATGTAGCATACCCTCGTTAGGAATAGCATGCCATAGCACCTAAGTTTCCAACCTAGATAACAGATTCTAACTGAGGATAGCAGCAGCAAAAGAAACAGAAAAGCTAACAGTGATATGCAAAGCCGTTCATTCGTCTAGCACCAACCGTGTTAGTCGTGGGATTTCTTCCATCCTCCATCAAGTCATCAAAATAACACTAATTCCTGGGTCTCTTACCGTTACCTTGAATACCGAACTGGACTAGTATGTCAAAAAATATGGCTGACATGACCCGCAGCTGCATATTAAATGCTACGTTCTGGGGTCAATAAGTATCCGATTTTATTTTCATTCTCAAACATGGTCATGTATCGTACATTATGAATTAAATTTACAAATGCAGAGACTTTCGGAGCCATTTGGACTCAAAAAAGGGAATAACACAGACCGCAAATGATGCAGGACCAAACAAACACAGTTGTCTCACGGCCACGAATCCGGAGACACTCTTTCACTGATAGTAGAACCAAATTGTGGGCCTCCTTCACGGTATGAAAAAAGATACTCAATCGGGTACCCTTTCAGCTTATGAGGGACAATTCCAAGATCATGGAAAGTCAAAGCTGCAAATTCCATTGAGGAAAAATGAAAGATGTGAGGAAGAAAAATCCGTACCAAGTCTTGGAATAAAGAAAGAAAAACCCACATGAAAAATGACTTAAATTACCATTTTCTGAAACAACATTATCTGTGGCCGATGTAAGGATCTCATCCAGATTGAAAATGTTAGGATTAGGTAGTGGAAAGGGCACCTTCTTCAGGAATATTTCCCGTGGTGTTGCTAAAGCCTGAAATTGATCATATCGCACATAATGTTAAATTTCAAGTCACTAAAATGAAACCATACACCGTTATTGTCAAAAGCCAACCAACTCTGGCATTATCCAAAGTTAAAAATACTAAGTCCAATGATAGCCAACAGGCAAATGAAAACTGTCCGCCACCTAGATACCACCATAAATGTACAGCAAACTAAAACACATCTTGCAAGATTATCTACTTCTTTAACTTGCAAGTATGGGGCATTAAGCAGATTTTGCTCCCAAGCCAATTTCAAAGTTATTTGGAAAAATTACATCCTGCTTACATAATCAAACATTGGATCACAGGAAATTTAAAATAAAACATTCAGTCACAAAAACGTATATGGGTGTGAGAAAATTAGAATTCCAGTCTATTTTGTTTACGAACATTTATTTTATCAGTTAAAGAATTTAAATATATGCATGCAACAGAAATTGCAACCACAAAAAGCTAGAAATATTCAATGTTGGCATTCCAAGGGTATATACACACAAGACTAAGTAATCAAAAGATAATCAACACACCTTTGCAATAGGAAAAGGAACTTTCACATATCGAGGCCGTTCCCGGATAGTATCATACATAAGCTCTGCCTGAATTCATACAAGGACTCTACATCAATTTATCAATTTTCTCTTCTTTTCCTAACAAGTGCTATCTCTTGTTTTCAAAAGAGATTATGCTGTTAATCAACAAATAAAGTAGTGAAGGCAAGGATTACCAATTCATGGACTGTAAAGATCTCTGGTCCACCCAGTTCATAAATCTTTCCCATGCTCGTGCCATCATCCTTCAAGGCTGCAACAAGTGCAGCAGCGGCATCAACAACATATACAGGTTGGATTCTGCAATAATGTCATGTCACAATTCAGATAGATATCAAGAAACAAGCATTTCAATGCCAAAAGGCAGAACAACACACATCACATTTCTATTCCCTAAAAAGAGTTGAAGTTAACAGTAATAGCTTGACAGATAAACTACATACTTAGTGGTACCATCCCCTATCAATGGAAGAAAGTTATATTTCTTCACAAACTGGGCCCATCGATTCAAAATCCGATCCTCTGTACCAATGATACCAGCTGGTTTCAGGATAGTGGCCTGTAGATGTACATGGTAAGAATTTTCATATTAAAATTAATGCTCTTGCAACCTACCAACCACAACACAAAACCACAAATGTTTCAACTTTGTGAGTAATTTTACTTCACCATACACATCCATACAAATGAAAGACAGTATGTATCTTTTTTTTCTTTTTCATCTTACACATCCATACACATGTCAATAACATGTTGCAGCAATCTGGGTATCAGACACACTAACACGTGTGAAAACAAGTATTAACTGTGCTTTATAATTAATTAGCTATCAGATATAATGTTCATCAGCATTTAAACAGGAGGATATGTAATTTCTCAATAAATGGATCCCATGCATTTGCACTGAGCTTAAAATGAGCCAATATTCACAGCTTGTGAACAATATGGCTGCCTATACATATCATATTTTATATTGATGATATTAATATTAACAAGTAGCAGCATTTAATGATATGAAACTTTCTGTAACCCAAAAAAATATTCAACCACTAAAGGTTAAAAACAAAGCACATGTTATTCAAGTCCAAATCCAAAATAAATTCAAAAACCACACTAAAAAGGCTAACTCACTTTTTTTTCATTTATTCATTGAACAAGCAGCAAAGGTAATGCACTTGACTGTTAAGGGTAATGTATTGACTGATCTTTGGCTTCCACCTCTATCATTCACAGATTTTTTTTTTTTATGGGAAAACAACCAGGTTTCAATCTGTTCCATCTTCAGATTTTCAAATTCAAAGTAGATATTATGGCCCAAGTTCAGCTTCATCAGTGGAAGGCCAGATGAGTTAATATCACTCAAAGGTTACAAACTGCTGCACGACCAAGAAATAAAGGCACTAGAAATACTAAATTTAGCTCAGAGAGTGATGAACATGTACCTCAGGAAATTCCTTTAAAATAGCTTCCTCTGCAGCAGCTTTGGCTCTCAGCATCCTTGATGGGGATGAAGGGGATGCCCCTAAACAAGAAACATGAATAAATCTCATGATACCACCATGCTCTTTAGAAATCTGCATCAGTTCACATTATTTGTCATTATGACACAATCATTTCAGATATAGTACAAAAAGAATTAGTTAAGCAACTAAAACTTTACAACCAGAAACATATTCAATCCAAGCCAAGCTTACAAGGCTCCATACTGGTCTAATGTATGTGTTTAAAACCTTACAATTGATGAAGCCTCAAAATCAGAGTTTGATTCCACTTTAAAATAGCTACAAAAAGTTGCAAGACACTCATGTACCGACATAAATAGCTTTGAACTTCAACATCTGAACATTTAATGTTCAAGGCTTAAGACATATTCCAGAGTTTCAAGCTCAGATCATAAGTCAACCAGATCCTAAGATAAAAACTGTACTTTCTAAAAATACATCACAGTAAATAGCTCATTTTGGTTTTATAATGCTTTTGTTTCTCACAAGGCCAATATTCAATAACATCCCAGAAATTTACAGCTGTGCTATTGACATCATGAGCATTCAATAGTATCTCGTTGCTTATTAAGCATTATGAAGAGCACTGGTTACTGCAAATAGGCATCGCAGATTTGCATGTGTGAGCATGTCATGCAAGCAGGTACAAGAAAATAAGAAAAAGTGAGTTAATAATAAACTCAGACATTCAAATGATATATTATGAGACTGAAAGTAAAGAAATGTACCACTGCAAGTTGCTCAGCCATGAAATGGTTCACTTCCTCAAAGCTGAAGTTTCTCGTCTCATACTCCCTCCCTGCCAGCAGCCAAAGTCAACCAGAATGAGTGTATATGGCAAAATGTCACTTTCCAACGCAATGACACCTTCAAGGTGCAGAATTACATGAGATGTATACCAATAAGATTGATAACGACATTAGCCTTTGCCATCACAGCTTTTATTGAATTTTCATCCCTTGGGTTGTATTTCATTGGCACAATCTGTGCATATCAATCACATGAGAATTTGCACAAACAACTCATGGAAATTATGTGTGTAAATATTTAGTATCTGCAATCCCATTCAAATCAAAATAGAAATTGGAGACGGGGGAATCAATGTGTGAAAATATCATCTCAAACTACCTGTCCAAGATCACCCATCAGTTTTAGGTGACGGTGAGAATCTTCTGGACCTCGAAATGGTACTAGCACTTGAGATCCCATTTTAGCTAGAAGAGGAGAATGGTAGTACCAAAAACAAAAAATGAAGTTAGAAAAATAAAACTTTGTCGCTGTGACATAATTAATATTAAAATACCATCGTCAATTAAAGTAACCAAATTTGATCCCCAAAAAAAATTATAGTAAACAGATATTTTGAGCGGCAAATTTTTTCCCGAAACATTGTATACATCGCAGAAACTTACCCAGTTGTTGAACAACATAACGACCTAAGAAACCAGTTGCCCCAAATACTGTCGCAATAATACCACTGCAAAACAGAATTTCTTTCGAGCATCACTTTCACTATCCAACTATCAGTTGTATGAGCTAACAATACTTCTTTAACAATGCCTTTTGAACCCTATACTTCAAATGGGAAGAGAAAACCTGTCATAAGATAACGCCTAATAATTATTATTTAAAAACCCTAACACAATTTCGATGTTCACTTTTCGACGAGATGAGAAACAAACAATGAATTTAAGTGAAATGTATGAATAAGCGTCACCTGACAGATGATCTTCCACCTGTACCCTTGCGAACAAGATGACCAACACCCTTGGTGGCAAGGGTAGATGCAAAACGTTCGCGATCCACTCCATCGTCTGCAAGATCAATTACCAGAAGAGAAAGAGAAAACTAAGCACATTATTCCTCAAACTTCACACAAATTAACAGGAAAAGTGGAGAAAATGGAACATCACATGGATCGGAAATTGGATAGGTGCACTTGAGCGACAATATCGAAGTTGAAGGCTTTAGAGATTGGTGTCCTAAGCGCCTCGAGATGGCCTGCATCGTACCGTGCTACACTCACAGACAGCGGGAGAGGAAGAGACCGCGACAACGACGAGCGAAGATTGGAGAGGGTGCACGCGACAGTGTTGGGATCTGGATATCGGCTCCTTTGGCTTAAATTTTTTGGGCCCGTATTCTGAACAATGTTTGGGCCAAACACCCACGTCATCCACTTTTTACATCTATTACGCCATTTGGGTTCATTGTAAATGAGCTTTGTTGATATAAGAACAACTCTTGAGTTTAGCAAAAAAACATTTTGCATTTTAACAAAAGAGAAAAAAAGAGTTCTTGCTATATTCACCAACGAATTCAATGAATAATACTTGACCAAGTGATTTAAGATAGTTTACGCTAAAGTAGTTTAATTTGAGTATTTTTTTAATTTCAATGATTTGAGCATATATCTTGTTATTAATATCCAATACGTGTGCTGATATCTTAGCTAATCGTAGTTTTTCTATATTTTTGGGTTTACACCTCTGGGATGCCCTCCCTCCCTATGTCAAGCTCATGCATCTCTAAAATACTTCTGGTTTGTTTTCTTCCGAGAGGTTTTTAATGTAGTTTGATTTGGGTCTTAGGTCCCTTTTTTTTTCAAAAAAAAAAATGTACCCTAAATGCATTAGAACACCATGCAGGTGGGCTCAATTTTTTTTTTAAAAAAAGAATTATATTTCAATTGATGCATAAGTTAGCCCAAAAATATTTTTTGATATAAGAACAAATGATTTAAAAGTTTCCAAAAAGACATTTACTTAGAGGAATTCAGTTATTTCTGTTAAAAACATTTAAATGCAATTATCGTTTATCATATTCTCTTGTCAAACAATTCCTTATTAATAATACGTCAGATAGTTATACAACCCTTTCTTTTGGCCAGATATAACCCCTTAATAGAAGAAATTTGAAGCATATTATTCATACATGATACATACATACATATATAACACGTACGCGCCGGCCTACCCATGCATGTGTGCACCCATCATGATATAAGAAAAGCAAAAAGAGTGAAGATAACAAAAATCGTTCATATTTTATTTTAGGGTCTAAGGGATTGAGGAATACACTAGACTTGTTCAATCCTGCTCTCTACACTTCCCTAACAAAACAAAACGGGACTGACTGATTCTGAAAACTGGTTCATGAACATCATCACTGTAACCCAATTTGATGCCCACTTTCCTTTCTATTACAGGGCATGCTGCTGGACGCACAAGAATTTCCTCATTTTTTTAAAGGAGATGAATGAACCTATAATAATTTCAAACTATAAATTAATTTCCTTCGACTTGTAAATGCTTGATGCTTGAAGCAGCTACTACCTCTATTTCTGCCACTTTTCCAATCTCCGAATGCATCAGAAGTGGCTGGCTAGAGGGCAACACTTACGGGCTCAACTTCTGAAACTATTTTGAGTTCATGTCAATGCCACCACTAAATTTAGAAAGCTTTCAGGGATCACGCAAGCCCCCTCATTCAAAAATCCGGAATGCCACTTGAGCGCGATGAATACTCAGCCACCAACTTTAGAAACATGGATGACTTATCCTCTAATAGTCGAGATGGAGTATCAAACTCAGTGATTCTACCTGCAAAAATAAAATATCAACATGTTAACTCCAAAGGCACAACTAAGCAACCCAAACCGATAAGGAATCATGCCCCGTCATCCAAAACAAAGAACCACATTTATGAGTTAATTCCGCTGCACCCAAAAA
The DNA here is from genome assembly GCA_026686845.1 of Adenanthera pavonina. Classification (NCBI taxonomy): domain Eukaryota; kingdom Viridiplantae; phylum Streptophyta; class Magnoliopsida; order Fabales; family Fabaceae; genus Adenanthera; species Adenanthera pavonina. The sequence continues at coordinate 33,907,151 of JAIVEN010000017.1, forward strand.
CGAGCACAGACAAAAGGTGACAGACAAACATACCCTCTGCAATTAACAAGATCTGAATCACTAACTATAATATGACAAAGTAGAATATATAAGCTAATGGTAATGAATGTTAAGGCTCCTGTATGATTTAAAGAGGATTTATTGAAACAAATTCACAATTAAAAACAAAAAGCATAAATTTTTCCCATAGGACTTAGTAGGCCCGTAAAATATTTATAAAAGCCAAAACGGACAATGGGGGGAGAATGTTCTTAAAAAAATGTATCCTCAAAACCATGAAAGAATAACAACGAGTGTTAGAAAGAATACAGATCCTGCGGGTGTATAACTGGGAAAAAAAAGAAAGAAAGAGGACTGAAGAAAAAGATCCAACTTCACATACCATCACTAAGTACCAGAACAAGATCACTATCGATAACAGTAGGGATACGATGCGCAATAGTACAGACAGTGCAGTCTTTGAACTCTGTTCGTATAATCTTTTGGATAAGATTATCAGTGGCAGTATCAACAGATGCAGTTGCTTCATCAAGAACCAGTATCTTTGACTGCTTCAGTAAAGCTCGGCCCAAGGAAACTAGTTGCCGCTGCCCAACGCTCCAATTATCTCCATTCTCTAAAACTGCAGATTACAATAAATCTTAGTCCTTTTTTTCTCTACTGGGGGTGAGGACAAAAGTCAAGGTTACTTTGACTCCAAACATATTCCTTCCTCTTTCGTATTCCAAATTTCCTAGGTTGCCTACCTGGTGTATCAAGCTTTTGCTCTTTCTCACGGATAATCTCTCCAAGTTGACACTTATCTAGCGCCTGTAAAAAATTTGCAATCAATGATCAATCAAAGTACTCACACACATATACATCTGTTTTCACACATGCATAAACAAACTTTGAAGCACCTATAAATTACACTACTTGTGTGCAAATTGGATAAATGGAGCTATGCAAGTAACACTAACCTCCCAAATCTCTTTTTCTGAGTGCTCTTCAAGAGGATCAAGATTGCCTCAGATGGTCCCTTCAAATAGAGTTGGATCTTGTGGTATGATACTAAGACGGCTACGAAGGTCATGAAGACCAATATGCGAAATATTAATGTTATCTATAAGAATACTCCCGCCTGCTGGTTCAATCAATCGAAATAATGCTTGAATCAAAGTAGATTTGCCACTGCCAGTACGTCCAACTATTCCAGTTTTCTTCCCTCCAGGAAATATGCAGGATACTCCTTGAAGCACCAGAGGTAGATTCTCCTTGTAACGAACCTTTTATTTGAGATAGAGCAAGGAAGAAGACAAAAAATGGAATGAATAAATTTCCTATTCAAAGGAACAACAATAAGCATGAATATCTTAGTGATGTAAAACTAATTACATCATTTACCTTTAAATCAACAATTTTAATTGTCCCATTCTCAGGCCATGTGGATGGAGGACGAAATTTGTCTATAATTGCTGGTGCTTCACTAGGAATTTGGCTGTACTGATAGATTCTTTCGACAGATATTATTTTATTTTCAAGTTTGCAAAAACTGAGAATCCACCGTGATAGGCGTGCATTTAAATTCAGGCCATATGTCACCGCAAGTCCAGCCATGCCTATATAGAAAAGAAATAATCATTAGCAATGCTATATGTATATTTGTTTCACATTTCATCCTGCATCTTCATTTCAAACAAAATTCACCATCACTTGAGCACTTTCCTTAAAGAAGAGGAGTTTAAAATGCATGAGCAACCACAGATAAAATTATGTAAAACAATACAGAGCTCTCAATCAAGTTGATGGTGTAGAACAATTCTGTCAAAGACACCAGACCAATGGCAGTGAAAAACAGTTGAAGGCAGATAGATGATGGACCCACTTAATTAAGTACAAGCTTAGAGTTGAGCTCTTTAACTTATCCAAGAGTATAAAAATATTGTGGGGGAAAAAAAAAAGAAGAAGAAGACAATTCAACTTAATGAAATCAAATACTCACTAGGGTCAATAGTTCCATGTGGAAAGCTCACTAGTAATATCATGCAGAAAGCAAAAACAAAGGTTGAGAGTAATTCCATACGCAAGCAGAGCCACTCAATAGCTGCAAGACTGTAGAAGAATGGACATGCAAAACAATCTAGAAGATAGAGGTTTCTCTTCATGAACCTTTTTTCTTGTCTAAAACTTCTGATGGTGCTCGCTCCAGCTATTGATTCACCAAAAAGATTTATAATTGGAGATTTTTGGATGCTTACAATACGAACTAGTTCCCTTGAGGAAGCCATATAGTATTTCTGCACTAGAACAAGTTAATGGTAGGAATGATTCATTAATTCATTACACGGAGTGGTAAATAGAGAAAAATGAAAATAAACATGAGATGAAAATGGTATATTTCTAGCTACCTGCATCCACAAACAGGCAACAGCCATAGGGACAATCAAAAGCAAAATTTGCCAGGTAACTTTTGTCATAACACCAACAATACCCATAAGCTGAATTGTCGTTGAAGCAAATCCACCCAGTCTGAAAGGAATGTCAAGGTCCACAACACTTTGATCTACTGATACCTAGAGGGATAAAGATGACACATTATATGATGCAAATTATACATGGAGAGATATGCCAAAAAATAAGAAAACTTACACGATTCAAAATCCTTCCAGCTGGAGTAGAGTCAAAGAAAGACATTGGTGAACAGAAAACACTTCTAAGCATATTCAGAAAAAGCTTTTGTGAAGCTGCTAGACCAAATGTAACTACTAGAACAGCCCTCATGAATACAAACCAAGAGCTCCCAAAAGCAAGGGCCATGTAAACAAGGAGAAGAACCATAGGAGTAGCTTTAGGTTGGTCTCCTGCAGTCTGAGGATTTGCCCAAGCCATCCACCAATTGCTAGCAATTTGAAGGAACTGAAATAGTGCTTGTGCAATGATTATGAGTGGAATCAATAGACCTTTATATGCTGCAGCCATGTATGACAAGTACACCTTCATGCTGATTCTACCTCTTACCCTCTCCTCTTCCTGAACAAGTTGTTTATTTTCTGAGCGTTTTGCTTTCTTCTTCTCTTTAATTGCTTTCTGATTTGAAGCTGATGAACCCTCTTGCACTTCCTTTGCCAAACTATCAACATCTGAAGGAACCAATTTCTTATCGGTCGTAACAGATGCATCCAAGGGCAAATTTTCATCTGAATTGTTTGACGAATGATTAGGAATATCCATAGCCTCTATTGCTTCGTGGTGAGCTGAAACTAGAGTTTCAAAATCTGTTCCCGCCTGTAAAAGATCATCATATTTTCCTGCCTGTATGATGCGGCCTTCTTTTAGAACCTTCAGAGATGGAAAATAAATATTAGAGACATCATACTTCTAAATTCTTCTAAACCTTTAAGCTTAGCTTATGTGAAAAGCAGTCAAAAACTCCTCATGATCACATGAATCATATGAACCAGGATTCTTCTTAATACTTAAAAAAATTGGATATTTACATAGACAATGATAAATTACAAAAGATTACGAAGATCATAGAACCTTCTTATGCACAGATTAATTTCATATGGACCTATACTTCTTCATCCTGATGAGTTAGCCATCTGCCAAATATTTCACAGTCATATGCTACATAAGAACTTTAGTTCAACACAGTCATATTGTCAATCATCGAACCGACAGCTTTATGTCCCTCTAAATACTACAAATCAAAATAAGAGCAAGAACTGAAACCTTTTATCATGCAGTGAACATTCAATTCTCAAGGGTGAAAGGATTGTAAACTTGTAACATAATTTTAAAAGTTTTATAAAAGTTAAAATTGAAACTAGAATAAATGACAAAATTTCAAGACAAACCGAAACATGCATACCAATATCATATCAGCAGCAGGAAGAAACTCGACTTGGTGGGTCACAAAAATGACTGTCTTATTTGATAGTGCTGTCAATATGTATTCCTGCAATTCCATTTCATTGATTAATCCATATCCGGTAAGTTACATTTTAGACGACAAAACTGACTGCATGCAAAGAAAAACTAACCCTAAACAATTTTGATCCAGTATGGAAATCAACCGCACTGAAAGGATCATCAAGGAGATATATATCAGCATCTTGGTAAAGTGCTCGGGCAAGTTGCACCCTCTGCTTCTGGCCACCACTTAGGTTTGTACCTCTATCACCAATAATTGTCTGGTCTCCATGTGAGAAGAGTTTTAAATCCTTTTTTAGTGAACAAGCATGAAGAACATTCTTATACTTTACTTTGTCCATCGGGCTTCCAAAGAGGATATTTTCTTCTATATTTCCTGACTGTATCCATGCTGATTGGGAAACATATGCAGCAGAGCCGCACACTCTTACCTGCAAAATGAGCCCCTTTTACTGTTATAAATGAGCAAAATATTTTCAAATATCAATAGAGCATATAAAATATAATGATAAAAATTAAAAGCTTACGTCGCCAACATACATCACCAGAAAGCTTAGGAATCTCCCTTAGGATACAAGAAAGGAAACTTGATTTCCCAGACCCAACCACGCCACAAACAGCCACTCGCATCCCCGTTTCCACTTTAATATGTATCCCTGATAAAGTAGGTCTAGATGAGCACGGATCCCAGCAAAAGACTCCATCCTTAATCTCTACGGCAATTTTAGAAATGCCTCGTGGCAAGACAACCGTTGCACCTTCCTGCAATTCTTCCTCTTGCAGGAAACCAGATATGCGATCAAGAGAAACTTTTGTCTGAGCCATTGTCGATACCAAATCAGGAAAATTTCTCAGAGGTTCTTGGAGGATCCTGAAAGTAGCCAGAGCAGAAAGAACACCACCTGCAGTGAGCTTGCCACCCATCAATATGGAAGTGCCGAAAGTAACAGCAGAAACAAATATAGGGGAGCTCCAGAAGAAGAAGGTAATGAAAGCCTGAGCATAGAGGGCACACCGAAGCCACTTGAACTCCACTCCACGCATCTCCTCCAATTTTATTCGATATCTGTCCTCCCAGGCCTGGAGCTTGAGAATCCTCATATTCCTCAGACACTCGGATGTTTTCCGCATCCTCTCATCCTTAGCTGCCATTAATTTGTCTTGATAAGTTTCTTGTATCCCAGTCACCGGAATAGTGACAATAATGGAAATGATTGTAGCAATCAATGCCGCGAAAGCAGCAATTCCAACATTCTTATACAAAATTGCAAGGGCAAGAATAATTTGCAGAGGAAGCATCCATATGTCATGAAGATACCAGGAGTAATCCCCGACCCTTTGAACATCAACAGCCATATAGTTAACAATCTCCCCGCTTGTGTGACTTTGCTTGGCCAAGCTTGAGAGCTTGAGTCCCTTTTGATATACCATTGCTGTTAGAGCTGACCTAACATGTATGCCTAAGATGTCCACCCCGAGATACCATTGCCGAGTTGTCAAGGTCTCCACAAGTTTCGCTGCAAAGAATGTCCCTGCAAGGATATACCCCTCATAAGGAAAGCTGTGTTTACCACTCAAGTAATCAACGAAGTAACTTATCATGTATGGGCCTACATATGAGACTAGAGTATCCACAACAGCAGAGATGGCATTACAAGCTGCCTCCTTCCAGAATGACTTGATTAGAGCCCAAGCTAATGAAGGCTGCTTATAAGGGTTTTCACTCTTCAACCTCTCCCAGTTAGAATTCAAAACCTTATAGTTGGTCTTAGCTCGATCCTTCGGAGCAAGAAGGGGAATGTCCTTAAGCTCAAGTGGTCTCTTCGCTCCCACGGAAAGAAGTGAGTTTAGCCAAGAAAGTGTAGCCAAGCTAAAAGGCCCTGCATCACTGTAAGGTGTAACCTTGAGGCACCCTGGTTCTTCCTCAGGAAGAAAAGGCTCCTGAAGTTCACTATTGGTACAAACTCGTATACCAGTAACACCCCTAATTGCAATAATACACAGGCAGGCAAGAGCTGGAGTGACAGCAAAATTTGCCATAACATGAGAGCAAAGGTGCTTTGAACCATCCATCCAAAGTCCTCTCCCATCAACATACAAAGTGCACAAACAAATAACAAAGGACAAAAACCACCAAACCCTCAACAAAAATGGAAACTTCTCAGCCACCTTGAATTTGCAATGCACAGCCGAGAAGCTTAACACGAACCAAGCTAAGCCCTGTGAAACTGGCAAAGAAAGAAGAGATAAGTCCACAATATTCCCATGTGCCGCTACTCTGATCAAAGCAGCCCCATCAAATCCTAACACCAAAACGTGCACAAAGAGAACATAGAAACAGCAGAACACTGACAATTTGAAACCCCTATTGAGTCGAACGTCATTTGTTTCCCCATCAATACGACTATGAACTGGGCTGGCATTGCCGGTCGTATTGTTCTTACCAGTTCGATTTCGACCCACATACACAAATACCTGTCTGGCAGAGACAATAAACAGAGATACAAGAAAAAGAGTCAAATTTAGGCATATTGCCGCCAATTCCAATATGGGCAATCCTCGTATCAAAAGCTCATCTAGCGATCCTGAAGCTGATGGAGAAGCCGAAATATTATTGATTAATTGCGTGATAGACATTGTTGAATTTGATCGTATTGATGAAGAAACTGAGTGAGAAGAGTGAGCCGGTATGAAGCTAAATAAGAGAGATCAAATAGGAAGAAGGGCATTTCACAGTTAATTTGGGAGATGAAGAGAGGCATATGTGCAGCTGGAGACAGATTCTGCGACACAATGCACATGAAAACAAACAGATTTCACCAACACGAAATAGGACGAGTAGAAAGAGACAGACAATGGCTCGAACTTGCCTCTCACAAGATATGTTAAATAAATTGATACACAAGAATTGAAAGTGACAAGGCAGCACTAAAAATTAAAATATTTATGCAGGAATGAAAGAAAACTAACAAAGGAAAATACGAAAAACTGACGTGGCTTAACGTATCTGAAATCGTGTTTTTGGAGTCAGTGCAGCAGTCAGCTGACGCCAGCCTGTATGAAGATGCAATAGTTCAAGGAGTTTGCTTTATCTCCCCGTATACAGAAAGAGAGATAAATAAAGGAGCACAACGGTAATGAATTATCCCACACCAAGAGAACTACTACAAAGTTGGTGATGAGTTGGTAGCCCCTGGGCTTTGTCACCGTAGAGAATAGAGATAGAGTGAGAGCATAGTCTTTCTCTTCCCCCAGTATTTAATATTGTTGCATCAAACTTTGCGGCCCTGTGTGTGTTTTTGCTATGAATTGACAGTTCCGTGTGAGAACAAGAAACCTGGCAGTGCCAAAGGCGAAAGAATAGACGCAACGGGATTGAATATTAGGCTCACTGATGTGCTTTGCTTTTGTTTTACGTTTTATAGAAAATTACAATACATGTACATCGGGAATTGAATGATGCTTGATTTGCCAACATTTATAGTCCTCGTGTGAATTGGAAAGAGTAAATTAAAATCATAACGGAGAAGAGAATTTCAATTGCAGGTCAAGAGAAGGGATAATGTTGTTGGGGCCCGTTAATAGAAATAATATTAGTTGATGAATGATGAGAGATACTAATAGGAATCTCAGTATTCTCTCGTGTTGTACGCAAAAATTTAAATAAAAATTTACAATAAAATATCCAGTGAACGTAGAGGAGGTTCTGTTTGTTTTACTACTATTACGGTGTGGTGGATGGCTCAGTGGCCAGTGGGATTCAAATAAGAGGGTGACGAATTGTGAATAATGCGGATGATGATTTGAGACGTGCAAAGTGCCAACATGTTTGATAAACAAGGGCACTGAAAACCACGTCTTGAATTCTTCCCCCAGATGCCTTATTACAGTAAAAACCTAATTCCTCCCCATCTCAATTTGTTTGTTCGTGATTAGATGAGATAAAAACAAAACTTCAAAAAACAAAAGAGAGAGAGAGAGAGGGAGAGACTTGCAGGTAGAATTGAATTGTGCCTGATGGGTCCCATTGACAAAGCCATTTTCATATTTGGTGCTATTATTAGTCAATTGATGTGGATGTAACAGCTAGTCCACTCATCGATCACTTTGATTGCTTTCATTTCATAATGGAATTTCTTTTTCTTTTGAGTATATTCATTTCGAAAATGTAAGTAATTTTATTGTCTAAGTACAGCGGAAGTAATTTTTTCCAGAAACTATATCTATAATGTTTACAATTTGAGTGTGAATGGCGTGGCTGGAACATGTGATTGGGGTGGCTTTATTGACTCGTAGATGAGAAATTTCTTAGGATTCGTGAAGATTTGATAGTGAAGCTGAACAACCAAAAATAGGGAAGCAGCTTTAGGGCCAGTTTGTTTAACCTTCAACAACAAATTTTCAGATTATTTAAAAAAGTGATTAATTATTTAAAAATTTAAAAAAAAATTAAAATAAAGAAAAGAACTTTCTAAATTGTTTAGTAAATAAAAAAAATATGAACTTATATTATAATATTCTCATGGGGTCAAATTTTATTATTTTTATAATTTTTAAAATTACATTGTTGCACCCCACCTCTCATATCTTTTTCTCTCTCATCTACCGCAACTGTTTTTTTTAAAAGTCACCCAAAATAACTTCTCAAAATAAGCAGAAAATTGTTTTTTTTTAGATTCTGATTATTTTTAAAAATTTAAACAAACATCCTAAAAAATTTTAAAAGTACTTTTTTATATGAAAAAAAAAAGTAATTTTCATATAAAAAAAACTGAAACAAATGGGGTCTGTGGGAAGTTAGCGATCAGGACATTGAAGTAGAATAATCCAATATGATATGGCATTCTTATTTTGTTGGATAGCAATTAGTAGCATTTTTTTTGGTTGAACAAAAGGATAAAAACAAATTAATTCTCATTTCCCCTGGAAATGCTTAAATTAAATTACATGTCATAAGAAATGACCGTAATTTTTTTCTAAAACTTAAATACGATCAAAATATTTTCAATAATAATATTTATTGTCCATTAAAAATACAATTGATTTTGAATAAAAAAATTCACTATATTTGCATTGGTCATATATTAATAGTAAATTATGTTATAAATAGTAAAGATAAAAGTGTCTTGATTTAAATAAATACTAGTATAAAGATAATTTATATTTCATTATTAAAAAAAATAGTCAATATGGTACAGCTTTTGATTCAAAACGAAAAAGATGTGCAACTTAAACTGGACTTTGGCTTTGGCCATTGAAAAGGAAAAAAGAGGACTTTGGCATATCAGATAGCATAACAAGAAACATGGGATTCTGTCTGATGAACTCTGACGGACCTTAAACCCTATTTAATATTATTTATGGTATAAAATATAAGGAATTTTTTATAATTTTTTTTATTTATAATATAATATGTTATGTAATATTTAATAGTAATTTATTTTTTTATTTCTATTTATTGATGATTAATCTCGTAATTTATAATGAAAAATAGTAAAAATAACTTTGATCATTGGTAATTAATAAAGATAAAAATGGAACATTGAGTTTTTTTTTTAGAAGTTTAAGAGTGTAACCAATATTTCTTAATATGCGTAAAGTAGTTAAAAATTTCTTATATTTTGGACCGGAGGAGTATTATTATACATTACAGATACTCTTGATCATATTGTAATATTTGGTAATAAATCAACTTTAAAAGCCACAAGTTATTATATGATTGTGTTTGAAGAATCAAAACGTATTATTCCCAGGTGTTCTTGCGGTTCTATTTAAGTATGGTATGGTTTTCTTTCATTTCTTTCATTCATCTCACACATACACGAGTATAAAGGTAGCTTTAATATTAATAATTTAATAATTTTTTTATTTAACCATAATCTACATAAAGAATCTAAATCCATCGTTTGTGCGGATTGGTTAGCTAAGGAGTCTAGGGACAATGCTTTTGTTGTTATTGTACTTGGATGCTCAGATTGTTTTTGCCCTAGGTAATGAATAAACTGCCGCTGTAGGAATCCTTTCACCAAAAAAGAGACAAACAAAACAAAATAAAACAAAAATCCATTGTTTTTTCATGCATCTACATCTACATTATATTTAAATGTAGATGCGACTGAAGTCTAAATCATTTTTTCTTTCTGGGAGTGGGGCAGTCTAGTTGGATACCAGTCAGCACTGACCAATGGCCAAGAAAGGAAAATCCATACATTATTGGATCTTAAGAAAAAGATGTGTCTAAATGTGACATTCTTGAATTTTTTCCAAAATAATTCTAAGATGCTGACATTATTATGCTACTACTGATTAATCTCTTCCCATACTTTAAAAATAAAGAGAAATTTCTCATATATATATATATATATAGATTAAAAATCAAACCCTTACTCACTTATTTTAAAAATAAAAAAAAATTATATATTCAAGCAAAATAAACCCCTTGCATTTAAATTTATTCTATACATAAATGCTGAAAATCAAATTCTTAATCACTTATTCAATAGATAGATGAGAATCTATACCACTCATACAACCTAAGTTGGTTTTCTTTCTTTCTTTTTAAACTTCTACCTGCTTTTATATTTCTTTTTTCTGGACCACTTTATCCCAGAGAAAATATAATCAAGGTGGATGATTGTTAAAGTACCATGGGAGGGAAGCCCGCTTTACATTGTGCACGACTTCTATTACGTACTCCCTCCGGTCCCTATTATAAGATGTTTTTAACTACCGCACGTGGATTAAGAAAAATTGGTTGCAGTCTAAAATTAATGAAAAAAATTTCTAACATTCTCATTTTATCCTTAAAGAGAGAATAAAAATACATTAAATAGGAGGAGAGATAAGTTAATTAAGACTTGTAATAAAAGCATTTAATAAGGATAAAATTGAGACTAAAATTAAATTTATTACTTAACATCTTATATTTTGGACCAGACAAATTTTTTAAATAACACCCTATAATAGGGACCGGAGGGAGTAAGCCGTAACGGTGGGCCAAAAAATTATAATTAAACCCAAGAGCATATATTTCATATATATTATTCAATGATCCTCAATCTCATCAATGAGCGATCGACTTTAGTTATTTACTAATTTACCACCATAACCGGGAGGGAGGGGGGGATGAAGAAATAAGTTTTGCATGCCTTTTGTATGTAAGTTAAGCTTTTAACAAACAAAAGGAAGAGATCCTCCTCTCTTTATAACTCAATTATAAATAAAGGAGCGTGCTACTGATGGATGATCAAATCTGAACTGGAGATTGACGAGCAAGCACTGTAGGGAATAGAACTATGGAAGTTCTTGCTACAATCACACTCCTTTATTTTAAAGAAATATTAGTTTCGGCAATTTTCTTCACCCTGGAAGAACCACGTAAGTAGTAACAAACTGCTCTTTACATAAGCATGTGCAAAACTATTCGTAACCACATAGGTTATAAGTGATATATATATATATATATATTTTTTTTTCTTTTTTCTTTTTTGCAAGTGAACGGTATATATATATATATATATATATTTTTTTTTCTTTTTTCTTTTTTGCAAGTGAACGGGGGATTAAAGTCCCATCAATGTAAAAACTCAACAAGCAAGGGGAATAGAATTCCTGGGTTCATCAGCCAGCTCATGAGCCCTAATATCAGAGGGGGCTCCATCCAAGAATACCTTGAGTTGTCAACATTAGTTCTTCATTTTATAATTCAGCTATTAAAGAATCAACAGCGTAAGACTTATCAATCGTATGCAACAACAACGTCAAACACAAGATCCAAGAAAGTTGGTGTATTAACTATGTATAAGGTGTGAGACCACGTAAATGGCTCCTGTCAGTGAAAATACGAAGTCCTCAAATAACTTCTACAGTGTAATACCTTGTCCCAAAATATGAAGCTTTATCATTTACGTTTCTCCCGTGTCCAGTAAGAAGAAAATACGAATACGTACTTCGAAGGGATGAAAAAACGAATCCGCAGTCCACCCCAAACAGAATCAAAAGGAATCAACATTTTTATCTGCAGATGCTTATTTGAAGATCCAAGTGTTTAATGACCAGTAATAATTGTGCATGATAAATAAAATGCTTATTTGAAAATTTAAGCTTCTTGTCATCAGAATACACAAGATCTGTGCATCAACTTAAGGGAAAAAATCACAGAAGCAGAATCTTTCAGTTTAATTGCAAGAACAAGAGAACACGGAAATTAGCAGAATCAGCCTCGTATAGAGTATCCGTTTTGATCTGCTTTAGACAAGGACTCTTCTCAGAAAATGGAAAAGCATGGAATCTGAAGTCACAATATTTTTTGGGCGTAAACATTCCCATTTCATTAACTTTTACGGTTACAAAATGTTAGTTCAAAGCGATTAATAAATTTTTGAATTATGAATAAGACAACAATCCATGCGTCGGCGGGAATCACAAAACATTATATCTAACGAGGTTGATGGCGAGACTGAGAGTATGTTGAATTTGTCCTACAAACTCCCAAGCAGAGAAGAGGCTTTTTCTTGCAGAATCTGCCACGCTGCATTCACATGCCTTGTTTCTGTCAATGGTGCTCCAACAGCAAAACGTAGAATGTACTTACCTGATAAAACCTGCACAAAAATAATAATTTTATCAAGTAAAAGAAAAGAAAGTTGCAAAAAATACTCCAGAACATAACGCTGTAAACCATACGGTGTGTGTTATGAAAATATTCCCAGTTGAATTTACAGAGTCCAGCAGATCACGGTTTAGTTTATTGCCATGATCTTCAGAATTGGGCAGCGGCAAAAGCCGAAAACAAACCAAAGAGAAAGTCCGGGGTGTAACAACCTGTAAGATATTAATAGAACAAGAAAGTGTGATACTGTATTCATAATTGACTTGTGTTGGCCTCAAATAAAACACAGTATTACTATACCTTAAATCTTGGGTCTTGAGAAACAAGTTTCTCAAAATGAGCAGCCATGCCAATGTGGCTTCTTATGTGACTTCGCAGACCTTCCAAACCATACAGGCGCAACACCATCCAAAGTTTTAATGATCTGGAGTCCAGTGTAAGTCAATAGGCAAGGTCATACATCAGCCAGCATATCTTGATCTTTAAGGTTTATAAAAACCTTTCTTAGAAAGATATTAATGATCACCGATAATATCTTTTAGCTATAAGCTGTCATAAACTCTGAGAACTAGCAGGAATCAGAACCAAGATCATATGCGCACTGCCAAATGCAGCTTTAAGTGGCCATGGGGTTCCAGCGTATGCACAATGTTAATTTGTTTATGGGCATTATACATTCAATGGAACTAAAAGATATTAATTACAGTTGACAATTTCCTTTAGTTTTAAGCTCTCATAAACTCAACAGGACTAGTATGAATCAAGATCATATGCACAATGCCAAATAGTTATAAGTGGTCTAGGGCTTCCAATGTATGCATAATTCCAATTTATTTATGAGGGTTTTCGGTTCAGCACAGAATTACAAACATGAAAACTGTTTTATGAAAGTAAACAACAAGCATTTCTAAAGAATAAATTTCAAAGACACACCTAAAGCGACGTCCAAGAGGAATTTGCCAATCTTTGTAATCTATGACTGTGTTTCCTTCAGAGGCCTGGAGTTTCAATTGTATGGGCCGAAAGTTAGAGAAAAATTTAATCATAGATGCCACAAGATTTAAAACTGCATGTTAGTATGAAAAGTATGTCCCCCATGACCTTGTCATCCACCAAGACAATGTTTAATCATAAAAATTGTTTATAAACTAGCTTAACTAACACCAAAAAATTATAGGCATACTTTGTTTTTCAGATATTCGGGGTTTGTAGATAGTGACCGAATCAGAGCACTCCTGTCCTGTCATCATCAATTTGAACAATGCATGTATGTTTATGTTCATGAATTAAACTGAACTGTCACAAAGATAGCAAGGTGGTGTATCACAGATACCTTAACCCAGAGTAGCGAGCAGTCAAAGTTAGTTAAAAACCATTTATGAGCATTCATGTTAAATGAGTCAGCTTCTTCAATGCCATTAATATGGTGGCGATACTCTGGACATACACATGCACTTCCAGCATAAGCAGCATCCACATGAAACCACATTCCATTGCTCTGCGGAGAAAACATGCATTATAAGCATTATCAGATAAAAAAACTCCCCTATGCGTTCCTACCAAGTACTAACTACATAGATAACTTTGTGTGGGTCATTATACAAGCTATCTTGCAAAGAAGCAGTAACAAAACAAAAACACTGCCAGAATCAGCATCAGAACAAGAAACAGACCCAAAAGGAATAAACCATTGAAATCTAGAGGATTCTGTATATTGTATAGGTATATTATTCGATAATTGAAGGTATCTTTTTTTCTTTTATCGGATGAAATTGAAGGTATCTTATGAATTTATCAAGAATCTGCAAACTCATGCCTCACAAAAGATAATCTTATAGATAATAACAATATGATGGGGATATAGGTAGTAAAGGGTGCCTAAGTCCCATATTGAATATCATGAGATGCTTAATAGGGTATTTAAGTAGGTTGGTTTTCCTACTCCAAGAACTAGCTTTTAGGGGAAGGTTACACATCCCACTTAAGTACCCCTCAATTGGTATCAGAGTTGGTGGTTGATAGTTCTATGGAGGGCTACCTATGGAGGGTTCTAACTGGTGGAAGGTTCTAACCAATGAGGAAGTCGAGTGAATATCGTAGTTTGTAGCTATTGGGACGTCAACTTTCCAAGGGGGACCAACTGATGGAGACTTAGATAGTATGGAATGCCCATATATCACATTGAGTAGTATGAGATGCTCAATAAGATATTTAAATAGACTGATTCTCCTACCTCAATAACTAACTTTTGGAAAAGGGTTTTCCATCCCACTTAAGTACCCATCACAAAACTAATGCATGTCAATCCTAGCAGACGTTAAAAGCCCCTATAATATTCATATGAAATATAAAAAATGACATCTCCAATGTTCAATCAACTAACTCTATGGATTCATCCATTCATTCATTTATCTTTTGGTTTGGTGTCATCAACCTCACTATAATGCACCAATATATATTAGCTGCTTTTGTTACCTATTCAATTACCTTTGCAATCTTTCCCAAAGTAGGTAGAGGATCAACAGCTGTTGATGAAGTAGTACCAACCTACGAGCACAGATGAAGAGTAAATGTGGTAAATACCAGAAATTTTGATTTCAATGGATTGGAAAACATAAAGACTTGAGATATTATTATCTCATATAAAATTACAGTCAAAATACATTTGTGCTAACCATAGGATTTCAATTGTCCAGAATTTTTACCATATTAATTAGCCACTTCATACCATCTTAAAACCTAACTTTTTGAAAGTCCACATGCAAAATATGCAATATCATATCTCATTGAACATACTATTTAAGAGCCAAAATGAAAATAACATAACAAGAAGGCAACAACCTACAAATATTTTCAACAGCAAACAACCAAGAAATAGAGCTTTGCGTAATAACATAAAGAATGATACATTATCCCTTGACCCAATGCTCAGATCAGTTGATTAACATCAAATATGCTAACTTCAGCAAAATTTTTTGAAAACAAAAAAAGTAGATGAGAAAGATTGAATTTAAGGAACACACAAAGCAGGAGAATTTGAAAATTTTGAGCATTTGACAAAAAGAGATGTCAGAATTTAATACCAGAAAAATTCAATTCTTACTGTAGCACATAAGAAAAAGGGGATTAAGCCGCTGGCAATGTCATTTGAAATTGCATCACAAAGTACATCAGGAGAAAGAGCATAATTTGCAGAAGAATCAGTTCTAAGCAACCTGCAAAGCTCTGGATTGAGTCCTCCTATCTGACAATTAACAGTAAAATATCATCATTGTTAAATCACAGGAATGATCTTGACAATAGCAATTGAAACTTCAATGTTGCAACTAAGCAACATAGATTATTTCTCCCTTTTCACTCTGCAAGGTTCAAAGCTGAGTTTCTCTATCACTTACCTCAAGTCAAAGAATAGAAAAAAATTTGTAAGAAATACAGTAGAACGAAAATAACTAGAAATGAGAAGATCATCTGAGCAAACATAATGTGGTTGCAAGACTATAGGGAGATCCCACCCACAAGTTTAATACAGAAGAAAAGGATAGCAGGACCATAATTAACTTACAATAGACTAAACAAGTTTGTACTTCATGATCCAAGTGAGCAGATTTAAGTATGTCAGGTTTGTTGATTAGATTTAAGAAGGGCCATGTAGTTTGGCAGTCAACTTGACTGGGAGAAGGAACAATTGAGAAAGCCAGATGCTTTCGAATGTATATTCTTTTCATTTTTCTTTGTATTGTCGAAGGTACCTGGCAGTCTTTGAGTAGGGAAGAGTGTGTTTGATCAGACGCATAAATCACAAGCTTAGAGAGGGCACTCTTTCCAACCCTCCTTAAGATCTTGTCACGTGCAGCCAACAAGACAACTAGTAGAGCTTCACTTGCTGTTCCCTGTATAACTCCACCACCTTGCCCTGCAATAAAATTTCAAACATAGCTTCCTGTATTTCATAGGTTTCATCCATAGCATGATATTAAAGAGTATACCAGATAAATTATTCAAATTTATCATTTGCTGCATTAACATAAATAGATGAGTTAGTTAGTAGGTTAATTTATATCATATGGGAAAGCACAACTATGTCAGCATTTAAACAAAAACCCCCAGAAGGAGTCCCAATTCCTCACTTCAGGAACTACGCCATTTTTCTTCTGGTTTATGTTTCCCTTTATCTTCACATCAAAGTAATACAAAGAGATTTTGTAGTTTAAGGCGTTACCAGTAGAATAGAAATGATTAGGCAGCTGAAATGCCTTAGCAAGCCAGTCAAGAACAATAATTTCAAGTTCAGTTGCCGCAGGAGACGATATCCAGCTGAAACCCACAATGTTGAGACCAGCACTTAGCATTTCTCCCAGAAATCCAGCGATGCTACTATTTGACGGAAAATATGCAAAATAATTTGGGCTTTGCCAATGTGTCACCCCCGGCAGAATCTTTTCCTGAACATCTAATATATGACATATTTTAGCCATCTTTTTTTTTTTGGGGGGGGGGGGGGTGTTTGTGAATGCGGTAAATAGTAGCATGCTGCCATGACTCATTATGATATGCATGGTTAGAATAGTGATTTTTTGCCTGTAAGGTAAAACAGACTCTAATTGTGAAATCTCACCACTTAAAATATCTTGCAGTGATTCAGGATGATGAGGTGCAGAGTCGGGTAGAAGCTTCCCAAGATAACCCGCCTGCAATAAGCGAGACAAATATAGAGAAACTGATGCATACTCACTATGATTTCAAACTAGAACCATGATTGAAGGGTTAAAAGAAAGGGTTAGATGGAAAAGACGGCACAATTATGAAATACAAGAACAGAATTACAACCATGCCTCAGAATTTTAATATCTTCTCTCAAGTTGAAACCATGTTTCAGGTTCTTTAAACAGGATTCTCATAGAGCAACAAAAAGATTACGCAATTGAAGAAAGAAAATAAAAAAAAGCGGAAAATTTTACAACCTCAACTTGGCTGACAACAGGGAAATTTTCGATGGTTTTGTAGTAATCAGCAATGAAGTCCACCATCTTATGAGCCTGCTCTCTGAGCTGCTCAGCATGCATCGGCCTCAACTCACTTTCCCTAGACATTTATCAACTGCGAAGGTCAAAGTTCAAAGCTGAGACCAGACATCGAACGAAGCACATGAATTGCATTACTTAATTCATTCATAAATGAAAACTGGTTAAGCGTTATCACCGACAATCATTGCTATAAGCATTGAGATAGAGCTTGATATTTGTGACTCACATTTCTTTCGGAATTATGAAGAGGTTTGACGGAGAGAACTAAGTCGACTGATATACAGTCCCAGCTATCGCTCGAGAAATCGGTGGCCAAGAGTAGTTAACATACCAAACGACGGCTTCGTGAACAAAGAGGCCGTTGACCAAAAAAAACAAAGAGGCCGTTTTATTTATTTATTTATTTGTTTGTCACACCAAAAAGACCTTTATAAATCAATATAAAATTAATAATTAATAGTGATTAAATTCAAACCCATTCCTATACTTTTTTTTTGTTTTCCAGGTAAAACAAAGCATTTTGTTTCATTTTTATTTAATTAATTTTTTCTCATATATCAAGAAAGCTGCTTCATTATTCATTGAATTGGCTTGTAATGTGGCTACACATTACATCTTACTTTTTTTTTCGGGGCCAGATATTACATTATACATTTCTGTATATGTATAATAAGCATGTGATTAATTACATCATGATGATGATGGTGATGATGATGATGAAGTCTTCTGCACTGGCAAATACCTAGCGATTTGAATTGAAGTTCATGTTCCTTTGGAAATTAAGCTTAGTTTTTAAGTTTTCTCAAAATTATCTTTTTATTCAACTAACTTTGTAACTTTGATTATTTCCTCTCTTTGCTGGAAAAAGGGAGTGGAAGAAAAAGAGTAATTTGAAATAACTTATTTCGGAGAGAGAATAAAAAAAACATCAATTTATTTATTACAAGTCCTATAGGCTATGATACATTTAATTGCAAAAAATTACAAATATTCCTGTCTAAAACATCTCTGTACTGAGATATGAATGAGCTTCTCTCTATCGTCGTTGGAAATTGAATATTTTTATGGATACAGCAAAGATGAGTGCAAATACTACTGCGAACCCGACAACCACAACTGCAACCACTCCAAGAAAATGATGCTTGAAACCAAAGTAATTTCTCAGAAACTCTTCCACCGTGGCACTTGAGCCAGTAGTAGTCTCAATAGGGTCTTTCACATCTCCAAATTGTGATGCTACCAATCCATACAAGCTCCAGGCTACTGGATTTGCCCAGTAGTACCATCTCCACCATACTGGGATCCTCTATTCATCACAAATGGATAAGAAAAAAAGAAAATCAATCAAACATGCATTCTTGTGTGGTAAAACTTGTACTAATTAAAGAAAAGCTAGAACTTACTGGTCTTGGGACAATGAATCCTGAGAAGAGGTTCCATATAGAAAAGAATGCAGAGGAAACTATGGAGGAAACGTGCTGGTTTGGAGTCACTGATACGGACATCATGCCATAGAAGGTGAAGTACAGGAATGTGAAATACATGAAAAATAGGTACCAAAAAACTTTGGTGACTGTCCACTCAAAGCCAATCATTGCATATACTATAATGCCGTAGACCACAGCCTGTAGAAGAATATATGGGAGCTCAATCACAACCTGCAACAAAATACAAAGATCAGGTAAAAAAGAAAAGAACAGAAAATGAGAAGGTAAACTACTGATATGGAAGGAAGTAAAAAATATTAGACAAGTGTTGAAATAAGAAATTACTTGCCTGTGCAAAAGCATATGGCAAAGCTGAATACATGCCAGCAGCTCTTTCCCTGTAAAAGACTGTTCGCTCAACAGCCACCACTGGCTGCACTGCATTAGCATTCTTGACGCCAAGAAACAGAACAGCAGCATACATGGATCCCATGGCATTGAAAATGTCTTGCTGCTTTTTACTGCAGTCGATGGGTAAATTTAAATTTAAACTTTAGAACAGGAGAAAACAAGAGTTGAAAGCCATGACATTTCCTTAGTGCACAGTTTGATCTTACATTTTGGATCCAAGGTTCCAGAACATGCTCCCAAACAAGACAGACACAGAGGTTGAGTAGAGGAATCTTATGGCAGTGTATAAAGGATTGCGCCAGTAAGACCAGTATTGTTTCCACAAGCAAGCCATGCATTGGGTGAAGAAGGATTGCGAGTATTGAGTTGGAAAATAAAGGTCCTTCGAACCAGGAGCCGGAGTGCTCAATTCTTTAATAAGTGCTTTGTTCCTCCTGAAACACATGCCACAAAATTAGTTTTCATCAAAGAATATTGCATACTATGAGTAAGCTCTTTTAAGAAGCTTATTTTTTTTAGTTATTTTGCGTTAATTGCGTTGCATGCTACGATATTATATTTTCTTGCTGTTTATGTCAGTCAGATTTCATTCAATTCAAAATACCTGTATAGTTCTGAATTTTTATACAACTCAGCAAAATCAACCCCCAATTCAATCTCTTTTCCCGAACTTGTGACTTCCAGCATCCATGTTGCTGGATTATATCCATCTTTAATCTTACTGACACTTTGAATTCCCTTCATGAGGAAAGTATGCTTGTGAGCGAAACTTTATGGGACAAGGACAAAAAATGAAACATTTACTTAGGTATCCACTATGTTTCACAACAATTATACCGCAAAGTAATTGATTAATTGAGAAGAATGGTGTCCCAAAGGCCCCACGTATATTTCCCTTCCTCCTTGCTTCATTAGGAAAAGCTGCATTTTATTGAAAAGATTTAGATACACTTTTATGGTAGAGAACTAATGAAAATTGAAACATTGCTTGATATTTGCATATCTCACCTCATCGAATGATTCAAATATATCAATGCTGGGTTGATGGATGGTGCATACAACAGTTCTTCCTGTGTCTACTGTGTTCCTAACTGTTCTCATGACAATAGCAGCAGCTCTTGCATCTAGCCCAGAAGTTGGCTCATCCATGAATATTATAGAAGGATTAGCTACTAGTTCAACTGCAATAGTTAACCTTTTGCGCTGTTCTGTTGAGAGACCATTCACACAAGGTAATCCAACTAATGCATTCCTTAATGGATTCAGTTCCACAAGTTCCATGACTTCCTCAATGAACATCTGCAATCGTTGGGAATTTCCAAACTTAGAAACATTGGTAAACTAAAACATTGAAGTTTTTGTAGCCATTACATTCATCATTTTTAAGCTTGTAAGTTTTTAGGATTCAATTGCAAACCTTCCTAGTTCCAGCGTTAACTTCTGGCGACAATCGAAGCCAAGCTGAATAGAGCAAGGATTCGTATACCGTAACATGAGGAGAATGGATATCATTTTGCTCACAGTATCCGGAGATTCGAGCAAATGTTTCTTGCTTTTTTGGGTATCCAGAAATTGTGATGTTTCCTCCAATATATCCTCCTGTTTTTCTTCCAGCAAGTACATCCATCAGAGTTGTTTTACCAGCACCAGTGACACCCATTAGTGCAGTGAGAACCCCTGGCCTAAAAGCTCCACTCACACCCTTCAAGAGCACCAACCTATCCTCAACAACTCCTCGGCTCTTCATTTCCTACAAATTTAGTGCAAAGATTCATTAAAATATGCTAACAAATATTACAGCAAACTTGAAAACAAGCCTTTCCCCATTTATTCATACTAATTTTACATTACCTGGGGCATGTCAACAGCGTATGATACTTCATCAAAGGTAATTGAATGTGGTTTGAACGGAAGAACCATTCCCCTTTTCCTGTTATGATTTGTCTCCACATCAGCTTCTTCTCTTGTGAATTGAACATCTCCCACTGCCCAATTTTCAACCCATAAGGTATAATGTAAATTAAAAATGGACTATCATTCACAGAAACATCACTGATGATGCATATGTTACAAAGATCAGTCACCTCTCTTTGAGTGGTGAGCCGAGCTAGATTTTCTGCCATTCAACAGACCAGTTCTATTACTATCATTATCTTGTTCAGTGCTTGGAGATTGCTCTGATTTCACAGCCCGATGCTTCCCAAGTGCTGCATAATTCGTTTATGATATCAGTACATGAGCTCTCCATTTTAGTAAAAGAACATATAAGGTGCAAATAAACTCACGGTTCAGGTAAGAGAGAGAAAGTATGTAGCCTATGTTGAACAATAATATATATCCAGCCAATGCCCCAACGCCAATCCAATACCAGTTTGACAGAGTAAAGAATCCCCGAGATTTCAAAACTTGAACTCCAAGTGGTTCCGTTGAGCCAGGAAGAACCTTTGATTGGACATTACATCAAGACATGAGAACATATGTGATTAGATTAGCATAATAATGCACGAATAGATTAGTCAAAAGCTTGCCTTGCTCCATTTCTTCCCAAGGAACTCATTATTCACTATGGCATTTTGTCCATACATCATAGGTGATATCCAGAATCCCCATATCCACCACTTCTTTATATCATCTGTGGCATAAAGCAAAGAGAACAGATGAGCACTGAAAGTGCAAAGCCTCATGAGACAAGAAGGATTAGAGTGGTTTTATTTTGTGATTATGATACCTTTTGATAGGACAAAACCACCCATGGCAAAAAGGACAGCCAATGAAAACGACCCAAATGTGAGAGCCACTGTCATGTCTCGACCAACTGCTGCAAGAAATCGGAATAATCCAGAAGCCATCTGGTTTACAAGCGCAAGAAGAAGGAATTGTCTGAACAATCTGCAGTAGGTAGACACATGCATATTATTATATACTTAGCGGGATTCAAACCGAAGGGATTGTGGAAAGCTTGAAAGTATTTCTCTTTTAAGTTTTACCTTCCAACATCTGGATCAAATCCAATGACATAGTAGGTGAGAAATACCCAAACAACCACTTCCATAAATGTTAAGGGGATTTTTAGGATCCATGAAGGAAGAGCATATGCCCATGAAGGGAAGAATAGAAAGTCCCTTTGCTTGTAAAACACAGGAAGCCTTGAAACTGTCATGGTAAGCTCAGCCAGTCCATTGAACATAAGCACAATGACAGCATAGAACAATGCGCCCGTATATATTCCTCCATCAGTCACTGAATCCCTGTGCATCTCAGTCCGGAGGAAGATGGTCATGGCAATAATTGCCATAAAGGCAAGCTAAAAAGAAAACCAAAGAAGAAAAAAAGTTAAGAAAATAAAGTTGAATAATGTGCATTAAGCATTAAAGTGAAAGCTCCAAAAGCCTAAAACCTACTTGGCAAGCCTTGAAGAAGTAGACAAATGAATTGCGCTTCATGAGTAAATATTCTCTGGATAAGCAAGCTTTTAAGAGTTCCATCTTTCCTACTCCATACTTTCTGGTTGTTAAAGCAGCTGGATGGCTCTTGGACTTGTCAAATGGTGTAGCAAGTCCATCCCCAAGTCTTCTCCCCACATGAAACGATTGAAATGCCTCTGCAAACTCTGTGGCAGTGACAAATCTGTAAGGCTGATCTTTGTCTGCCCAGTACTGTTTTTGATCTTTCCTTGATGTCACCTATAATATATCACATTGTTACTGCACTCATGCTTTGGTCTAAACTGTCCAGACGGATTGAAAGAAGATGAATTGTCACTTACTTCTTGTAAGAAGTCTGCCACGCCTTTTCTTTCAGGGCATTTGAACCCCATTGATTCGAAAAATTCAAGAACGTTTTCACGGGGACCTTGGTACACAATGTGGCCGTCAGAGAGTAGAATAATGTCATCGAAGAGATTGTAAGTCTCTGGTGCTGGCTGTAGCAGTGATATAACTGCGGTTCCTTTGAGAATATGAACATATTGCTTGATTGAATTCACAATTTGATAAGTTGTGGAGCTATCCAATCCAGTGGATATTTCATCCATGAAAAGAGCTTTAGCTGGTCCAACCAGCATCTCCCCTGGAATTGTAAATCATATGCTTATTCAATATTCTTACAAGATCAACTCATTGAGACAATTAAACATCGTATGCTTCAATATAGAAATGAAGCTTGTCTTACCTGTCGTGACACGTTTCTTTTGTCCACCAGATATGCCTCTTAACATTGCGTTTCCTACCATAGTATCAGCACAGACCTCTAGTCCCAGAATCTGCATGTTTAAAGCAAAGAGAGGAAAAGAAATTAACGGTAAAACATATGAATTTAAGACGATCAGAGAACAGTTTGATCGTATTGATTCCACCTTCAGTACATAATCTGTTATCAAATTTGCTTTCTGGCCTTCTGTTGCTACTGCCTGAACATTATAATTTAAAAGGACAACCACATGATAATCAGTCATAGAAATAGGTAATTCTCTCAAATTTTATTAGAATAATTGTTCAATTTCATTACCTTCATGTAGACATCTACATCGGGATCAGGCTTTATATTTGCCTCCTTTTCTCTTCTGGACAACTCTGCTAACAAGTCTGCAGGGTGCATTATGAGATATGGTCAAAACTCAAGACTTAATTTTCGTCTGAAATGTCAGCCAATTATTTGAATTTTATAGTTGATGAAACTTCAAGAAAAAATTAATCATGTTAAGGACTAACCATAACGAGGCCCAACTCCTTGGCATCTAGCCGAGAAGGCCAAGGTTTCTCTAACCGTCATTTCTCCAATATGAAGATCATTTTGACTGACATACGCAGCAGTTCTTTGAGGTACAAACTCGTTCATCTCATGGCCGTTATAAGTCACTTTTCCCGAGAACTGATCAGGGAAGACATACTTTATCAGTAACTGATTCGAACAAGGAAGGAAGAAAAGAAGAGCAGAATTTTAAAATCAAGTTACACAATCGTTTGTGCTAACCTTGAGTTTTGGATCCAGCTTTCCAGCCAAGGCCAGCAAGAGCGTGGTCTTCCCAGAATTTGGAGGGCCCAAAAGCAATGTCATTCTGGAGAGAGGAAATCAGAGACGTGTTATATTTGAGTCTTGACTTTGAGGAGGACAATTACAGAAATATCAAATATCAGAACAAAGCCTGGATTCTTACCTTTTTGGCTTGATTATTCCACTGACATCCTCCAGGATATTTATGTGCTGTCTTCTACTAGGAATTACATGAACCAAGTTCAATAGGCCCTTTTGAAAAAAAAAAAAACCGCGTAAGAACCTTTGCAGTAAAATTACACAGAAAGCTCTTGTATTTAACCTGAATGTTCATAACACTTACCTCCAGTATATTAACAATGAAGTTAGAGAACGAAGGCAAAGCTCTGCTTCCTACGTGAGCTTCTGCTTCCACTTTCAAGTGCTGAAACCGAACTTCTATCGTAGGAATCTCATTTCCAACTCTGAGATATCATGTGAGGAGGAGGAAGAGAAGCCGTCAGAGCGTTTGAAACAGACCTCAATGAAATTTATTAGTAAATGAAAGCAAGATCCTCACCTATCAATTCGATTCCGGAGCTTGAGCAAGAACTTCTCATTGTCCTCCTCGGTAACTCTCACAAGCCTTTCAAGCAAACTCCTTCTTTCTTGTAACCCAAGTTTATGTATATCAATCTCATTGGCCTGTCCGTCTGGTGAAGTCAGCAAGCCTGTCCTCAAACGAGCAAAGGTAGGAAGTTTCTGAATAGCAGCCCATTTAAGAGCTTCTTCATCGTCTTCTTGGTGGAAGGAGTTAGAGAAAATCTCCATGTCTGTGTTCCTCCATAGGGATGAACTCCCTATCCTGAAACTACTCGTGCTCCCTGTTCTGAAACTGCCCTCACCACCCTCCATTGATGAACCAACTCAAAGGCTCAAGCTTTATCTATCCAAACCCAGTAAATATTTTCCCAGGAACCAAAAAAATAAAAAGTCTTTTGCTATGTTGGTTTATAGGCTATAGCTATGAATGAAAGGACTGTGTGAGTTGCCCACGTTCCTTTCTCTGTTTCTGAATGAAAACACAAGATACGTTATTGGCGTGTATATATATAGAAGATAGAGGGGATTTCGATATTCGTCGTCAATTTTAGTGGGGATTCTAAGCGGCGCGTGTTTTTTTTGGAATGACGTCAAGTGGGATGTTACATAGCACTCTTCTTCTTGTTAAAAAAAAAAAATATATATATATATATATATATAATTAAATATCCCCTTCATTTCAAAATATAAAAAATAAATAAGTAAATTATCATAACTAATAAAACAGTTAAGCATTTTAAATATATCATTAAATTTTTTTATAAATATTTTTATTTAATATTCTAATTTGATTTTTTTTAACACATATCTCGTAAAAATAAATTTATATTAATTGATAATAAAATTAAAAAAATTACATTAATTACTGAAATAAAAATCATTTATTTTTATATTTTAAAATAAAATAAATTTAAAAATATCTTCAGTAATGTAAAACGGAAGTAGTATGAGAAATTATCCATAAAATAAACAGGGCAAGGTGATATCATTGATGATGTGTTCCGAAAAGCAAAGAGATTACAAAATTGAAAACAGGGCCTTCAGCCGTTGACCACTTAATATCTTAATATAAATTGAACTGTTAATTAACAAAAATAGTGGTATCAATTTTGTCTTCAACTTTCTTTCGCTTTCCACCTTACCATGTGGGTTTTTTTTTTTTTTTTACCGGTCAACCACCTCACTGTGCCGTCACGAATGTGTAATGGAATTGTACCGCGTTGTCCCTTGTTTCTTTTAGAAAAGGAAACCAAAGCGCTTCACGCGCCTTCTCAGAAATTGATAGAAAATCATAAAATTAAGTACAGTTTGCTCTTAAAATTTTTAAATTCTGAAAGATGCAGTGAACCTATTAATTTATTTTCTTAACTAAAACATTTCCCACATATTGTATTGATATATTCAATTTTTTTAAAGAAAAATATATAGTTCGAAAGTATTTAAAGAAAAATAAATGAGCAGTGATGAATTATTTTAATTGTATATAATATAATGATTATATATACTATGTTTATATAAAAAGATAATATAAAGCCTTCAATTATAGAAAAAATGAGATGTTTTTTCGTGACTATCGGTCATTATAAAGATAACTCAGTTTATCTTATCGATTTAATTTAAAATTAAATTAATTTTTCGCAATTTGAGATTGATTTATTCGATCAGTACTCTCTCATATTTAATCAATCATCATTCACAGTTAAATTATGTACAGATTCTATTTATGTGAGACTTACGTCTCCAATTCTGATGGGGAAGGGTTTTAACAACGAACATATTTGGATCGTATTATTATTATTATTATTATTATTATTTAGGGAGGATCGTATTTGTATGCTTATATACACGTGTATTCGCATTATTACTTTTTGTACACCTGTCTCACCAACCCATCAGCTCTTACCAATTTACGTAACCAATTGTGTTCTTTGCTTCCTTGAGTCCTTCGTTATTTTTTTTAAATGAAATAAGAATTTTAATTTAAAAACCATTTGCAGATTTGCTTCCTTAAATATTTTATCAACGTTCCATTAGGCTGTATACAATGTACATTGAAATATCCATATTATCGTAAAATAAAAAATTGCAATAAATGAAGACTTGGTCTTTAGAGATGTTTTTGGGATTACTATCCCCACTTTGTAAATTTCGGTTTTAATTTGAGCTTTGCCTTGGTTGTATATAAAAAGATATGTGGGTTTCGTATTTTGCATGAAATTTAATGTAGGCAACATGGATAGTGTGACAAATGGATTTTATTATATACTACATATTTAGATTTATGTATATATTTTAAAATGAAAATGAATCTAATTACTTAAGGTTAAAATAAAAGCAAAAATATACAATCGAGCAAACAAAACCAAATATTGCACATAACAAGTTGACCAAGAAATATTTTTTTTAAAAAGCTTTAGATGAGCTTTGAGGGCCACCAACAAAATATTTAAAGGTTATGCTGCTGAGAACCAAAGCTTAACCCACGTGAGAGTAGACTAATGCTTATTGTTGGCAGTGAAAGATAGTTTTGATTAAAAAAAAAAGACATGGGATTAGTCATAATGTACTAACATAATGTAGATGAGTAAATAAATAAATGTATGAGATGACAGATGTCTGACTTCCGGACAATTTGGTAGGGTAAAAAGGGCGACCATATTACGCAATCAATGATGTCAATATTTTGATGATGTCATGCCATCGATTTTTTTAATCAAAAGATATTAATTCCATGTACGGCTCCAAGTCTGCCTCTCTTCATTGTTTGAAGTTTGGAATTTGATTGGTATAAAAAAAACTTTAGAATTTGGATCATGACAAAAAAAATTGAAATTTGGATGAATCTCTTAAAATTAAGTCGGATAAAATAGTATCCATACAAAATGAGGTATGCAGTTTAGTTTACTATTGTGACCCAGAATATAAGTTATTTTTGATGACGTATACATAAATAAAAAAAGAGAATTAAATTATTTAAATTTTGTAAAAAACTTATATTATTTTTTAATATTATTTTTAATAAAAATAATTTTTAAAATAATTTTTTTCTCATGAGTTAATTAATGATAAAGGTAACTTAGAAAAAAAAATCATTAATATTTTTAACTTTATCCAGGAAAGTCTTGTGTATTGGTCCAAAAATATGTTATAAAAGAGGACTTATATTTTAAATCGGAGAAAATATATTTTAGTCTCTGTTTTTCTTTTATACAAAGCGAGGCAAAAGCTCAAAACAAAAACAAAACCTATAAACACTTAAAGCCCACTTTACCCCTCTGTAGCAGTTCTATCACCTCATCAAGAGGTTCATCAACTGGACGAACTTATTAGAATTAGAGGTTAAAGAAGCTAATCAATCGGCATAAGCATTTCCCTCTTTATAAATCTGTTCTATCTAGAGCCGGTAAAATGGATCAGGTTTAATGGGCAAACCCAATTAACCCGACAAAATAGGCCGGTTGGGCTTTAAAATTAGGAGACCTAAGAAAAAACAAGTTTTTTGGACCAGGCCTAATTGGCTCATTTTCCCATTTTTATTTTTATTTTTTTATTTAAAATATTAGAAAATATATTATTTTATTAATTAATGATGTATAACTTGTAAAATTTAAATATTATGTTGATTTTTGTCAATGATAGTGATAATTAGTTGTGTTAATTTAAAAAATCATATGAAAAATAATAAAAGCATGAAAAAATATTTTTTTAAAATACGGGCCCGTGTCATACAGGTTTGGGCTTTACAAGCCGTTACAAGCCGAGCTCATTTGGCAATTCAAACTTTTTGGCCGACCCAAAGCACTAATATGAAACATGAATCTTCTTATCTCCTCCCTATTAATATCTTGACATAAATTTATCTTCCCTTGATCATCAATGGCATTCCATTGATGCTTAGTAATAAACTAGTCATGACTAATATTGTCTTCAGTAAAAAGCTTCACAAAATTACCTTGAAACATATTAATGATGTCATCTTCTTTCTCTATAGCTTCACAAAATTACCTTGAAACATATTAATGATGTCATCTTCTTTCTCTATCTAGATCCCCTGCTTGTTCCTTAACATGGAAATTCTATTCCTCCTGCATATGTTCACAATCTTCAAGTGATCATAATTTGTATTTCTAACCCCCTGAGTTATCCATATACCTCTTGACTTTTGGAACCAAAAAATTTCTTCCTGCTGTAGAACATCATTCAACTCTTCTTCTAGCTCCATCACAAATATCTCTAGATAGGGATTCTCACCCCTCAACAAGCTTCTTTGAATTCCCCCGAGCTTAGCCATTAATCTTCTCTTTTTCCCATCCAAAAAACCAAAAACCTATTGATTCCATTTTTTAAGAGGCTCTTTCAGTTTTTCCAAAGTCACATGAACTTCATTGTCCATATTCTAGCTATGCTTTAGAAAGTCTTTAAACTATTCATGTTGCATCCACACTACTTCAAAATGGAATTGTTTCAATCTATTAGAGGTGTGTTGAACATTTAGAGAAAATAATAGTGGGTGATGATCTGAACTGACCTGCACTAAAACCTTGCAAGAAGTATTTGGAAAGACTTGCATCTATCTATCATTACATAAGCCATGATCAAGGCACTTATACACTAGTTCATGCCCTTGCCACTTAAGAACCCTCCATGTAAAACCAGGCCCTTCAGCATCAATATCAATCAATCCACAACTATGAATCCAATCCCAAAAAGTAGTACAACGTTGTTGATTTAGTCTTGCTTCTCCTTATTGCTCCTTAAGTGAATAGATGTTATTAAAATCTCCTGCTAGTAACCAGGGCAGATTCCTATGAGCATCTAACATTACAAGATTACTACATAAAATCTCTCTTCTGACACCCTGAGGATTAGCATACACAATATTAAGTAACCATCCCAAGTTATTATTTGCCATAATCCTCACATGCAAAAATTGATCATTATGTTTAACTTCCTTAATAGTAAAACCCATGTCCTTCTAACAGAGTGATACTCCTCCTCTAAAGCCATTAGCTTTAACCAAGACACTATTATGAACCCATCTTTTTAATAGACTCCCGAGCTTTTGCACCACTAATCCTTGGTTCCAATAAAGCAACAAGACTAGGAAAATTAATCATGCATACTTCCTTTATCATCATAATAAAATGTCTACTAGCAACCCCACGGCAATTCCATAACAAAACTTTCATATTAAAAGAAGAAAGCATGGGCTTTAGCCCACTCAATTAATAAATTTCGGTTCATGGGCCTCCATCTCAAGACCTCATTCCCTTGACATACCCTGAATATCCTCCCTACCTCCATCTTTATATGGTTCTTTGATCTCTCCTTCTTCTAAAAACCTATAACCCATAAAAGTGTCATTCTATTAGGTCTTCATCTCATTTGTATTAATCTTATCTTCCTCCATGACACTCTCCTCCTCCAAGACCTTATTGACCTCAATAATTAGCTCTTTAGATGATCTTTTACCTATCACCTTTCTTGCCACACCTGAAATACTCTTATCAGAAAAACCTTTTTGCATATCATTCACTTTATCCCCCTTTGACATCTTAGATTGACTCTTATTAGTAGCCTTGTCAAGAGTCTTCGTGCCATTTCTAACATATCTTACTCTTTCATTTGGAGACTCTTTTTGTACTGTGTTTGAAATATCTCCAAGAGGTACTTGCCCTTGCTGATCTATCACATCATTATCATCTAGGACAACAAAGTGAGATTGATTTGCCAAATTTTCAGATGTTGATTTAGTCCTCCTCCCTCTGCGTGCATGGTGAACAACACGTCAAATGCTATTCTACTCTAAGATCCCATCTATTTTCCTATCCTCATCATCATTCAACACATTTGATATCTCCTTACTGAATTTTGGTGCTTTCTTCTCCATAGATTTTCTCTTCAAATAGCTTTCCTTTACGTGACCAAACTTACCACAAGCCAAACATAATAGCTACATACACTCATATTCAATTGGTTTTGTCACTCCATTAATAGCATAGTGAGGAAGGATAGGCTTTGAGAGATCCACTTCCACATAGACCCTTGTAAACTTTCCCCTGCCTCGCTTTGCAGTGTATAAGTCAATTTTTAGAATTTTACCTATAGTACTTCCAACATTGTACAACATTTTACTATCAAATTACTCACCAGAAATCTCTGGCAAATGAGCCTATATAGCCATCTTACTAATCTTTTCCTTCCTCGGATCAAAGTTTGGCTTCTATTGTATCACATATAGATAACAATCAAGTATGACCCACGGACCCCCAATCAAAGCCTCCATATTAGTCTTCTTTGTTCTGAAAACTAACTAAGTAAAACTTATTTTCCAAATCTATAAGTTTCACTCAACACGCTTTCCCCACATAAAAGTCAATTTCCTACTAAAATAGCCATATGCAATTCTCCTCCACATCGGTTTCACAAACAACGATCTCTCAAATGGCTTGCATAGCCTGTGCTTTCCCTCCTCAGAAATTATGAAATTCGGACACATAGGATCTGAATTATCCACAATGATACCCTGAGTAAGGTTCAAAATCAAATCAAAATCGAAATCATCATCACAAGCACCATCTTCGGTGGAAGGATTGCAATCACCTTCCTTCCTCCTCCCTTTTAGTAGTAAGTCCTTATAAGGCATAAGCCCTATTCTTTCTCCAATATCGTTAGCTTCTTCATCTACTTCCATCCAATCCTTAACTCGAGGATGAAGAGAAACTTCACTAGTGAAATCTTACCCTGCCTTATGCACTTTCTTCTTACTCTGAAGCTGCTCATTTGTTTCCCCCGCCATTGGACCACCCTCACACACACTCATGACTAGTAGCATATCGGGAGAAGGTTTTCAAATTAATAAACACACTATCCATTAGTTATTAACTTAGTCCCTCTTATTTATATTATAAGGTGTTTTGAGATCTTATTCTTAGCCTATAATATAAAATGTTATGTGCTCCCTCCGGTTCTTAATATAAGATCATTTAAATCAAATTGTGATTTCTCAAAAAGTCATAATATTTTTTCAAAATTATCTTTATTTAATCTCTTTATCTCTTTTTTTAGAATACATTGAATAGGGACATTTTTTGGAAATATATAATAAATACAACTTCAAATATTGTGAATGGTCATATATTTATGATCAGGGTAAAATATTTTATATTTAGAACCTGAGAGAACATTGATTTACCTTTTTTATCTTTCATTCATTTAATAATCACTTCAATCATTTTAAAACAATTGTCACTTTAAGCATTTTTCAATATTTCAAAATAATTTTTACTTTATGATTTTCAAGATAACATTAATAATTTTTTTACAAGTTTATGCTTTAGTAATAATAAAGAAAGAAAAAATCATTAAAGAGTAGTATTATATAATTAATAAAGGCATTATATAATAAAATACAATCAAAGTTTGTTAATTTTTAGGCCATTTAATAGTTTTTTAATTTACATGTATAACTCCAAAATGACACTTATTTTGAAACACATGTAGTAGTATTATTACTTGTACTAAACTAACAAAAATGAGTGAAATAAATAGGGAAAGAATTGGGATTTTGGCTTTTTTTAGAAGTTTAAAGATGTAACAAAATTCTTTTAAGATGTGTGAAATTGTTATAAACATCTTATATTATGAATTGAAGGGAGTATATTATTAAACGATTTGAATTCATTGAAAAATAAAAGATATAAAGTGAAATGGTTGTTGCTAATGTTCCAATAAGGAAGCATTAGTGTAACTAAATACTCCCGACTTTGTCCATATTATAAGATGTTCTCTGAGGTCTATGTTAATCTATAATACAAGGTGCCATGTGATGGTTTACTATTTTTGCCCTCAATTTATTTTATTATTAGGCTTGTAACTTATGCTATATTTAATGCAATTTGCTATATACTGCTTTAATGATGATTACATTTCCTAATTAATAAGGGTAAAAATAAGATTTTTGAATTTTTTTATAAGTTTAAAAATGTAACATTTTTTTCTCAAGAAGATGCATAACATTGTTAATAACTAATTAAATATACATAAATTACATTAATTTTTATATAAGTATGCTTGTTGACCAATGAAAAAGCTTGCATCCTTTAGAATTATAAGAATGTGAAACGTGTTGGACAAAAAAAAATTAAGGAGAAGACTTATATTTTTAATTATTAAATTATTTTTATTTTAAAGATATTGGTAAACTTAATATTTCAGAATATATAAATTATTTTTCTAATGTATAATTTCATTTTGAATGTTTTTCAAAATTTTATTTTATAAATGATACATAAAAAACATGGGAAAATGATATTGAAGGATCTTTAAGAAAGAAAGATACACTAAAATACCTTAAATTTAAACAAAAAATATATATAATGAAGGATCTAGGTGCTTAGGTGGGAAAAAATTGTGACGCCCAAAATGCCCTTAACTCATCTTATAGATTTACAAATTGCAAAAAATTAGTTATAAATCCAATGAAATTTAGTTGTAAATAGAAGGGGATTCACATCCTCACCCTACAAACTTATAAATTGAAAAAGATCTATTGCAAATTCTGTAAAATCTCATTGTATATGGCGTGTTTCCTCCCATTACAACTCCTTTTTGGAAATTTAGAATTTGATTTGAATCAATTTATAATTCATTTTTTGCAATTTACAAGTTAATTGTGTGTTTCTTTCCTTTTATAACTTTTCTTTGAAAATTTACAATTCAAATTTATAGAATTTTTTAATATTATGATACCTCTAACTGATAATTAAAAATTAATTTTTTCAAAATATTAGAGATTATTGAAGTGAATTTTACTTATTCTAATAAAATTTTTTCTATACGTACAATCAATAATTGAACTTAAAATAATATATTTAAAAGATTCAATTTTATAGAATTTACAACTGTTTAGGAGTTGATAGTTTTTTTCATTTCACATAAGTTTTTTTTTTTTTCCAGGTTTGTAGTCCTGCAATGTGATTTACTTTTTTTATAGGATCCTTAAAAAATCTATTCATTCCGTACATCGTAAGTAAAAGACATCAAATTTTGTTTTAGGCCGAAAAAGACATTTAAGTTTTGACTCTTGAGTTTTGACTCTTCTTACCCTTATCCTTTTTGGCAAAGTAAACTTGTGTGTTACTGTGTCCTAATGATACTGCTTTGTTCGGGGCACCCCGGTATTCTACACATTTCTACCAAACGTTAAAATATTTATCAGGTCATTAGTAAACAAGTACGATGAAGTCAGCAAATATGGTCATTCTGAGCAAGTTACAGGGTCCTTCTGCTACCTCGTGCCAGTGTGCTGTAATGTGTAATGGTAGGAATTTTTTTAAATTAAAAATTATAAATAAAAATTAAATTTTTCTATATTTTATATAGTTTTAAATTTTTTAATATTAAAATAACATTATATAGTAAAAACTGAATCTCTACTATTTATAGTTTTATATAATTTTTTAATAATTAAAAAAAATTAAAACAACATGAAATACATGCCTACATTATTCTTAAAAAATATATTTTTAATTTTTAATTTTTAACTTAAAAAAAAAATGGAACTATCACGATAGTAACATGGCAGTAGGGATCTCCACGTAAGAGACCCCACCCCAAGTTAAAGTGAGCATCAACAATGACATGGAAATATATTATAGGAGGAATTACATTTAAAGATCAGTAAAATAAATTAATTATAACAAAATTTTAATTGATAAAAAATATTAAAATTTAGAACATTAAATAGTAAAATTAAGGAAATGAGTAGTAACAAATCTTATTTTATAATAAATTTATTATTTTGGTATCAAAATGTAATTCCCCTATATTATAATATAAACAATTAGTCATTAACAAACAATTGTCAAGTTTTGACTAAGAAAAAAAAACAATTGGCGAGTCTCTTAATTTTATATTTTTGTGTTTTTCATATATTTTTATTTTAATCTTTTATTTGTTTTTAATTTTATTCTCTAAATTTTAGATTTATTTTGCTTTTTTAGTAACTTTTAAACTCTAAAAACATCTCAACAAAATTATTCAAACATTTTGTTAACGTGATCAAGATATTCAAGTATCTTCGTAATTTTTTTATCAATTTAACTGTGAAAACTCCTTGTTAACTTCAATTTATTTAATATAATAATATTTTTTGTTATCATCCAAATTGCATTTTTAATAAACATTTTAGATAAATTGGACTTTGTAGACTCAAAAGAATTTACGAGGATAAAATTTAATTCAGATTGAATTAAGTACGATTTTAAAATATGGCAAATTTTACCATACTAAATATTTAATGACAGTCAGAATTTAAAACTTATAGTTATATTGATACAAGCTCTTGTGAGTTAAACTAAACACTTGGTGTGATGATTGGTATCATTTCCTTAGGAACAATTTGAATTTACAAGTCATTATCAGAAGAATCAAGCCATTGGAGGATTTGTAAGTATACATCCTTGTAGTTATGAAAAACCATGAAACATTTGAGTATTTTTTCATAAGTTAGAAATTCAAGATGAAATAAAACCAAATAAAAAAGGAACTATTATAAAAATAAAAAATTAAATCAAAACAGAAAAAAATCAAAAACAAAAAATAAAAATTAATTTAAATTAAAGAACCAACTTAAAGTAAAATAAAATCAAAGACGAAACTTATTTTTAATATAAATTTTAAAAAATTAAAATATATTTAAGATATAAAGTCATATTCTTTTTTTTTTGTTTGTTAAATAATATTAAAATGTTTGAAAAATTATTCAAAGAACCCAACAAGGTAACACTAAATCATAGAAATCATACATCAACAACATCAACAACAATATTAGCCTTATCCCACTATGTGGGATCAGCTACATGGATCATACGATATCAATGAGCTCTATCCAACGTTATCTCCTCAGATAAATCATTTCTCAAAAGGTCATTCTTTATAACCTCCCTTAGTATCCTTTTTAGTCTTCCTCTAGGCCTTTTGATTGAACTCCAGGCCATTTGATCAATTCTCTCCACTGGCTCATCTTACCCTCTACTTTGTACATGTCCAAACCACCTTAAACGATTTTCTACCATTTTCTCCTCGATAGGTGCAACCCCAACTTTCCTTCGTATATAGTCATTTCGTATCTTATCCAATTTTGTATGACCACACATCCATCTCAACATCATCATCTCTGCTACTTCCATCTTATGCTTTTATTGTTCTTTCAAAGCCCAACATTCACTACCATATAACATTGCTGACCTTATAGCTTTTCTGTAAAATTTTCCTTTAAACTTAGTAGGTACCTTACGGTCACAAATAACTCCTGTTGCTTTCTTCCATTTTAACCATCCAGTTTGTATCCTATGCATAACATCCCCATCAATTTCACCATTATTTTGTAAAATTGACCCCAAATATCTAAACTTTAACACCTCAGGGATGATTTGCTCTCCAATTTTTACCTCTGAATTATTTCTAGTTGACCTCTTATTAAATTTGCAATGTATATATTCCGTTTTGTTTTTACTCAAACAGAAACCTTTTGATTCCAAAGTATGTCTCCATAATTCAAGTTTAGAGTTGACCTCTTCTCTTGAGTCCTCAATTAAAACTATATCATCCGCGAAGAGCAAACATTTTGGAATTTCTCCTTGTATATGCTCTGTAAGTATATCCAAAACCAGATCAAACATATATGGTCTTAAAGAAGATCCTTGATATAAGCCTATTGTAATAGGAAAGTTCTTTGTCACACCTCTAGGGGTTCTCACACTTATTGTTGCCTCCTTATACATATCCTTTATGACTCAAATATAAGCCACACAGACACATTTTTTCTCCATTACTTTCCATAATACCTCTCTTGGTAATTTATCATAGGCTTTTTCCAAATCAATGAAAACCATATGCAAGTTTCTCTCTTTACTCTGGTATCTTTCAATCAAACCCCTTAATAAATAGATAACCTCTGTTGTAGATCGTCCTGGCATAAATCCAAATTGGTTTTCTGAAATACGAGACTCTTTTATGAGTCTATGCTCAATTACTTTTTCCCAAAGTTTCATGGTAAGATTTATGAGTTTTATCCGCCGATAATTAGCACAATTCTAAATATCCCCCTTGTTCTTGTATATAGGCACTAGAGTATTCTTTCTCAATTCCTCTGGCATTTTTTTGAACCTTAAAATCTAATTAAATAACTTAGTGAGCCACCAAACTCCCTTCTCTCCTAAACACTTCCAAACTTCAATAGGAATACCATCGAGACCAATGACTTTATCATTATCTATTATCTTAAAAGCTTCCTTTACCTCTCCAACCCGAATCCTACGATAGAAATTCAAATTGAAATTATCTTCATGAGTTGTTAATCATTTAATATCAATAGTTATATCCAATCCATTATTGAAAACTTATAAAAGTAGCTCTCTCATCTTTTTTGAAAAAATTACTTATTATGTTACATCATATATATGTAAGTGTAATCTCAATAAAATCACAATATTTATAAATTATGAAAAATAGCATTTGCGTTTAACTCAATTACTTTTTCGCTTTATTTTA
This sequence comes from Adenanthera pavonina, assembly GCA_026686845.1. Classification (NCBI taxonomy): domain Eukaryota; kingdom Viridiplantae; phylum Streptophyta; class Magnoliopsida; order Fabales; family Fabaceae; genus Adenanthera; species Adenanthera pavonina. Next base: position 33,944,665 of record JAIVEN010000017.1, read on the forward strand.
ACAAATGAAAATTACCTTTTCTTGTTATATTTATTTTTATATGTTCTCTCTACTTGTTTAAAAATTTGAATTTTTCATTTATCTTTTTTCAAATCAATATAACCTTCGATCAAAAAAATTTTATCATTTGCACGAGAAAAAAAACTATTACACGCATTTCAATCCTATTTGGCCCTTTTTCTCTCTTTATCAGTTTGAAACAAAGACGTTGGAGCTGCCACTACCGAGGATAATCAATTTTGAATAGGGCTGTTAAACGGGAAAAAATTTGGCTGCGATATGCTGTGGGCTAAAAACAGTGATTTATTAACTTGCAAATAATATTAATATTCTTTAAACGTCTTAAATTAGATTAAATAGCGGCGGGAGAAGAATCACATTACACCAAACTCATGCAAACTTGAGCCTCGATTTACTGGGAAAGTAAAATGGGCGTTTAAATAATCTTTTTGTATGATACATAACCTACAGGGAAAATTGTCTGTTCTCACAATTATTGAACATGTACAGCCAAATCAAAGAAAATATCCCTCCACAAAAAATGGGGACACTTGATTCTTTCTTGTGGGTCAACATAAATGATCAATGATGGGACATTTTCAGTCTACTAATTAATATTAACATGATACCAATTCATACCCTGTCATTCCAAACACAGGACGTTTTAGATTGGCATCTAGAATACCTTCCTCTCTATGAATGATCATGTCCAACAGATCTTTTGTTGCACTCCATGATCTTAACATAATGTGTCACAGCCATTCTCAAAGCTTGATAGACGGAAGTCTGATAAAACAGTGAAAAGCTGGGTATCTACAAATAGCTGCAAACTCAAACCATATGTAATCAACAAAAGCTTCTGCTATTACAGTGTGTCAATTTTTTTTTTTTTTTACCCTATCTCGGAGACTTTTAGACCCATCTATGAAAAAATAAAGCGAACAAATATTGGGGATCAATTTTACTTAGAAATATATTTGACATGTTTATATAAAGAAATGTCTTACTTATCATTTGTAAATTAAGTCTACTTAAGAATTTTTCAACTAAAATGAATATATCGTGTAAAGAAACCTGTTACCTTGATGAATGGCCGGTATCTGATTGTACACTAGTTATTGTATGAATTTTACCGAGAGAAATAAACATGTTACCTTGATGAATGGCCGGTCCTTAGCAGGAAAGGAATCAATGAAGCTATCTTTAAGAAGTAAAGAAACCTGGAAAAAGTAATCCAGGATGAGCCAGGAAAACATGCTCTAGCTATTTTTTCTTCATTATTTGAGAATTTCTATCAAGAAATTGAATAAGCAATGACTTGGTTATCTTACCCTGTCGGTATCTGATTGTACACTAGTTATTGTATGGGATCTCAGATCTGAACAAAGCGACTCCAAGTAGTTAAACATAACATTCAAAAACTGGTTTGCCGCTTCAGTCTGTAAGCAAATACAAATTACCACTAACCAACAGTAGAAAAAACACCATGATCCAGAAAGCAGAAAAACTGCTGACTTGTAGCGAACAAATCATACATCTATAATAAAGCGATCCAGCTTGCATTTGAATTAGTTGACAATCCTGAATATCAGATGGTTTTCATAAAAGAAGAAAAAAGAAAGCATGGTATTGTTAGAATTGAAAGGCTTGCTTTTTTCTACTATGTTGGTTACTAACGTTTACACACACACACAGGTTTTCAAGCTTCAACGTAGATAACATTTGAACATTCAACAAGAAAACTTGCAAGCAGAACAGCTGGTCTTTCAGTATGAGGCCTAGAAAAACCTGGGCATCGTTGAACCTATATACGGGATGCTTTTTAGCGATGGAACTTGCACGTGAAAATCCAGCATGAATTGTAGCCAACTGAGAGACAAGCTCTTTATGTTGTGGAAGTTTTGGCAGTTGACCCATGTGTACCTACATAAACAAAAAGGAAAGGTAGCCAATTATGAACATAGTTTCAAAAACTTCCAGCTATTATATTGGATCAGAATGTCGTCACTGTGAAATAACCCCATGTGATGGATATATGATATGGTATAGGGCTGAACATCATGTGAAAATAGGAAACAAACAAAATCAATGCAGATAAAAGTTTGATTTTGGACATTCCCACCACATTTGCCAACAGTACTTTGCAAAAATGAAGGGGGGTGCAAATATAATGATAAGGTCAGTGAGTAGCAAATGATAAAAGTTAGAGGAATTACTAGAGGATAGGATGCCAGAATCTAAACACTATTTTCTAGTAAAATAGGCGGAGAATCTCCAATAAGGAAAGTTCATATATTCATTCCTAACTTCCATACATCCTTAGTACCATACTTGTAGACACCTACCAGAGTAACTACCCAGCAAGACAGATATGCAGAAAGTGGACACCTAAATAGCAGCGAACATGGAGAAAGTGACTTACTGGACTAAGACAAAACACTACCACCACTGTAAGACTAAGATGTGAAATACTTTATGCAGATAAAATATCAAATAAAATTCTAATCAGTTGATAACTGCCCTTCCACTTGGCCCTGTTCTGATGCATCTGTAACCGCATCAGCCACCTGATCATCAATCCTGGCTTGTTTGTGCCTTCTGGAATATGTCTTTAGAGGTTGCTGAGGTAGCAGCCTCTTATCATATAATTATATTATATTACATACATATAAAAACTAAGTCTTTCCTGCTGTTCATTCACTGCACAAATGCAATTTCTTAAATTTTTTTAATCCTGTGCATCCTTGCACGGGATGTCTTCTAGTTGGAAACTAAAGATAGCTATTAGCTAAGGATCTTGCTACAAAGTACCTGTGTAACAAGCTTTCAGACTTCCCACAATACTGCAATGAATAATATCTAATTTATATTTGAAAAGTTACTGAGCCTAACAAACCTGATCCTTCAGTACATTAAGGTAAATTACATTAGTAGTTTTCATCTTCAAATCATCTGGTTTATGTAGTATGCCAACCTGCAAGATCGTCAAAAAAACAAATTAAATAACTGAGTGTAAAAAAGAGCAGGCATGGCTCTTTCTGCTCTTACTTTTTGTCTCTGTATCATATCAGTTCTTTCAACTTGCAGGAGACAAAAAAAAGGAGAAAGTCATAGTCTCTACTAAATATACTTTTTGTTTCCTTTTTTTTTTTTGGTGGGGGGGGGGGGTTGTCTATGCAATTTGCATGGGAATTCAGAGAAGGAGGAAGATATTTTGCAGCTAAGAGATAAGGAAACATTTTATTCAAATTGTCTTGTGAACAGTATTTGGGGGAAGTTTATAAATATCTCATATACTGAAACCAATGTATCTTCCTCACAAACTGAGAGAATAGTAGCATTATGAACACGCTATCCTTGATGCAAGATATCACTGACTCAAATATAATGAATTTCTACCATGAAAGCCTGAATAAATAAATGTTGAACAATTAAAAGAGCAAAATACTGATCATCAAAGATATAGCTGAAAGTATAAAGACCAAGGGGACAAAGAGAAAAAAAAAAAGCTCAAGGAAATCAGCATCAATACAATCAATATCAATATAAAATATAAAATCATTAGCAAGCTAAACTGTTTTTAAGCCATGACCAATGTAGATTATTCTTTAGATACTATGTAATGCATGGGAAAGTCCACCTAGCTATCCTAAAAGGTAGCAAAGACATTGATATAAACCACAAAGTTTATAATTTTACATACCAATTGTTATTTATATTTTACATATTAAAATAACTGCCAAATGTAAGATAAAAAAACCCTTCTAAAGATCAATTTGAAGTGACAAAAAAAAAAGTACTAAACACTAGATCTCAACTTTAAATAACACAACTAGCCCAAAACAAAATTCTGGAGGACGTAACATATTATGATAAAAGAGTAATTAATGGTAAAGCAATAATCAGCAAAACTAACGATACAGAAAGCCATAATTTTTTATACAATATTAAATAAAATGGTTCTCACAATATATGGAACTGGTGCATCAAGAAAATCAAGCATTCTCCCAGGTAAAACCTGAAAAGCAAAGGTACATTGCTTTAGAAATATATGACCAGGCCACCAGGGAAATTGGAAATGGGGGTTGTTGAATGCTAGTGAACTCACAGGTAAAAATAAACTCTGCCACTGAAATGGACGAATCAGAGGAAGAAGAGATAGTACTACAGCAGATAGAATACCCTGCATTATTTCAAAAAGGCCAAAATGTATAACCTCTCTGTAAGAATCCAGATGGGTTGATGGATGCAAAGAACTGTTGAGCTTGAGCATATAATACTGTCAAGTAAATCAGTGAACATCAGTCAGTATGATTGTTTCAGTGACTAACCAGATTTGGACAAGCTACAACCACCTGCTTTTCCAATAACACTCCTGCCACTAAACTCAGCACCTGCCAGTAACATTATGTATCAAAATTTAAACCAATCAAGATACGGTTAAGGTATCTGCACTAGTAACAATAAGTGGTATGAGAGAAATCACCAACAGGAATTGAAGTTGGTGACAGAATTAAATTATTACTTTTGACAAGTGAAAGATAATCCTTCAGTTGCCAAAGGTTTGGGTGCACGTAACCAACATATTTGTCTCTCCCAATTGTTGAATCAAAGTTCAGTACCATTTCTTTTCCCACTGTCTTCCCTTTTTCTCATTATAGTTTATTTCGTAGTATGAAATAAGAGGACACTGCCTATGTAAAAGCATAAGCAGAAAAGAAATAAGATAAGAGCTCATGCTCCGGCCTCTGGGAACTACTTAATTTAATTGGACATTCTTTTTGTCTTAATTATACTATTCTTTTACCTTTAGTTTGGACAAAAAATTTTAAAACATTTTAAATAAAGCACTATTTATATTTTTGCAGGTAAAACCAGTAAATTAGGAAGCAGAATAATCTGAGAATGCAAATTTCCTAAAATCTTAAACTAGTAGGAGGTGGGCCCAAAATTATATCAAACTACAATTTAAAATTTCAACTTGCAAACAATTCCAACTTATGGCCCTGAACTAATAACACATTTACAACGCATGGTATAAACAAAAAATTCTGAGCAATCAAAATGAAAACCTGACAGACAGAAAAACAGTTTTAATCCTCAGTAATAATAGTTAGAGATCAAAGTTAAGAAGGTACTAGCTATACTTCAATAAAATAATGTTATTTAGCATTAAAACTACAAGAAGCAGACTGCAGAGAAGCAGAAACAGAAAAGCAAACACATGAGGGACAAAATTTAAGGGCCAGTTATTTCAATCTCACAACAATTTTTTCCACTCAATGGTGTGAAAAACTAATTTAAAAGATTTATTGCTGCAAAGGAAACTGGTTCTGAAAAACAAATTTTACAAAGAACTGTAATCCCATACAAAAATCTTGACTATAATTTATACTTACAGTATCAAGGGACAAAACACGACAAGTAGTTGCAGTTGTCCATATTGATAATGCATGAGCTTCTTCAGCAGCAGCCAACTTTGCATTGACCTTTACCAAGTGTAGTGTGTAAACCAAACTATAGAGAAAATTTGTGTAAACTACTAATTAACTACTCCAGAATTACCTGAGCAGGTTCCAAGAAATTAAAAAAATTTTCATGAAAACCAAGAGCAGCAACTGAAGATCGTCTATAGCCAATGGCCTGAAGATGTTCAAGAGGGTGAAAAATAAATTCACTTCCTCGAGGTGGAATGGATAGAGCATGATATCCACACACTATCTGTAGCAAATCATTCTTAGTCTCCTATCAAAATCATTCACAGCAAAGAAAACACATAGTGTCAATCAAGCATCAGTTCAGCTATATCAGTGGGGAAAAAATAGACAAACCATTCAATACTAACCCTAGCCCATTCCATTAAGAATTCATCCCCATAATCTTTCTCAGTATTTGCAAAAAGATCACCCTCATCATCAGATGTCATGCTTCTGACTGGACTGCCAATTATAACATTATGTTATTGAAGTTGAATAGAAAGCCCATATGCATAAGATGGCAATGAAGATAGTAAAGGTAATGAGCCAACTATAATAGATTAGAAAAAATTATGACCAGAAGAATGATTTTCACATTACAAGATAAACAATTATCCGAAACATATCTCAGCACAGCACATCGAAGAAAAGCTTAGTGATGAAAGTCTGCAAAAGCTAAAATTGTAATCTAGCTTTATTACAAATTATCAATCTACCTCCTGAAAAGTGACTCAGAACTCCCAATACGCTCCAAAACAGAACCTCGAGAAGATAAAGGTGTTTCAAACTTTGGAGAAGTATGACCATTTTCATAGTTTTCATTCATTCTTTCTGAAGCATCTGGTTGTGTTTCTGGTGTCCCAAAAGTACAATCATTGTGATCTTGCTGATTCTTCCTACCATCCCTATCTAATTGTGAAAAATCCGAAGCTTCACTGCCAGTCACACTGAAAGGGGACTGAGGATCCCATTTTGGTGAGAAGTATGGGATCTCATCATCAGTTATAATTCCTGCAGCAGCAGCAGTGATAGCTGCCACATCACCAACAGGTATTGCACAATCCATCCAATTACTAAAACACTCCCTCTCTTGGCAGTCAATATTTGAACTCATTTTATCATCTGGTCTAGGTCTTAAAGTAAAGGAACCTGTGAGACTCATATCACTTACAAACTGTGTTATTCGATTCAGACGCTCTTGTGCAGTGAGACTGCATACAAGTAAGACATAATGAATTCTATTGGATCTATAAAAAACCAAAGGACACAATAGTTTAATCTTTGACTTGAAACATGAGTCACTATGCTAACCTGTTTAACATCTCAAAGTGTAACTCAAAGAAAGGAACTCTAGTAAGCAGACAGTAACAACGAGGTGCGGAAACTAGAACGCGACTGCATGCTGCAGAAGGTGGAGAATGGGGAGATGAAACACCTAAAATACCAGGAGGACGTTGAACAATTTCAGGCACATGTAAGCAAACTCCATAAAGCGTTGCATTGTCTGCTGCCTGATAAAGGTACGAAAACATAAATTCGTTTCAGCAACCAGCTATATTTGCTTCTCAGTCAAAGTATTGCATTATAAGAAATAACCTTTTTTTCTTTAGAAAAAAGAAGGTCAACAGCTAGAGTTGAAAATCAGAAAGCTCAACAGCCTTGAACACATCCAAACAAACGTCAAAGAGCATACATAATTAGATATCTATATATGAGTATAATTGCAACGGGTTTCCACAAGAAGCCAACAACTGGAGTTGAAAAACGGAAAATGTTGTGATGCTCACCATTGCGTAGGCTTTTCTATTATGTGATTCTTTAACACAATTTCGGACTTTCTTTAACTGCATAGTTTAGCTTCCAAATTTTGGATGGCCCCATTATTTAACACAAGATTTGCAGAAGTCTATGCTCCATCTATGCTTTCAAGGCCGAGAGGCTTGTGCATGAGGGTACATGTCAAAAATTACATCTTATTCTTGGTTCTCACTTATAGCTTAGACTGTAACATTAAGAAATTTTTTGACAGTTTAATTATTCTGAACAGTTTAGACAATCTGTAGGCACATATTTCTAAAGTTTTTATTTCTTTTTTTTTTTTAACAAAAAGACATTTTCTAACAGCATATATCTTGTAATGAAAAGTATTACCTTCCATGCACCAATACCCCCAACAAAAAATTGAAAAAAAGAATATGTGCATATCCTGTGGGCCCAGACCCAGATTCTTGAATAGTATGACATTGCATGTGTGAACCAGGGTACAAGTCAAAATATCAAATTGTCTAGAAAAGGTCAAGAGAATGATCACTAAATAAATCGAGATAACACATTAATACTAATAGATGAATGCACAAATTACCTTGACTGAAAAAATAAATGACAAATCATCTCTGCCTAAATGCTCCTGCAGAGAACAAAAACAATGTAAATATTATTTGTTTGGTTAAAGGTGGACAGAGCTTAAAACAAGTTTAATTATACATTAAGAATGCGAACTAACAATTATGAGTCACAAAGATGAGATAGATCCATTTACAGACTGATTGCCAGATAAAAGAATCTTTCAACAATAAATTCAAGATATGAAGAAAGAGTGACAAGGAGAATTGTTATTAATAATTTCCCATCTCTTTGGACACGTGAATTCATCATGGAGAAATGAAAGGTGGAAAAAGAAGACATAAAGAGAGGTAAAAGAATTTAGAGCTCCTCAATATTTCTCTACATTTGTATGCCTAACTTCGTACTTGCTCCAAGTAGTAAATCATGTTCAGTACAACATGTTAAACACTAGAGTTTAAAAATCAAAGATTCTGCTTTTTCCTCAACCGGTTTGTGAAAGAGTATGAACATATGTTTTCTCAAAGATAGTGCGAGATTGGTGCAGCATACCTGTCCATAGACAAGTTCATTTAATTCACTAAGAGATGGGGTCCTCTCCAACACCCACGCCTATTCATAAAATATTTCCATAAATTAAACAGTGAGGGAGCTAAAAAAAAAAAACTACCACCAGTAGAAGGAGAAGGACATCAGCACAAACAATATCATCAAGCAACACAAATCATATAAGAATGAAGCAACACTAACATTCTTCTTCAAGCCCAAAGGATTTTGTGAGATGCCTAAGTCCACTTGTTATACAGACTAATATGAAAAGTACCAATTAACAACCTTAAATATAATATCTTATAAATCAGATTCATAAAACACAATCTGCCTCTCCTGAAAATCAATCTACAATTTAAAGTATGCAGAAAAGGCCTATAAATTCAATGCAGCATTGATGGGACAAAGATAAGGACAATCTTTCCATCGAAAGAACTTGTATATTTTTTAATATGCATTGCTTTTCTATATATGTATATGACTAAACTTTTTACAACTAAAAGAATAATAATCACAGTATTTGTTCCTTTCTGCATCTATGGTATAAATATTCTATATCCATGATCCCCCTCAATGAGAAAAAGTTTACAAGCATGATTCAAAGAATCAACCATCAATGCTGAAACCATACAATTGTGATCCTTGAGAAGATGAGGATGACCAAAAGTCATATTTGAAAATTTGCATGCTCTAGGAAATCTGGAAAGAAGTAAGTGAGATAAGAATATAGAATTTGATTTTATTTCTCAAACTTCCTTGCACGTACCATCAAACAAATGTGTAATAACTACTTTCACATTTTAGGCTTTTCCTGAAAATCATTCTTAAAATTTATTTTTAAAAAATGGAGGAAAGGTGAATGTACAGCCAAAAACAGAGGGAAGTTGTGTCAATGCATACTTTTAATTGATACAAGGTAGAGTAATCACTACAGTAAGGTCTATTGTTCAAAATAACAATTTTTGGTTAAAATGGTATTTCTCATACATTTAAACCACATAATGGCCAGCAAAATTCTCATTCAGACTTTTAATATTCAGTACTTTTATGCAATACGTTATTCTAGGAGAAGAAAAATTTAACGTTCATGTACTTGCAACACAACAGATTTTGAAAGAGACAGTGATCAATTGAATTTGATAGTAAGCTTTGAGTAAACTATTCCAAATATTTTAATGCAAATGCAAGGACACTGAATGAGAAATATGCCAAAAAGAACGGAGGCATCATTGGACGTATCACAAAAAGAGCATTTTATGGGGACTAAGGTAAGTAAAAATTGCATCAAGCAGACCTTAACACCTTCAGGAAAGCAAAAGGAGGCTAAATCCTTCTTACGCATAGGTAGCCTCTTCCCAGGAGGATATTTGAGAAGTAACTGCATATATATATAAATAGATATCAGTCACAAAGAACCTATCGTTCTATAGTAATACACAAAGTTGCAGCCAAAAAGAGGGAAGAAATGAATTGCTTTAAGTCTAGATTGTTAAAAAATCTTGCCATTAAACTGACTGTTTGCACAGTTCATCTTTAGAGCATCAAAGAAAGAATTTAATATCCAATGAACCTGAGGTTCCAAAGTTGGTGCTGCTGGCCCTTGTTGCTGCAACGTTTTTAAGTCTACAAAATCAGATTTTGCTATCTCTTTTTCCCATTTCTTCCTTTCTGCAAATGCTTCCTCCACAGCTTTCACATTAGCATCTGGAAGCAGCCCCACGATCACAAAATTTTCAAATAGCGAGGTTGGCTCCTTATAATTTACACAATCCTACAATAATATTCAAAATGACTTAAACAAACTGATAAGTTTATGTTTCTGATGAATACATTGAAATGACACAAATTGAGAAGCAGCTTCAACATAAATTTTGGCATTTAATCATTATTCACAGCCCCAACATAACATGCTAAAGTGTAAGATCAACCCACACAATTAAAATCATCTACAACCATGCTCCAAGTTCTATCTTCTGGGGTTAGACTCAAAATTAATGTTAAGAAATAACTTGAACCAGTTTTCTTCAATGGTGTGCATTTAACTTTCAATTTACCTGTACAGAAGAACTCCATTTTAAAGGGCAAGCAAAAGAATTCTAAGAATATATAAAGAAACTATTAAGGAATGAGATTTGAGAGGGACCGCCCACTCCAAGGCCGAACATGATCAACTTGTGGTAACACAAATTGCTAACACAGTACATCATTCTGTATGAATTCTGTTACTTGAAAAGAGAAAAGTTATGACCATCAGAAATTAAATCACACATGAACACCTATGGAATGCTGAAATTTGAACTAAGCAAAACAGAATTGAGTACCATATTTTTGGAATGAAGCTGATACCACAGACGTTTCTGGTTTGCCAGGTCCTCGGGATTGAAAGGCGACGAGAAGCCTTCTTCACGGGATCTGCCGCCCCACCGCCAGGCCTTCTGCACATGAGACTTCAACTTTTGAAAGCTATCACTACGTCGAAATCCTGCAATCACCGTTTCGCTGTGGCTACGTCTATGTGCAGGAGCCTCCATTGGGGGAACGCTTGACACGTTAGAGTACACAGTGTCCAATGCTTCGCCAGCAGCTCTAGTGGCCTCCCCAGGCAATTGCTTGACCGTTGATGCTGACGACGGGGCCCGATCCTCATGAGGTTCAGCATCTTCTTTTGTATCCATAATTTCGTACTTAGCTCATTTTTTGAAGTTTCAGGCTTTCAGTTCAGCAATCAATTGAAGCTTCCGTTCGCTCCATTGCTTAAACTTAATTCCAAAACCAGCACGAAATTGGATTATTCCATCAGATACTGATTTCAATTGGTGGAACCAGATGAAATTTATTTCCAAAATTATTATCTGGCTCTCTTAGACCATTTATGATACTCGTTTCTCACAGCTGGCAAACCGAGCTCTCAATAACGTTTTACATACTTTAAAGATCAAGAAATCTTGCAATGCTCGGCCGAAAGAACCCTCGAGTGTTTTCAGAATTTGCCTTCGGATTCTGAAATGAAAAAGAGAAAAATGGAATTGCCAAGTTCTTAACTCTAGGCAAAACAACGCCCCGAGAAAATAAAAGAGCCAAACCGAGCAATAACACTCCTAATAGCTTTCGATTATTTTCAACGTGCAAACGGCGTAATTATTTGTAACGCAAACGAAACCCAATAAATGCATCAAACAAATAGGACAAAATTTGAAAGAAGGGGCCAACAAGATAAAAATGGGACGGGAAGGATGATATCGCAGCTTTCTCAGAAGAGAAAGAAAGCTTGTATTGTACCTCAAATTTCTGGTTTCAAAGCCTTGGCCCTTGGAAGATAGAAGAAAGGAGAACGTGACAGAAAGTAAGTTACTAAATGTAGAAGTGGGTTATATCAATAATCAATGGAGGAAGAGAATGCTAGAGAATACAGAGTGGAGAAAATTGTTTAGCGGAGGGCGAACCTTCAACCTTGAACACAAAGGAAAAGACGCCTCATGCAAATCCCAAATAGGGAAAATTGCAAGTTTGGCCCCTGAAAGGCCTTCATTTATGATTTGACTATCTTCTTCTTTCGACCTTGCATTATCCATTATTTGCCAAACTTGTGACGCAAACGTGAACTATGTTGACTTCACGGAAAGTTGCGACACTGACACTCAGGTTTTGTTTTTATTCTTAATTTGAAAGTGAAAGTGAACGACCTTGAAAAACAGGGTCTTCTCATGACACCCAAATCCTCGGACACTTAGCCCTTGATCCAAAAAATATTAACTCATTATTAATAAACATTTCCAATTACAAATTTTAAGTAACATCTATTTTCATTGTCCAAAAAATCTATTTTTAATGTATGTGTAAATCTATGTAAGATTTGCTTACTTATTCTAGTTCCATGCAATATATAAGGTTTATCTAATTTTTAAATAATCATATTATTTAAAACATTTCATTATTAAAAATTAAAAAAAATGATTGAATTATTAATTTTTTTATATATATTTTTTTCAAATAAATTTAAAATGTACAAGTTAGGCTAATAGGTTGATTTTCTCATCGTGAATAAATTCAAAATAATAATACACTTCTCTGTAAATCGGAAGCTTGAAGTTTTGAATTAAGTGGATAAATTTCTTAGAAAATAAAAACAATCTCACGAAAAGAAAATATCTTCTGGTACTAATGTCAAATAAAAATGAATTTTCACCATCTCCATAGGGAGGTAACTGGTAATTAATGTGTATATAAACATTTTCAGACAATATTTCAAATAGGGATAACTTAGTTTGGGAATGAAAAATCAGTTGGCAAAAAAAAAAAGAAAATCAAAATAGTAGTAAAACGAATTTTTGAGGGAAACTTAATCAACAAGTCCCTACACTTTCTATTCCTTTTCAAATAGGTCCCTATAATTTAAAAGTTTGTGAAGAAGTCCCAATAGTTTTTCACCGTTAGTGGTTAGTGCTTAAAGTTAAATTCATTTACAAAATTATCCTTACCATGTAGAAGTGGCATTGAAACTATTCAGTTATGATGATATGGTAAAAAAAGTGAGATGTGGCCAATGACATGATTATGTTAAGGATGAGCAAGCATATCATAAGCTCGGATTAATGCCACTCGTGCAAATGCATCCGTTGTCATATATTTTAAAACTTGGAGATCATTACTTTACATCTCATTAATTGTAAGTTCCATTTTATTTCAAGTTTCTTAAACAAATCTAAAGCAAACCTCTAGGACCTTTTCACAACATTTGGCTCCACCTCAAGTAAATCCTTTTTACTATAATCACTTGCTCTACTTTTCTTGTTTCGTAATCCATTGTTACAAACCTAGAGTCCTATTTGATGTTTATGAGAATTGGTTGCAAAAGAAAAGAAAAGAACAATAACGGCTATCCTCTTTGCTTTTCACTTGTGTTTCACATGTTTATGTATCTAGATTGCATTTCTTAATTATTACGATTACAAAATCAGAGTAATGATCAATCACGTTGATTGTGTTTTATTTATGCTTTCATTTTTCAAATAATACATTATTATTATTATCATTATTATACATTCTTATCACATAATATAAAATGAGAATGGAATGTGAGCAACCCCCGTGAAAGCTAATGAATCCAAGTCACAACTGTCAACAACAATCAACAGCAAATGTTTCATCTACCTATATTATGCTTATCCTAAGGTGTCCAATCTTATTTCTTTTGCTTTTCAATATTCCTCCCTTGTAAATTGTGGTCCTTTCTTTATCATTGCTCTCTAAATAAAAGACAGAACTAAACTCAAAATCAGGAAATAAATATTAGACTACTTCAACGGCAAAGTTCAAAAAGGATTATTCACGTATAGCTCAAACCTACCAAAATGGTCAACCACTCATGGGACAAATGGCCATGGATAAGTTCTCCACCCTTGAATGATTCATCCCATGGGTATTAATTATTCGATTCACTTTCAATTCAAGCCTTCTAACTATATCTTTTAATATTATATATATATATATATGTATGTAGATAGTGTCCACAAGCAGCAGAAAAAAATTGTTTGTCCACACACACATAAAACATTCATCAACCACAAATGCATGTTGAATTTGGTACAAGTTTTGTGGCCGTCTAATGTAGTCTTATTAGCTAGTTAGTAGTCCCCATATGCACGGATATGATTAAACTTTTCCATAAGGTGTATATATATATATATTCAAGAATATAGCTATTAATTCCAATCCTCTATATCAAGTCTCCTCTTCAACCTCAATCTTAAATATAGTGAAAATTTTTAATTGTTTTTCAGATTTCAATATCTTTTATGTCTTTATATAAAGGGTTTGAATTTTAGTGGAGTGAGTTTTTAGAAAGGGAGGGGAACTAATCTTTGTTTTTGTACTATATATATATATGAGCTCTAACATTGTAGAAAATTGAGGGAGGATTTGTCTAGGTTGACAGTGAGCCTCAAGTGAACATGAACTACAACAGGTAGCAGAAAAAGCAAAGCATGTGATGATAGTGACAATGTGGTATAAGAGGTGGGGCCAAATGTTGCAAAGGTCCTTTGGTTGTTTGAGAAACTTCGATGGGAATGGAACTCTCAGTTAATGGATTATCAAATAATGGTATCTAAGTTCTAAAATAACCAAGGGAAACACAACTTTCTTGAGTGGCATTAATCGGAGCTTATAATATATTTACTCATTCTTTCACGGTTACATCACTGGCCACATCTCACTCTTGTTTACCATATCATCATTAACTTAATGGTGTCAAAGCCACTTGAGCACTCTAAGGATAATTTTGCAAATAAATTTAACTTAAGGGATTAATTTTGCTAACAGTGGAAATTACATGGAACTCTGTAAAAATTTTTAAAGTATAGAGACCAAATTGAAAATAAATATAAAGTATAAAGGCTTAAAAGATTAAGTTTCCCAAAACTGAAAGGATATCATTTCCAAATCTAGTGATGGGGTCATGCCCGCCTTTGCATGTGGGAAACAGAAAAGTGTTTTGACTTCAATGAGTTGCTTGCGTGTAAGGCACAAGCTTCGAAAAAACAAAGAACTGATCAATACGTGGGCCCCAATGCATAAATCTCGTCGTTATTTTGGAAATTAGATAAAAAGGATTTTTTTATTTTCATTAAACATCAAAAGAGCATTGGTACATTAAATTATTATAAGTATTTCATATTATTGATTCTTTTAAAGAAAATAAATATTAATCTTAACAAAAAAATTACAAAAATAATTTCAATTACATATTTTATGATTATTACTTAATAATATTTTTTAACACACTTCATATAAAATCTTAAAGATCACTTTACTATAATTTTTTTGTCTCTCAATTACAAAAAATTAATATACCAAATGTATATTATAAGAAATTGTGTTTTTGTATTTTTTTTTCACATAATTTGAGGAATATGTGACAATCATATAGTTTTTGTTTATCCCATACATCGTACAGGAGTAAAATCTAAATACAACTGATCTCAAATATATAAGAAAAAATATTTTTACATGGCATTTAATTTGTAGTAAAATATTTTTTTAAAAATTATCTTTAATTAATAATTTTTCCTTTATACTGGATTAATTAATGTTTATTGATTTGATTAAGGATATTTTAGAAACATCACAATTATTACTACAACAGCATGTATTTTTTTTTATATTCAGGATCATATCTCCTTTTCAAATTTACTTATATTTAAGATAGGAGAAAGTAAAATACATTTTCAATTGCTTTTGCATTTTTTATGGTAAGACCGGGGGGTTTAGACTTAAGACCCCCAAATTGGAAATAATAACAAAATCAAAATAAATTCTAAAATTTGCATTGGTTAGTATAAAGTATTATAGTCGCTTGAATATGATATATTATATTTGAAAATTTGTAAATACAGAAGATGTCGTTAGGAGAGTTTTCCTTCATCTAGGACCTGATGTAACTCAATCAGATTAGTCGGAATCTAAAATGGAAATCAAATATTCAACAATTTAAAAAAATAAAAAAAATAGACACTGCTATCAATTGCTTTTGCATTTATTCATGATGTTTATTAAGTATTCATATTAAATAATAGAAATAATCTCATTATCTCATAAATAATATAACTCAGAGTAATATAAATTTACATTCTGTATTGATATATTTCATATATATATAACATATTTTACAGTTAAATGTACTTTCATTTGGATACACGGAGAATTTTTCTTCATAAGATTATGGATATAGACACGTGGTTGAAGGATGATGTGTTAGGAAGAATGTAACTTGAAGTCCATCATTTTTTTTGCGTAAATACCTGGTATCTTGGACTTACCTCATTTTAGGAGAAAAAGACTTTAACGGGATTCAGACTAATTTGAATCGAGACTTGACAGACACCATAAGGATGGACGCCCTTGGCTACTTACGTTACTGCATTCCCAAAACTCAAATTCGAGATCTCTAATTAAGTTGAAACAATTCCTACTAGTTGATCTAAGCTCGTGAGATTAACTTGAAGTCCATCTTTTGTTTGCCAACGAAAGAGGCTAAGGAATTTGATCTTCGTTCTTCTTTATTATTATATCCCTACTCCCTGGCAACAATTAATGCGATCTCATTCGATGAGATCTACACTAAGAGTACATCCTTAAAAATAAAAAATATGTCGCAAAATCGGGTCTTTCAATTTTAGTTATCTTTTACAATGATTTCTTTCCAAAATATACATGTATTTTTTACCAACAAAAATATACATGTAATTCAAATCACAACTTACAGTTCATATCCATTTTATACTTGTTCGAAGGTGAAAATTTGGGGTTTTGTTCATCAGACAATGCATGGTGCTCCAACAACTGCTTCATAAAAGGTGTTTAACTATTTATTAAAACAGTTGACCAGACATTTTCTCTTAAATTAATACTCCCTTCAATTCTATATGTAGGGTTTTTTGCCCTGATCATGAATATAAGACCATTTATAATATATAAGATAGTATTTGTTATGCATTTTTAAAAAATATCCATATTTAATATATTCAAAGAGAAAAAAAGATATATTAAATAAGGGTAGTTTTGGAAGAATGTTGAAATTTTTTGATAAATCGAGGTAGTTAATTGATTTTTTTTCTAATTTTTAATCTACGTAATTTAGTTAAAAATGCCTTATATTAAAGATAAGAGGAAGTATATAATAAAAATGAGGGTGTTCATAGCTCCACTATTGGTCTCCAAGCCATTCTCACCCTCTTTTTTTTTTTTTCTATTTTCTTCTTATTTATTCTTTCTTTCTCTTGTAGTCATGTGCATTTTTTCCTCTTTTCTAAGTGGATCCATGTTCTTTTAAAAAAAAAATTTGTTAATTCTAATTTTTTTATCATTTTTCACTAATTAAATATTTTTAATTTTATTTTTCTAATCTATATTAATTTAAATTAATATTATTTGATATCAATTTTTTTAAGAATAGGAGAGTTAATGATAAAATTTTATAATTTAATATATTTTAAAATTAAATAAAATATCTTCATATACTCCCCACAAAAGCAGGAGTAAAATCTAATTATTAATTAAAAAATTTTGAAATAAGTAAAAATTCAAAACAAGATGAGTGGATCCACCTTTTCATTTTGTGGGATGACCTAAACTCCTTCTTCTCTTAACTCAAAGTCACACCGTCTTTTCTATAAAAAAAGAAAAAAAAGAAGTTGTCCTTCCATACCGCTAGCAACCGAGCCAGCCAACCCAAAATGACAACGTTTTTTCATTTTTCAGAATTGATAAACTTTTTTTTTTAGAGGCTGGAAACCGATCTGCATTGGCACCCAACGCTCATCACCTTTGGATAGATCTAGATCATCTAGTTTTAATCTTGACGGTCGAGATTTACGGTTTTTATTTTAATTTTATATATAATAATAGTATATTTTTAAAAAGTGACAGCTGTAAAATTATACTTATTTTAGATTATATATCTAATAAAATAAAAAATAATAAAAATATAATTAAACCTATATCATCTAAATTTGATCTGGACAGTCCAAACATGATGAGCACAAAGTGCTGATCATCTGCGATGAGCACCAAAAGGGGATTCCAGGAAACCTCAAAATCTATCACGTTTGTATTAAAACAACCCTAAAATATATACAGGGCAAAAAAAACATAATATATATTTTTTAAATTCTACTTATGTAACATACCCAGTTAACCACCTCCTTTATGTCCCTTCCCTCAATTTCCAAGGGCTTTGCAAATATATATAAAGCATGAAGCATGATATGGCACTCATTATAGCTTTGTATAGTATATAGTTCCTAAATTTTCAAATAGAAGATACCCTCAAGGTATTTCCTAAACCTGGCTACCTGAATTCATGGTATTCTACCTTCATCTTGCAGGAATGCATTCTCAATTACTTTTTGGACTACATTGCCTCTGATTTGTTTTGAATGTATAATATCCTGACCTGATTTTTAATCCGTTTAAGATTATCTAGAAAAATTTGTGCAATACCATCTCTACCTTGCATCACAAATTTTCAACCTCCCATACTTTCTGGGAAAGCCTAATCTTTTAGGGGTAATTTACTATGGATCCCAATCCCATCATATTGGATATAAGCTCCGATGACGAACTAGGTTTGGAGGAAAACTCCAACTATGATTGGATAGGGGAGCTCCTGGGTGACTCTGATAAAGAATTAGATGATTCTAATGATCTTATCATTGTTCGCATGGTGAAACCCAAATTGAAGTGAAAGTCATCGAGGCCAACTATGAAGGATGTGGATGATGAATGTGTAGTTCTGGATGGTAACCCAAATAATTGTGTTACATCTGTCAACAAGGCGGCAATTGAGTCAGGCGAGTTGCTCATAGTTGGGGAGAAGGGTTAGGTGCGTCGTTGATATCGTTATTGTATTGTTTGAAGTAGTTTTGTTCTTGACCTTTTAATTGTTAATGGAAAAGTCTCGTAAAAAGAGAGAAATCATCTTCCCTAAAGTCCAACCGAGGCCAACGGATTAACATAGCAAAATCAACTAGATGACATGGTTATCCCACAGTTTTGTGAGTATATGTTGCTTTGGGAAATTTCGAGCCTTATTACATCACAAGCGTAACCCTAGGCCATATTTGGTTATTCTAAGAAGTTGATGCCCTAGTATGATTTGTCGCTATGAATGATACGACTCCCCCCCGTCTCCTTAAGAGAACTATAGTTCTTGACTAGCTATACTTTATTAAACCTTGGTTAAACACAATCTTCATAGTTTCATAGGAAACATTAGCAAACATAGTTGAGATCAAATGTTTTGATGAAATGTATACATTTAATCATTCAAATATCCATGGCATAAGTCATTTATCTGATCTTCATATATCCAATCATTCAAACTTTGCTTTGAAGCATGCAACTATTCTCTTAGATTTTTTTACCAAATCCTGATGCACAGAAAGATACATTTTTATCTTGCCCTGCTGACATGTATAAAGCCCTTTTGCTTAATTTTTTCATGGAGTGACAAGGATGTCTCATGAGCTTGTTTGCAGATTCATATATGAATTTGCTATGATGCAAAGTGCAAGTTGTACCTTTGAGCTATCATGTCCTTGGTTTTTTGGTAACTGATTTTGAAGAAGGGACTTATTATTTTAGTTCCAGTTCAGCAGAAGTTACTTAGATCCATAGTATTTGAATAGCATAAAGGTACAACACTGCCAGGTTTAGCCTTATGGTAAATTGTTGCAAAACATATTGCTTCTTGGGGAATGTTGAGATGGCTGAAGATATGAAGGGGTTTGAAATAGCTGAAGACTTGGTTCCTAGCTAGCCACCTTGGTTATTGGATTTGAAAAGCTTTTTTGAATGAATATATTCAAAGATTGAATATAAAATCGCTGGTCCTGATTGAGATCTAAAAGGCATGGGTATATGTTGCTACCTATACCTAAAGTTTATGGAAGAAATCGATAGCATGACAGGGTCTTCAATTGAACACTAGTATTTTATGCTGCCACATGATTAATGATGATTTAGATATATAATGCAATGCACACCCAAAATTGGGCTATAATAAACCTAGGTCTTTGGTGACCAAAAAATACGTAGGTCTTTATTTGGGGCATTTGGTTTTGGTGCAACATTATCATTTATGATTTCTCATTGTGTTATATGAACAGTCCACTCAGTTTGCAAAGATTTGTTTTATGATTTATGTACTTGTTTACTCAAACTCACTTGTTCATACTTATCTTTGCCAATGCTGCATAAGGTAGTTATAGTAATTTTGATTTATAGTTCATCTAATTTGGCTAGCAGATTGCATGTAGGGACTATCCTCATCCTCGACATCTTTGTGCCAAATTTCCTTTCTCTTCCACCCCCCACACGAGAGACATTGTGAACAGGTAAGTTCATAATTTTAGGCTATTTTAAAATTTAGCAATTATGTTTTAGCTAGTCTGAAGTGTGACATTTTCTTAACTTGTTACCTAATTTCTTTTTGTAATATTTCTATATCTATCTTTGCAGATTTGTAGTGCCATTGTTATGTCTGTGACTTACTAGCACCATGTCTAAAGTAGAGCACTTGTATTTCAATTACAGATCATTGTCACGCAACTAATAAAGCTGAGATGTTGAAAATTGAGAGAAAAATTTTAAGCTGGGCAAGAGTGCTCCATTGCCACCTTCAATTAATGGGACCTCACCTTTAATGAAAAATCCCCGATGCAACTAGATTCCACCACTTGGTATCATTTGATTGTCTAAAAATTCTTAGATTGCAGAATTAGGCATGTAGAGCCTGTGCAATACATACAAGCTCCTCACCAAATCCCACGCATGAAAGCCAGTCCTCTGGTCTAACTGTATTAGATGCTTGCTTTGCCTTACTAGATTCCACTATCAAGGCCAAATATTATCCTTGTACACTCATCAACCACCATTTTGATAGTTCCAAGTGGCACAAACCATGGTAGATGTCTAGAGTCAGGATCTACTTTAGCCGAAACAGATACCACCCTTACTTAATTTTTAGGCAGTTGGTGGGTGTACGTAATAATGCCATCCAAAGGAACCGAAGACATGGTCCAGTTAGTTTGGGTATTCAGTTCAATCGTTCTTATATGATTGCCAAGGAGGTAGGCAATGCTGGGGCCAGTCAGACAGCGAACCATTTTGCTCATGGTTCATCTAGCCACAACAACTATGTTTATCCAGCACATCTGTTTGACAGATATCATGGTACAATGGAATTATTAAGTGAGAGAAATGACAATAGGTGGAATGATGCTTGGCTGACCACAAATTTATCAACTTACATACATCCAAGCTCTGCATAGCCCAGCATGAACTGTGTTAGTGGGAGTAACATGACTTCTAAAACCCAAGAGTTTAGTCAGCCATTGACCAAACCAAATGGTAGCTAGAACAATTATTAATCTGGTTTTCAGGGTAATGAAGCTTCTAATCATGTTGCTTGCCAGAATAGCAATCAGCATGGAAGTCGTAATGAAAATGCTATAGACTTAGACCATATTACCTAGGTGTAAGTCCAAGTCAAGACACCTGCCAATAGCAACTACAAGAGGGAAATCAAAATGAAACTGTTAGGAGGGAAGATCTTTCAGTTTTTGCTGCTAGTAGGACACAAAGTAAAAGTCAAAGCATGGAACCTTTGACTGAAAGTTCTCATGTATAAAGTTCTGTGTCTGTAGGCCAACAACCTGTTGTCATGGAATTTGATGATCCGTCTGCTTGAAGCATAGACATGAGAGGGATTGATGATATTGGGCGTTGGCTTTTTGATAAAGATTATGCTGCTTTTCCATATTTTTTAGATATGCCATCTTCAGATCTTAGCCCCATTGATGAGGGTATGCTTCTATTTTGATTATGAAAACTAAGGGAATGGTCTTGCACACATAATGAGCAACAATGTTCTTAATGGTCAAGAAAGAATTGATACCACGTAGGAAATTCACCTGCGAGCCATGGGGGTGGCAAGCTTAAAGCTTTGGTATTTTACACAATTTTTATGCATGCAACGGTAGCATTGCTGAAATTAAATGATTACAGTTGCTGGTTACTTGTGTCAATAGTGATAATATCTGTGACCTGCTCTGATTTGAGAAGTATCCATGTCCTTCATTTAGACTCTGTTTGATACGGGTTTTTTCAAGGGCAGGGGAGGGAATTAAATCCCCTTCAATCCCCATTTTAAAACACCCCAAATTGGGGTTTTTTAGAGGGAATTGAGTAATTATAACTCAATCCCCTCCTGAACCAAATAAGATTTTATTAAAATCTCTCCAATTTCTTTCCTTCCAATGCTACCAAACAAATGAATTTTAAAATCCCTCCAATCATTTTCCCTTTAATTCCCTTTCTTAAAATTCCTCTAATTCTTTTCCTTTTAATCCCCTCAATTAAACCTAAGATAGCTTTAAAACTCATCTAGTGGTGTTAGTTGCCACAATTCGATCGTGTTAGATGCCCTTTATGATTGATAAGTTGGTTTTATAGTCGTTATTTTGGATTGGAGTCGCTAAGTTGAGGGTATTTTGAATTGTGCACTAGTCACTAGAGTTCTCATTTTCTCAGCTGGAGCTGCATGTCTGAGCCATTTAATTTTTCCAAGTTTGATCTTTTGAATAATATTTTCACTATGTATAGGCCATATAATTTTTTCTATGATTTTATAATTATAATTTAATGACTCCTTAACTACCATTCATTTATCATTACTTATTTTAATTTAGTCTTCAATTAGTTTATTTTGGTTTAATAATTTATTTTAATTTTTAAATTCTTAATGTTGAAAAAAAATCTTACATCTGATATAACCATTGTATTTGCAGTACCGTACGCAACTTTTGAACTACTTTTCCAAACTCTAGTCGTTGAACCTACTCTGAAAAGAAAAATAATTTCATATTTTATTTTTATAATTTTATTTACCTTTTAATATAATCTTTACAATTTAAAACAGTTAATAAAATTTTTAGTTTAGATAAAGTACAATTAGTTCACACACACACATATATATATAACAAAACATTGACAAAATAGTATGTTTAAATTAAAAATTTTATGAATCGTGAAGAGTTAATTATAAATTTCTAAATTATAGAGCTAAAATTAAAATTAAAAATTGAATAAAATCATTTTATTCGGAGTATAACCGAACAATATCGCACAGAACATACAAAAAACCGGATGAGACAACCTTAGGTGGTAACGCGGGTTTCCATGAGAGTGCCGATGTAAAGTCTCGTTTAGAAGCCGACTTTCTCGTATCTTCTGAACTCCGAGTCTCAGAGACTGTCACTTGTGTCGGCAAAAACACGGACAGTGTAACTTGGCGAACCCAGCAAACTAAGGATGGCGCTGTGGATGGAAAAGGGTTCTGAGCCCTTGACCGAAAGCGAGAAAGCAGACCTTGATGCTATTGCTGCACTTAAAGAGTCTGCCGCCATTGAACTCAAGGTTTCTCTTTCTCTCTTCATCTGTATACTCTATCATTTTGTGTCCATAGAATTTCTTTGTTAGTTCTCCATTATTGTTAATTACTCATTGCATTCCTTTGGAGATTAGTTTGTAAGGTTCCTGATTTTTCTTCTTCTAATGATGTGTGACACCGGAGATGCTACACTTAGCTGTATGGCTACTGACATTGTTTAGACGCATAAAAGTTTGAATCTTGTTTTGCAGTTTCCGTGTATGTTAGGACTAATATTTAATTTTATTGGAGGTGTGCGTATTCCAGAATTTTTCTGTGTCAATTGTCAAATTGAATTTCGAGATATTGAATGATGGATTTATTTATGCATAGGCAAAGATGTCACAACCTTGGATGCAAAAATAATGGAATTTGCTCGCTCCATAGCAAGTCTTGACGAATGTGTTCTTTGATAAGGTGGTTGGTGGGGGTATTTGGGGATCATTTATTGTTCAACAGTTTTTGAATATTAATTACAATGCAGAAATAATGGATTTGTGATGCGATCCCCGTTGCTTCACTGAAGCGTTGAATGGTTTGTTGTCTGTAAAAGGTAATAAATAGGGTGAAAACAAATTGATTCAACAACCACTGCATAACATGCATAACAAGACAAGTTAAAACTTTTGAAGGGAGCATAAAGTATTTATCAAATATGACATGTCATGAATAGATGGAAAATTGGTTGTTTCTTTGGAGCTTAGTTCTCATGCTGCGACAATAAAGATGGCAAATAATTGTGAGGTTTATAATGTGTGCTTAGTTCCATTTAGACATTAGACTAGATGGTAGAATCTTGCTTCATTTTGTACTGAGTAACTTACTGAATACTGACAGCATTGTTTTTTCTCTTCTGTTTTCATTCTTCACTATGTCTTTTTTAGTTGTCAAATGTGACATTTCTATTCACTTTTCAGGAAAAGGGCAATGAATATGTCAAAATGGGTAAAAAGCATTATTCTTATGCTATTGATTGTTACACAAGGGCAATAAATCAGAAAGTCTTAAGTGACTCTGAGAACTCAGTTCTTTTTGCAAATAGAGCGCATGTAAATTTGCTGCTAGGAAATTATAGGCGTGCTCTAACAGATGCAGAGGAGGCAATTAAGTTGTGCCCCTCAAATATAAAGGTATCAGTGCTTTTATTTCCAACACTGCCATCTGAAAAATTTTTGAAGTTATGTTTGCTTCTTGTACTTCTGGGCTGATGTTTTAAAGCAAAACCAACCCTGGTCAGGCAATTTATAGAGCTGCCAAAGCATCTCTTTCATTAAATTTGTTGGCTGAAGCACAGTCCCATTGTCGAAATGGCCTTCAGTTGGACCCACATAATGAAGAATTGAAGAAGCTTGGCCAGCAGATTGATCTAAAGAAATCAGAGCAGGAAAAGCATGAAGCTGAAGTCTCCAAAGCTGTTGCTGAGACAAAGGTCATAATCTGGTTTGTGGTGCTTGACCTTTGATTTATTTATTGAAGGCTCATATTTTTTTGTTTGAATGAAACATTGCAGGAACTCGTGTCTGCAATAGAAAATAGAGGCTTGAAGATTGGAAAGGCAATGTTTCAAGAACTTACTGGGCTAAAAAAGCCAGTATTAGACAAAAATAATATTCTTCATTGGCCTGTTCTTCTCCTATATGCAGAGGTTATGTCCAGTGACTTCATTGAAGATTTCTGTGAGACTGACATGTTCACAGTTCATCTTGATATGATATCCTTTTCCATTAATCGCATTCTATGCTTTATATCTGAATGAGTTTTATGTATGTATACTTATTACACCCTTAACTATCGAACATATTTGCAGAAGATCAGCCTCTGCCATGGGATGATAAAAACAACTACAAACGTGAATTCATTGAATTATACTATGAGGTAAGCTCTCATTTGAAAATTTGTGTATATTGTGCTTGATTGCTTTCCTGAAATTTAATTGTATTTTTTGAAAGACTTATTGATTCATGACTCATGAGTATCTGGCACTCGTTGTTATGTTGAATTCCATGTGGGGAAAGACCTTGTCGGCCATACCTTATCATTGGTATTAGTTTAAAATGTGGTTCATTAAAACTGAGGATGGGTGCCTTGAAACTAAATTTTACCTCAGTGTGCTCATGTTAATTCTCAAATTTACGAGCTGTTTTGATTGCTGAGATGAGTAAAAATGGGAAAAATTGAAAATAGATGAATAGAAGTTGTTGTTAGGTTCTCAATCTATAATGGACAATTGCAGTTTTTGCATTTTGGCTGCAAACGAAATTAAATTTTTTGGCAATGTTAACCATATTTGACCTTTTTCTTAAGAAGATAAAAAAGAAAGTCATATCTATGATATTTTATTATAAAAAGTTACTTACCTTTTTTCTTCCTTCGGTTCTGGTAATATCAGGCTGGTTCTGGAGTTTGTCTTTCAAAGGCAAAACTCCTTCACTGCTTATTAGAGGGTACTGCAGCTTCTCAAGGTGAAAATGTCCGTGATGAAGAGAAAGACGCAGTTAATGACTCTAACTACGTCACAGGTTTGTTACTTTTGAAGTTGCTTCCCTCCTCATTTAAAACTGATGTTATTGCTTTATTGTATAAACCATTGCCCTGCCCTGCTGTTGCGGTTTATGCTGCCTAGGGTTGTAAAGCTTTGTTTCTAAGGATGTGAAAAGTGAGGAAAGCTTGTATTGCACTCGATTTGTGCTGAACGAGTTTTTTATGATTTTCCTTGTCTCGGTCATGGTGCTCCTTATTATCAATCGTTAAATTGTCCTCAAAGAACTCTGTATTGTCCTAAATTTGGCTCTTGCGCAAGGATAATTTGCCCAGAGACACTCAATTAATTTGCTTACAAGTTTTATTTAGTTCTTGGAGCTAAATACATTCATGGTTGTCTTTGTTCATCCATGTATGTTTCTTCTTTTTTTGATGTTGATCAGGCAGTTCTGAATGGATCAAAGTAAATGAAAGGACGACGCTCCATGATGTTCTAAAAGACCCCAATTTTGTCATTCCCGGCATCCCAGGTGTGATATTTTTTGTTTTTTCCAATTATTCTGTTTAGAATTTCAGCTAAGTAGTATGCATTTGCAGTATTCTATGTTGTTTCAAAGCGATCCAACTTTTATGGCAAGTTCAAAGCTGGAAAATGGACTCCTCCAGCCATATGAAGAGTCGGCAACAAGCTTTGTTGAAGGTAGCTGATATCTCGAATTGAGTCTGAACACCCATATTTCTCAGGATCTAGCCCACCATTGAAGGCACACAAGGTAGGTCATGGGTGAATATTATACAAGGCCTTTAGACTTGTTAGGTTTTTCTTTGAAAAAAAAAAACTGATACCTGCGAATTTGCAACTGTTTTCTGAGTGAGGATTTTAGGCCATCTTGAGAACATAATGTCTGGGCCAGACTACGAGGTTCAGTGTATCATGTTCTTCACTTGTGTAGAGTAGTGTATCATAATTTATCAATTGATTTGCTAGTTTTGTTTCCCCACTTATAACAGCCTCCCTATAAAAGCTTTGTCTGGGGATTCTGTTTCAGAATAACCTAGGCTATACCTATATTTGTCTTGTGGAAAATTTTATTTTCGATATATATATATATATATATATATTGGCTAGAAAAGAATTTTTCCAATGATCTAAAATCTAATCTTTTTTTAATATTTAAAAAAATTGAAAAAGAATATGGAAATTACTCTCACTGTTCTCAAACAATTTATAGGTGGTATGTTACACTTGCACAGATACATTTTAATATATTATAAACTTTGTTAATAAGTCAGAATGAATTTCTTTTCTTTTTGGTGACAGTCTTAACGAGTATTTATTTAATTAAAACTTTTTAACCGGAATGAGTTTGTATTGGACGTTGTATTTTTATTTTCTAATTGGATTAAAATTAGATGAACTTAGCTTATGTTTTGAAATGAGTATGCATATAAATTTTGAAGGTTAAACTATATGTAATTTTTTAAAATTTTGTAATATATACATGTATTTTTTTTAATTTTTAAATATTTCATAAATACTTCAAGTTTAAAAAAAATTATTTATATGGTTTGAAATTTTTTTATTATATTAGGAGGGTTCAAAAATGGTATAATAACAATTAACGCTGGACTGAAATTCTAAAAAAAAATAATTATTTTAAAGAAAAACAAAATTTTAAAATAACTATTATTTTGAAACAGGAAATAATCAAAAAAAATCACATCCTATATTATTTGTTTAAAATATTTCTATATATATTAAAATAGATTTTTGACTTTCGGGATCCTAATTTTTATATATATATATATATATATATTATTGTATAAAAAATTAGGAAAGTATTTATGGCTATGGATTCCTGGAGTGCACCTTCCCAAAAAAGAATTTTGATACAGTTACTACCACGCTTCTATTAATAGATCAGATCAATTTCAACGATTCCATCCATGCATCTTTGTTCTCCCTCCTCAGTGCAAAGAAATACACTCTCCAGAATCTGAGCTTAGGACTCGCTCTCTGTCTCTCTTACTAATAAAACTCCAAAATATTCGTCTCCCCCACTAACATTCTCGGATTGGACCTTTCTTCCTCACACACCCGCAAGCTTTTTCCATACTCCCTCAGCCATGACTACTCCATCGTGTTCCGCCGCCGCTCTCCGCCATCTTCTTGGTGACACAATCACTTCCTCCGCTGCCGCCGAATACATTTGTAAACTTTTCCAAGTGGTGTCCAACAAATTTGTCGATAGCGCCTATGCTATCGACAACACCTACCTTTTCTTTTCTGCCGCTCTTGTGTTCATGATGCAGCTAGGCTTTGCCATGCTCTGCGCTGGCTCTGTGCGAGCCAAGAACACCATGAACATTATGTTTACCAATGTGCATGACGCTGCGGCTGGTGGCATTTCCTATTTCCTTTTCGGATTTGCCTTGGCTTATGGGTTCATTGGGCATCACTTCTTCGGCCTCGAGAAATTCCCCTCCCCATCTTTCGACTATGTGTATTTTATCTACCAATGGGCGTTTGCCATTGCTGCCGCTGGGATCACCAGCGGTTCGATTGCTGAGAGAACTCAGTTCGTCTCCTATTTGATTCACTCATTGTTCCTTACGGGATTGGTTTATCCCATAGTCTCTCACTGGTTCTGGTCTGCGGATGGTTGGGGTAGCCCTTCTCGCTCCGGAAATCTGTTATTTGGATCAGGGGTCATCGATTGCGCCGGCTCCGGCGTCGTCCACTTGGTCGGCGCCGTCGCTGGCTTCTGGGGTGCCTTTATCGAAGGCCCTCGTATAAGCAGATTCGATCACGAAGGAAAACCTGTGGCCGTGCGAGAACACAGTGGAACGTTGGTTGTTTTAGGCACATTCTTGTTATGGTTTGGATGGTACGGATTCAACGGAGGATCCTTCCTTACAATCTCGAAGAGCTATAATGGTTCAGGTTCTTACTATGGGCAATGGAGTGCGGTGGGCAGAACCGCAGTGACCACAACGCTGGCGGGTTGCGCGGCAGCGCTGACCACTCTGTTCAGCAAACCATTTCTGAGTGGACATTGGAATGTGACAGACGTTTGCAATGGGCTGCTGGGTGGATTGGCAGCAATAACCTCTGGGTGCTCCGTGGTTGACCCATGGGCTGCAATCTTGTGCGGGTTTGTGGCCGCTTGGGTGCTGATTGGATTCAACATTGTGGCAAAAGAGTTCAAGTATGATGACCCATTGGAGGCAGCACAGCTTCATGGAGGTTGTGGGGCATGGGGCATAATCTTCACATCACTATTTGCGAGGAAAGAGTATGTGAATGAGGTATATCCAGGGGTTCCGGATAGGCCATTTGGGTTGTTCATGGGAAGGGGTGGGAGGCTATTGGGAGCACATGTTGTTCAGATTCTGGTGATCGTAGCTTGGGTCAGTGTTACTATGGGAACGCTCTTCTTGCTTTATAAATATAAGCTTTTGAGGATTCCACCTGATGAGGAAATGGCTGGATTGAATGTTACTAGCCACGGTGGACTGGCTTATGCGTATAACGAGGACATCGAGCTAACTCAGAAACCAGCGCTTGGGGTCATCAAGAGGGATTCTTCGCCTGTTCAATTTTCTTTCAAAAAC
The DNA here is from genome assembly GCA_026686845.1 of Adenanthera pavonina. Lineage (NCBI taxonomy): Eukaryota > Viridiplantae > Streptophyta > Magnoliopsida > Fabales > Fabaceae > Adenanthera > Adenanthera pavonina. The sequence goes on from JAIVEN010000017.1 coordinate 33,974,119, forward strand.
GTCCTACTGTATACGTGAAATAGCCTGTGCCTCCATTGCCCGGATTGGGATCATGCCGAGAAATTACATGGTCCAATTCGGAAAGTGAAAAATGCCTAGTGTGAGGCCCATCATTTAATGGGTTACGGTTCAATTGTTATCTAATGCTTTCTTTCAAAATTTATCTGGAACTTTATCACCCATTATTCAAAGATGAGCATGATATTTAATTTCGACATGTAGATTTTTTTATGTTATTATTATTATTTTGTTTGCGCTGAACACAGTTCAGATTGATTGATCCCTTAGGTAAAGAACACAAAAGACGAAAGATGCTACGCTGCCAACTGTACGATCATTTTCTTGATTTTGCACTTTTTAGCAGCTAAACTATAGGAAAAGTCACTATTAAATCTCAAAACATGAAAATATTTATTAAAAGCTTAACACTACAAAATATTACACCCAAATCTCTTAGTTAAAATCAGTGTAAAATCTTAAAAAATAAGTATAAAATCATAAAAAAATGAGTATAAAAAATTTCTGTGTTGGAGTGTAAAATTATGATCTAATATTTTATATTCATATTTCACAATTTTATACTCAATAATAAAATTTTTATACTTATTTTTTGAGATATGAGACTTGAATGTAATATTTTTTAGTATTACAACCTTTATATAAATACTTTCTTGTTTTGAGATTTTTTTTATAATTTTTCCTAAATTATAGGGTTGAAGATGGCTCTTATATCGTAAATCATATTTCGTACGAGTCACCTGACAGTCCTACTTGGCTAGAACCAACAACATTTTACAAGAAAACTTGCATAAAAAGTTAGGAGGTCCGGATTCCTCACAAGGGCTAAATTCACCCAATGTGAATAGCTTTCAGAGCCCATGCTTACACTGCCGATATTGATCCGCAATGTAAGATAATTTAAAACACGAAGCGTAAATTAGTCCTTTGATGTTATTTGTTTGGGGACCTGAGTTTTTTCTTTTCCATACTAAGGCATCCCTATCAAATAACTGAAAACTAGCCCTTTAAAGAAGAAGATTTAAGAAGTTGTATTACAAACATGCCAAACATGAATAAAAAACAATACCAATTCGTTTCAAAAGGATGTGCTCCATGCCTGGCACGAACTGCTCCACCGCTAAATGAACTCGGGCAGATAGAAATTGTGGAGGAAACAAATTAACGGTAACCAGATCGGAATTACAGCCATAACTCAAAATGATCCTTTACACATAGCAATAGCATAATGTAGTACAAACCAAAAACTTGCAACCCGATAGTTTATCAGCAACCAGTGGACGACACCAATAGTACTATCAGAAGTGACACTAAACGTTATTTAGTTTTTTTTTTTTTCGGCCAGGACACTAAACGTTATTTTGCTTCAACCATCATAAGAGATACAAGAGGTAGCCTAGCATTTGGAACTTTGGAAAGGCTCATCAAGACACCTCATACGTCCATTGCAAGCACACATCGGAGGCATCCACCTTCATGCATGAGATCAAATGCCTTGTTGATCTCCGCAAGAGTTAAATTGTGGGTAATGTACTCATCGATCTTGATTTCCTGTTAAAACAAACGAAGCAGACAGCATAGTGCTCATGAATACTACTACCACAACGGGGAATGTGTGCATGCTAGGAACAAGAATGGATACCATTACCTTCTTCAGGTACTTGTCTACAAGCAAAGGAACTTGTGACCGGCTCTTGAAGCCACCAAAAGCTGTTCCTTTCCAGACACGACCTGTCACCAACTGGAAAGGGCGAGTTGATAGTTCTTGCCCTGATGCTGCAACACCCACAATAACTGATGTGCCCCAGCCCTGAATTTTTTGACATGAAAATACATATCAATATTTACAAGAACCATATTGTAACATTTGTGCTATTAAGCTGACCATGAGCAGCAGTGGTACTCACCTTATGACAGCACTCCAGAGCTGCCCTCATCACTGAGACATTTCCAATGCACTCAAAACTGTAATCAACCCCACCATCTGTGAGATCAACTATGACCTGCTGAATTGGTTTCTCATGATCTTTTGGATTAATAAATTCAGTGACGCCAAAGTTCTTCCCTGCAAGGAATTGTAACAAAAGAAAGATTGAAGATGATTAAAAGGCACATATAAAATGAGGAACATTTTCTTTAGCATTGTTTTCGTCCCGTAATAGTTAATTGAATAAGTGAACGGAAAAAATCACATACAGCAGGATTAACTTTTATAAGCATAGACGTACGATGACAGCAGAAAAATAACACACAGCTAGATATTTAAAATTGAAGCACAAACCTTCAAAACATAAATATTGAGATGATACTATAGTGTTATTATTCTACTTGTGTGAGCAAATATCTATGAAAAATGGTATTATCTTCTTCCTTAGATGGCTATGTCAAAAATTTGATTATCAGATGACCAGACTAAGTCTATACATGAAAAGTACTAGTCAAACATAATAGAGAACTCCGTACCAGGTCACTGCACAGAATTAGAAGAATAAAGTCCAGCAAGCTCATGATGTACCTATATCAAACTTTTGGCTGTCAATGTCTATGCCTATGATGCGGGATGCACCAGCAGCTTTTGCACCCTCTGCAACCTGTCAATTTTAACCATTTATTACAACTGCAGTTCAGAACCAGCCAAAAATACAAATGTGAACTATAGCTTCTCCAATCATCAGAAACTTACGGCAAGCCCAACAGTTCCAAGGCCAAAAATAGCTACAATTGACCCTGGTTCCACCTTCGCAGTGTTCCAGACAGCTCCAAGGCCTAAATAATCAATTTCAATTATTTTTCACCCATACCTTATATGTGTTACCGTTAAGATAAATAAATTCATAAAAAAAATGATAATGAAGAGCGATAGTGATTCCAACAAGCAAATCCACAAGACTCTGTTTAAAATCAATACCTGTTGAAAAGTCAATTAAGAGAGCTCAAAACCGATCATAGTTATGACAAATAAGGTGACTCCTATTTCATTAAAATTCAATTTTAAATAAATTAAAAAAACAGAACAAAACAATTATCTGCTTATTGCTACTTAGTCTAATTAACTAAATGCTACTGAATTTGTTGAACATAAGTGGATACTTCATAAACTGCAAGTCAGTAACACAATTTTTAACACATGATGACTAAACCTTTCCATCATATCATCCCACACACCTTTGAATGGATCTGATACATCATGAACTACATTGCTGACTTATTTCAAACCATAAAAAATCAGTACATTAGGCTTCAAAGATAAAGCTGGTGTCTTGAATTGAATTAGCTCTCCTTCTACAGCAACGAGTTTCTTACAGCAAGAAAATGAATCTCCACAGTCAAATGTGGCACCATTGCCACATTTCATAAATTCATCAGATAGTCTATGAAGACAGATCATTAAATGACAATAGAAAATCAGAAAGGATAGACTACTATTAAATATTTGCAAAATCCCAAAATAATGTTCTCTATTACTGTAGTTATTGAACTGAATTAGCACTCCTTGAACAGCAAGAAGGTTCTTACAGCGAGAAAATAAATCTCCGCGTGCAAATGCAAAACCATTGCAACATGTCACAAATATATTGGAAAGTTTATGAAGACAAATAATGACACTCAGAATTCAGAAAGGACAGACTATATATATATATTTATTTATTTGGTCAGCCTCAAAATTTTCCCTATTTCCAAAGCTAAAATACTTACCAGTTGGAACACCACACCCAAGAAGACAAACTTTCTCTAGAGGAGCTTTAGGATCAATCTTAGCTACACTAACATCATGAACAACAGTGTATTGACTAAAAGTTGAGGTTCCCATAAAATGATAGATGGGCTTTCCATTAATAGAGAAACGACTCTTGCGATCACTCAGCATGACCCCAACTCCAGTGGCAGCACGGACTTTGCCACAAAGGTTTGTTTTGCCAGATTTGCAAAACTTGCATTCTCTACATTCAGCCTGGTAACAGGGGATGACATGATCTCCAGGTTGAACTTCAGTAACACTTTCTCCAACACTTTCTACAATCCTGCACCAAATTATGAATTTCCATCAACAATCAAGGATGCCAATATATATATAGCTTGTAGCTTAACTTTATTAGTCATTTACCCAGCAGCTTCATGACCAAGAATACACGGGAAGAGACCTTCTGGATCCTGTATATCAATTTAAGAAAACCCCATATAAGAAAGAATTTCATATGCTAATAGAATGTGTTATAAGCTTCTTGCAGTGATAATGGATGAAGAGATATCTAAAAGTTGTTCTAAACCTATCACCTATTGAAGTATCTCAGACATCATAAATGAAATGTATGGCCAAAGATATATATGTTTCATGATCTATTGGACATTATAATGTGTAAGATTATGGATTTAAAATTATTAATTTCACAACAAACTAACTGTTTTGGATAGATTTTTGCTACGATGGATCTTGCACAGGGAACTAAAAATTACCCTCGAAATGGTGAAATTCCGATCAAATAGAGAGGCTCCAAGGTTTTACATGCATTCAAACGGATAGATACACAGTCCAATTATGGATATTCCAATTCGACGGGTGGAAAAGAATAATCTAACCCAAAAAAAAAAGTGATGAATAAAGTTGAGTAGCAAGTAATCTATCCGCCCATCGGCAAGGATATCAGATGTTAGGATGCTAAATCCAAATCGTTAGAAAATCATTTCATTTCGAATATCCAATTTTACTATCAGAACACTGCCCAATATCCGTCAGTGAGCGAGCATTGGGTATTAATTTGTTAGAAAATACCCTTCCAAATTGCCATCGATTTCACTGAGAACCATAATCAGGAATAATAAAAAGTTGGAATCAAAATGCATATACCTTGCCGCTCCAAGTGTAAGCATCGGTGTGACAGAGAGCAGTGTAAAGAATCTTGACTCGGACCTCCCCAACTTGCGGTGGGGCCACCTGAACGTCTTCAATAGTCAATGGCTTGTTGGGTTCCCAGGCCACCGCAGCTTTACACACGTAAAATTGACCCCAAACCCATAAACACGGTAACCTTGTTAGGAAATCTCTAATTCAAGTAGAACAAAATGCGTCCGCAAGCCGAATAGAAAGAAGAAAGTAAGAGGGAGTACCTTTGCAGGTAATGACTTGACCCTGAGTAGCCATGAAAGAGATCGGAACCACACAGCACAGACAAAAGATCAGACGATGAGATACTGTGAACTTTCAGCTAGCGAAACAAAACGAATCCCAGATAAAGAAATAAATTTTTAAAGAATATACTGTATTTATAGGGTTGGTCCTGGGCCTGGGCCTCCTGGCACGTCGTGGCCATTATTAGATGGTAATTCATGACCCTAACCGGTTTATCTTCGGGGCATTGATGTAGACAGGTTAGGGTCGAATCTCTTGGTGGTCCACTAACACAACAATTACAATGGCAATGACTAATTCAATTGTTCGAGTGCATCAATTACTCACATTGGATAATGTCAAAATCTATTACCACATTGGTGCTTCTAAGTCTTGGCAGGGTTTGAAATTTTAGCAGTCATAGATCATTCTCTACTTTTGGCCATTACTAAGGATTTTGACACCTTAGACCTTAAAAAGAGCTAACCACCAAATTATACCAGGAGTAAAGATATTCCTAAAATCAATTGTTATTAAGTAAGGTTATACTGATATAATGAGGGATTAAACCCACAATTAAAATATTATAAAATCAGCTCTCTTGCCATTTATGCCAAGTTGCATTCACTCAAAATCTTTTAATAAATGTGAGTGTGTTTGTTTTGATCACAGGAGGAGATAGAAAAGTGATTTATTAAGGAACAAAAAGTAAGTCAATCTTGCTCAGGTTAATCTTCTTTATGGGGGAATCAATAATAGTAGTACTTTTTTTTATTATGAAGGCATGGATTTTGAGATCGGCAGGGCCACTGTGAAGTTGTGAAATGTGAGGAATACATAATTGAAGACTTTTGAATGAATGCCACCGACAGAGATGACTATCTGTGAGAATCCTCACGCTACTGCTTACAAATCAGCCATGACATCGGTATTCGGTGCCATCTATTTTCAACAGTAAACAAAAGTGGAGGAAATTATAGGAAATGACCAAGTCAACCTAATACTAGTGTTGTTGGCCAAAAAGAAAAACTAATACTAGTGTTGGCCCAAAAAAACACCTAATACTACTATTTATATAAATAAATATTTTATATTTTGAAAACATCAGAGTGTGTATATATATATATATAGTCGTAGTAATTTATAATCCATATTATTTTTTTCCTAGAGAATCTTTATCGTAAGCTTATCAATTTCAAATGGAGAATTTACAACCCATATTATTTATAAGCAATGAATATAGCTAATTTTCTGACCAGAAAAAGGAATATGACTAATTTTAAACATTGTACAAAACACAAACCCATAGTTTATTATTTGAAAAGATTGAAAGATTTTTAATATGATTTGTTATTGCCACTTACACTAAGTAGTTTTATTCAGTTTTGTACGTCTAATTGGTCAATTTTTTTTAAATTTTTCTTAGTTATATTTATTTATTAGAGTTAATCACATGTAAAAACTTTAAATTTTGTTGGAATTATACTTTTAATATATATATATATATAAACTTTTTAGAAAAATAAGGAGCGGATTACATGATTATACAAATGTTCTCTAATGTCAAATTATGGGCAAACTTTTTCAAAATACATAATAAATTAATAATTTATTTTAATTTTTGTTAAAATTACATAAATCTTCTATTTATTTTTAGGGCATGTTAAAATTATTTGTATAATTTGCTCTTTATTTTTTTAGACTCTAGCATATAATTTAAAATAGATAAAATGTGTTATTTCAACAAAATCTATAAATAATTATATATATTTTAAAAATACAAATATTTAATATAAATTCAATAAAAATTTTAAAAGAAATGTATAATTTACTTTGATCAGGGTCTTACAGCCAGCCATAAAGGTTTTATATGATGATTTCACAAGTTGATTAAATAATTCATATTTTCACACATAAGCATATGCGGAACAGAGTAAGGAATTTTTTCTTTTAGCGTGGACAGAGTACGGATTCAATGTACTATCTTTTCATTTAATTTTAGTTCCAATGAGTATTCAAACTTGGGATATTTGAAAATAAATTGAAACTCCTTGTTAATTGGCATTAAAAAATTAGTCACCAAATTCAGATTCAATTTTGTAACCTTCACATGACGAAAATAAAAAAAAATACAAAAAAAGTAGTAGTAGTAAACTCCTCATATCCCCAGGAGGTCAAAGGGTCATTAAATGATTTTGTTGAAAAACTTAGCCCCTGTTTTGTTTGGTTGGGTTCTTTCAGAAAGGGAGGGAATTTAATCTCCCCTTGTTTGGATCTATTTTTTGGAGGGGATTGGATGGAATTTAATTCCCCCCAATCCCCTCCCCCACCCCTTTTTCATTCCCCTTCAATTTGGGGTTTTTTGGAGGGGATTGAGTTTTATTACTCAATCCCTTCCTGAACCAAACAAGATTTCATTAAAATCCCTTCAATCCCCTTCCTTCTAATTACACTAAACAAGGAAATTTTAAAATCTCTCCAATCCCCTCCCCTACAATCCTTTCCATTAAAATCCCTCCCTTCCCTTCCCTTCCCTTCCCTTCCCTTCCCTTCGTTTGAAACAAACAACCCCATCAAATTGATAGGTAAATTCTTAAATAACGAGTACTCAATATCGTCGGGTATATAGCATATTTTCAATGTCTCTTATCCTCTTCGAACACTGTCAGAAGATTCCTTGCTTTTCCCTTCCAAAATCCCACACTGCATGTAGCCAAGACAAGCCCACGCAGATCTTTTCCTCATACACCCCTCCTGTCTCTCGCTTTTCCTTCTTCCATGGCTGCAGATTCCAATTCAAACCTCAGAATCATCGTCGAAAGAAACCCTCCAGAGTCTCGCCTGTCTGAGTTGAACATCAAGTGCTGGCCCAAGTATGCCCTTCTCTCTCTCTCTCTCTTGCTCTGTGTGTGTTTGTGTGGCTTCTGACTCCTGAATCATAATATGACCTCTTCTTTTCATGGGGCTGGGTATTTATAAAATAAAAGGTGGGGCTGCTCTCCAGGAAAGTACCAGTTGAAGTTTGATGCACAAGAGACATGCTATTTTTTGAAAGGGAAGGTGAAGGCATACCCGAAAGGGTCATCGCAGTTTGTAGAGTTTGGTGCCGGAGACCTTGTCACCATCCCAAAAGGACTCAGTTGCACTTGGGATGTCTCTCTTGCTGTCGATAAATACTACAAATTTGAGTCAGCTTCTGCTTCTTCTTCTTCTTAGCGTTTTGGATCGAGTTCTCTGTTGTAGATTTTCAATCATCAACATATTCTTTTTCAAATTCGTTCACAATTTTGTTAATTTGGGGGTGGCTCTGTTTTCTCCTTGTTTTCGTTTGGTTGGGGAATTGCCAAAGGGTGAGGGTAATTTGTTTTAGTCAAAGACGGAGAAATCAATCAGTCAATGCTAGTGTCCTATTCAAACCACTCTTATTTCCGTGTTAACAATACAGCTTTTAATTCTGCTTTGACTGGTCAACGCTTTAGAACCTTTTTTTTACAAAAAAATGATAATAATCATGAGAGTAAAGGAGAAATTCCTCCCCTCTTGTATCAAATAATTTTAACAACCTTCTTTTAAAAAAAAAATCGAAACGAGATGCCCTCATGTTCCTACGATCTCTCATCATTTTCCTATGTAAAAGGATAAAATTAGAATCTCTCAACAGAATAGACTATAACCTTGTAGATTGGGTAAGAAAGAAATACCTTCAAATGATTCAGGGCGGTTATTGTGGTCTTTTTGGTGAGATTATCCTTTCACCTTTGTTCGAACAAAATCTCTGTACTCTCTGGTTGACATCCCGTGTTCCCGCTAATCAACTAGACAACTGCTAGATTTGCTGCGCCTTATAATATATCATTAAATTTATAATAGTGGAGTTTCACTCCCAGGTCAAGTCTTGGTTTATTATAAACTTCTGGTTTTATGATGTACTCCTTTTAAATACCAATATATATATATATATCATTAAAATTACCATCCAAATTAAGTAAACTACAATTTTCCGAAACTCGATTGAGCTATTTCTAACGAATCCGTTGCAAAAGCAACCCCTCACTTGCAGCCGTAGTATAAGCTATTTTCTGGTTTCTAGTCCCCTTGTCGCTCTTCCATAAGCAAGCAATCCAAACCTCCTTCTAGAATATAGAAGCCATTCAAACTAATTTATAAAATATCATAAGAACCAGTAAAATGCTCGGCTGAAGGCAAAATACTTTTGCTTCAAGGATAGCAACTCAGTCATTCATTTAATTAAAAAAAAAAAAGTCATAGCAATTCATCCTTTTTTGTATCGGACCAAAAGAAAAAAAGGATAGCAACTCATCTATTAATTGCTCCGTTATATGCTGCAACGTAAAGCCCTTGGCCTAAGCATCTTCAATGCTTTGGTTTGGTTTGGTTTGGTTTAATTTTGAATAAAACCTAAATTAAACCAAACCAACCCACTTGGTACATTGTGAAATCTATTTAATTTTTTTTAATTAATTTAATTTGAATCATACTAAAATAAATTTTTTTTAAAAAAATAACATTTTCCTAAAAATTAAATTAATTAGATATCATATAAACATTTTATGAATACAAATTATATCTAAATAATTTATTAAAATAATTACTTTTTTGTAAAAATTGTAAATATTTTTTCATATGACTATTTATAACTACATATTAATTTGTATTTTTTTTCTTATCTCATAAATGTCTTATAATCTTATTTATAAATTTATAATCTAAAAGATATATGTTAATCAGTATGATATAAATATAAAATGTATTAAATAAAAAATAAAATATATTAAAAAAATATGTTACAGTTGTATAGAATTAATAGGTTATATCCAATTTGGTTCAAGTTTCAAAGGTTAAAAACTAAATTAAATCAAATTGAATTAGTTTAAAAAATGAAAAAACTCAAACAGACCTCATTGATATTCAATTTGGATCAATTTATGTCCGTTAGCTTTGATTTAATCAGATTTGAATACTCTTATGTGCCTCACGAGCTCGTGAACTTCCATCACTAGAGACAACTTTTGCTTAACCTTTTTCTTTCCCCATTTCTAACTACTGAATTTGTTACATTAGATCCAAAAAAGAAAATTTTTTGGTTGGAGGAGAAAAGAGGGAATACAAACGAGTTAGCATGGGACCATATCAATACATAAACATACACGAATAATTTGTAATATACATTTGCTGGTGCTAGAGTGAAGCTCTAGCGCTCTATTCCCTGTGCTCAGCATTGGTTACGGAGTTAGGTTAGTGTAGATGATCATCAGCCGAGACAGCTGCAAGGGAATGTGAGACAATTTCAAAATCTCTTACACAGGAAAAAATAATTTTTAAAACAAAAAATCTCAAAAGCTCTAGCAAAGTTCGTATACATTATAGGCCACCAAAAATGCAACCAAACCAGAGTGAGGGGGCTGGGAGTTTTCTACCCACCATATTGGCAATACAGAAAAGGTGATGCCATGTGATGCCGAATTACTGAATTCTAAACCCCAATCATCTTTCCAAACCTACAATCAGACAATAACTTGCTAAGGATAAATATACTACACGTCAATTATGGGGACCTAAATACAAATTATTCTAAAGGAGTTGCCACTAGTCGGAAGATAGTAATAAGATCAAGGTACATATGACCCCCTCTATTCATCAATGAGAAAAAAAACAGAACTAAAGAATAGCATCTTCCTTTATTCGCCAATTCGAGTTTCTTCAGCTTATATGGGCGAAAAAATTATTTTTAACCAAAAAAAAAAACACTAGCTTAAATTGCCTAACCCTCCCCCTACCACCAACCCAAAACGAAGTCATCAAGCTTTTCCTCAAGAGATCTGGTATTTTCCTCTGACCAAATGCACCATGCCTTCAATTTTTTTTTTTTATCTAACTTTTCCTCAGAAAAACGGCACTTCAACAACCACATTTGTCTGACAGAAACATCCAGAAGAGTTTTTCCTTTCTTTCTTTCTTTTCTGATTTTTTTCTCTTTCTTTCTTTTTTCTTTTTTTTTGGCAAAGAACATCACATCAGCACTAAGCCACTAAAAGTTTTGGTGAGTGTATCATCAACTCAATCTATCCCTAATCCTCTTTTGAACTTAAATGCCACTAGTACTAATTACCCATTTATATACCCCCAAAGGTCGATAAAAACATCAAACAAACCACAAAAAAATTCGCAGCCTTTTTTGAAAAAAAAAAACAAAGGAAATCCAAAATAAGTAACATAGAACCTTGCTCGTTAGTTGGGTCCAGCCATGCTCTCTACAGTACAGTGACTTAGTCCAGTGCCATTCACAGCATCAGCACCATTGTACTGGAGCACCCTAAGCTTTCCTTCCTACATCCAAAAACATTAGATTATTAACTGAAGAATGCTAAAAAAAATTTCTGGTTACAAACAAAATCATACCTTTGTTCCATATACAAGCCCTCCCCCAGCAAAAGGATGAAAGCAAGCAACATTGACCTCATCCTCTGCACTAGGAAGCACCCTGACAAGTTGCATATCCGACACCCTATAAACCTGGAACATAAAAGCATATTCAGGGACATGAAATTCAGCTTTAAACATTTCTAACTACAAAAAAGAGAAATATGCAATAGTGACTGAAAATAATCAGCAACCTGCCATGCAAGTGCATAAAAGGTTGATGACCACCCAAAATGATAAAATAAGCTTCGTGTTCCAGAAAATGAGTTAACTTCATAAACATTATAGACTATAATAGGTGGGGTGAGAATGTTATTTCACAATGAACTGAGATGAGAAAACAATTTTTTATGGGGGAAAAAAGGTGGGTCAGGTTGTTCCCCCATCAATGACCCAAAAAGAAGGGCATTTACCTCTAACACTGTATAAATAGGCAAGGTTGTTTCCCCATCAATGACAATGCTTTTCAAAAGAGAGGCATGACGTCGACCATATGCAAGCAGTATGTGCTCAGATGTGGGCGAGAACTATACATAAAACAACAGTTGCACAATTTCTTTAGAAGAGAAAAAGTTGCACCAAATACAAATTTAATTCGTTTGACAAAAAAAAAACTCAGATTATGATAAATCAAAAGAAAACGGACAGAAATAGGCCTGAATATGTCAGTAATATACCAGTTACCAAAGCAGAAATAAATAAGCTAGCTATTAGTATAGCTTTGACAACTTGTAAAACAAACGAGTTTATTATTTTAATTTGTGGTGTCCAAGCAACATTAGGGTGGACGGGAAAAATGACATTTATCCCTGTGTATGTATGTACGAGTCCATGAGAGAGAAAAGTTCTAGTCCTGTGAAAGTGCAAGTTCTAGTCCTGCTATAGTACTGAGTAGTCTCAAATTATACATCCAGATAATTATTTCACGCCATAATTTAATAAGATGCAACCAAAGAACAAGCATAATGTAAGCAGATTAGCAGAACACTATAATCCAGATCACATTATTTGAGTGGAAGGGGTACTAAGCGGCCAAGCACTCAGTACAGCATGACTGAGAATTTTTCAGAGAAGAAATAATTCACAATACAAAAATAATATCAAACATGAGATGCAATCATGTGCATATGAGGAGAAGGAAAGTAAGAACTATAATTACAAGTGGAAATGTTGCTCAACTGTTGAAGTAGCACACGGGAGAACCTAGAGGAACAATTTAGGGATAAAAACAAGGACTACTAAAACTGCTGATTGCTTATATTTCAAATAGAAATCCTGACCAGCTACTTTTAAAATAGAATTAAAAAACTGAACCATCATCTGAAAATATAAATATGAAAAAGAGAAAATTACTCCCGCAACACAATGACGCAGGAGCGAGATACCTCAGGCCTTGGTCAGTGATAATGACTCATAAATGCTTTAAAATCAAATCTAAATTTATAGTTTAAGTATTTAACTACCTGGATAGAAGTAAGACAATGTGCTGCTCTAATTGCTCGAGATGCAAGCACTGATCCAAATCTGTTGAGGGAATATAAATTATGCAATTATTTAAAATTAGATGGTGTCCCATATACATAAAGTGAGTGAAAGTGAGAAAGTTGAAGAATGCATGGAAACACTAGTTGAAGGAAGTCTCCCCAAAAAAAAAAAATTAAAGGAAGTAAGCCTTACGTTGCCTTCTCAAGGGAATATATCCGAAGCTCATACATGACCTGGTGTGCTGAGATTGGATGTCGGGTTGGTGATGTTGCAACTCCATGCTCCTGGTGCACTAGAGCTTGTAACCCTGAATCAGCTTCAGTATGAGGAATCATACATGCAACACAAGCAGCTAAAAATCTACCGCATGGTGAGAAATGGGCTCCCATTTCACTGCAAACACAATCGCAAATTAAAAATATCACAATTGCATTAGAGTATACCTTGATCAAATCACTCCAATATTTATTTATGAAAAATGTTAAGAACAATTATTCCACAGAGTAATCTAACTCATAACCTTCAAAAAAAAAGAAAGAAAAAGGAAAAAAAATCAACTCATAAAATGCAAGAAAAAGCAAGGAAAAATGGCCATAATTTTTTTCAGAGATGAATAAAGCCAAATCAATTATCAAGTGATGACATGAATTACAATTATACCTGCAGAGGACAGCATGTGCTATGGTTAGGTGGCAATTGTTGCCATTAAGGGGAGCACAAGGATTTTTTATGTCATACGACCAAACTCTTAGCTTCACAGTGCAAGGCAACTCTGCGGAAGCAGCAGCAGCCACTGATGTGGCAAGTTCAGACTGGATCCGACTTGCAATATTTTGGATATCAGTCCCATCATGCAGGTTATTAGCTGAAGCAAGATAATTCCCATATTCAGATTCCGGTAGATGGGAATGCGGCAAATGATTCTGTAAACCTGATCTCACAGAAGCTCCTGGTATGGTAATACCACCAGGCATTGCTACCTCAACATTATTAGTGGGCAAACTAGATGGCAGGATGGAAGAACCAATCTGTTGAGATAGATTGTCATGACTACCACCCATGTGAGGAAGCATTGAGGGAACACCAACTTGGCTTTGACCCATTAACCATCCTTGAAGAAAAGGTAGCTCCCACCCACCCGAGTCTCTTGAAGGAAAAAGTTGAAGAAATTGACCAAATTCTGTAAGAACCTCTTGATTTCCATCTTGTCTAGTTAGTCCATGCAGTCTACCACTAAAAGAATAGACATTAGTAGAGTTTCCATGTTGCCTTCCTTCAGCTGGTTCTGTCTCATCAATTGCCATACTATCCACTGTCAGGTTACTAATGCCAATTCCCCTTCTATTAGATAAAGTAGCATGGGCAGTATATTCAGTATTTGTTCGAGAGCTAGATGGAACTTCAGAGACTGCATCCATGGGAGACACCGTAGCATCATTTTGCTCTGTTGCATTTGTGTCTGCTTGAAGCTGCACTGAAGCAGAAGATTCAACTCCAGAAACATGACTAGCCCGCTGTAGTTCTATTCTTGTGTCACCTATAGTACATGTAGGCATGAAGAAGAAAGGTGACATAAGGGGTGGTTCACTGGACAAGTTAACATGCTCCCTTGAATGAACATTTGTTACAAAAACAGCAGGTGGAGGATATTGTAAATAACCAAGGGACGATGCCTTTGTCATGATGGAATCTGAAGAGTCAATATCATTGACCTGCAAATCAAATCCAACAATATTGGCCTAAAAAATTCCAACTTTGTAATATTTTAAATATCATAAGTAGATAATCGATCAAAGGCATTTTCGTTCATTTACCTCGGCAGTCAAAAGATATGGTGCGGCATGCGGGTGGAAATGCACAGCTCGAAGTGAACGCCTTGTCTTCAACACAAATGTTGGCGAGGATGCTTCACCTCTCTTGTTGTAGTGCCACATGTACAACTGACACCAAAAAAAAATTATGTTAGAGGATCTGAAAAATGCCACCAGAAATGAATCAGAGTTTAAAGACTTAAACAAGAAAGGTTCTTAGCAAAATAAATGCCTTATGGCCTGATGCAACAGCAAGTATTTCCCCTTTGGCATGGAAAGCAATGGATGCAATGGGACGATCTGTGACAACATACCCAATAGATTCAATTAGGAGTAATAATACAAGCAAGAGAACAATAAATAAATCCAGTAACAGTTCAAAAAGTAATTCAGAATAAAGGCGATAGGGAGTAATATTACAGAAATGGTGAGAAAACAGGCACTCTGATGTGTTAGCATCCCATAAGCGAACTTCTTGATCCAAGCTCCCACTAGCAAGTATTTGTGGGTGTAGTGGATGGAACCTAACCTGTAACCCATTATCACAATTAAAATTGGAAAATATGAAGTGCAGCACATTCTGACAACAGTGTTCATTTCAACAACACAAGATAAGTTCCTATAAGGTAAAAATACTAGCAGAGTAAGGGAGTAAAGCACACATATGTCAAACTGAACAACCAACATATTAAAATAACACATAAGCACCCCTCTTGAAATTAACAAATCCTTTAACTTTGACAAGTATCAACATGTACCACTAACATTGACTCATATCTATGATCTCGAATTTGAAGAAAAGGCCTGGTTTATTGGATTGAAGTTTCCTCTGCCACACATTATCACACAACCAAAGAATCACAATTAACTCATAAGTCATAAATACAGGGATAACCAACATTAAGCATTACCCAACTACCAAAATTCCTCAAGTAAAAGCATTTCATCTTCAAGCAGAAGTTCACTAATGCTTCATTATATATCGTTGCATCTAATTCGTAAGTACATCTTAATCCCTGTTCCCTAATTTACAAATATTTAACAATGTATATCCTATTCTCTTCCCATTCTACATAACATGGTTTGGGCATTGTTGGATAAAACGATAATTTTGTTAACTCAATTTCTTGGAAATTATCACCTCCTCCGAGTATGTCTAATCAAACTTGAAGGACTATATAATCAGTATTGCAAGTAAAAAAATCATAGACCAGAAATTAGTGCAAACAGGAAAAATTCAAACTTACCACCCAAGGGGTCCTCCTATGACCTATTAGCACCTTTAAGCACCTCCCGGTTTCACAATCAATTATCTTTACAGTGTGATCACCACTGCATAAGCCAACAAGAACTAGAACTGAATCCCGGAAGATAGTCTTCAGATCAAATTAGGACAATGCTGAAGGAGAATAAAGTCACAACTTACTGTGTGGATGCAAGCACTTTTCCATCTGAACTAAATGCTGCAGCTATAGTAGACCGTGGGGGAGGCAATAAAGAGCAATACTTAGCTGATAAGTGCCGTAATGACTCTGCCTCAACCCTGAAAATTATATTTAGAAATATTTGTTTCTTAGCCTTTTTTTATCAGAATAATGGAGAAGAAAATCTGCATTCTCAAGAAGCTATCTTTTTCTCAACATAAATTTATCACTTAAGTTGTGCAAGTACCATGAGAGGAGACCACGTCTTGCATCTCTCACTACTTCATTTTTAGAACGAGAAAAAGAACCAGATTTTGATTTAGAAGCTTCTCCCCAATACCGTTTTGGCACATGTTTTGTCCTAGGTGAAATCTCTCTCCGAGCCAGCAAAGTTAATACATTTCTACCACTGGAAGCAAAGAAAAAAATAGAATGAGTGAAAGCATTAAAATAAATATAGATGTATAAGTTCAAATTCAGCGTATACAACAAAAAAAAGGACAACAGTTTTGTGAGTGTTTAAAGAGTTATGAATTATCAGCCTATACATCTATGGCCAAGCAACATGGCAATCATAGTTGTGAGCGGGAGAAATATTCAACCAGCACGTATGAGATCAATCCCTGACCCGTCTCCTATCCCTACTCCCTACTCCGCATGTCATGTAACTCCTATATAACACATATGCACATCTAAAAACAAACAAGCAAGCGAAAAAACATAACTAGCATAATGCGGCAGTGTTTGCAAACTACCGTTAAGTATGTTTCCCAGAATTGAATTTTCCTTTAAGTCTTCTTAATTTCCTCCATAATGAACCAATTGGGAAATTGAAGTCCAGATTGCACAAAAAGCTCAGACTCCCAAAAAAAAAAGGACAGCAGATCAAATCGATGCAGATAAAAGGGATAGTAGGGTATGATCATTCTGACCTGCTGTTGGAATTGCGGGAAGATGAGGATGCAAACAAGGTCTGATCATGAGACCGAGGCAATTCCGTCATTTCTGTCGATTTCATTGAGATTAACAACAAAAATGGAATCTGAGAGAGTGACCGGAGGGGGACGGGGATGTTAATTCCTAAATCCTAAAATCTGAAAGCGCGATTCATCTAAACGAGACTAGCCTCTCCTCTCTCTCTCTCTCTCTCTCTCTCTGTGTCTCTCTCTCCCTCCCTCCAGTGGGTGCTCAATTCAGCCTCTGTTTGATTACGGAGGAGTCACTGTGCAAACCTAGGAAGGCCGGGGGTATCAAGCATTGATCTACTTAGGGATGAAATATAATATTATGGAGTTTTGGGGTAAACGTGGTATAACAGATACGTTACCGCACTTCCGGCCAAAAAAGATTATATTAATTGTTAGGGCGAGGAGCAGGCCAGTGTGCTGCCCATGGGCCGGCTTTGATCCAACTCTAGAAGCCTGTTTGGCGCCTTGCTCCAATTTCATTTGATTTTATGTAAATGGTGGTTAAATACTAAGCCCTTTTTTTTCTGAGATAAATAGTAAGCCATTTAATACTTTTTAAACAAAGTTTAGATTTTCAACCATCTGGCGCTGCCCTAGTGATTGGGGTGGCTCTTTACAAATAAGGTGTCATGAGTTTAAATCCACTTAATACCTTGATCTAGTTAGTAGAATTTACTTTGAGGGAAATATTTAGATTACTACCTTCTTTACTTGGTGTGAGTTATTACGAACTTAATTTACACTCGAGTACATTTTAATTTCCTCCTTTCATAGTCATTATGAAAGAATTCAACCCTTGCAAAATCTGTTATTTTGAAAATTTGGAATATCCGAAATTAATGTTTATGATATATGTTCCTAATATTTGAATATATGGCCCGTTTATTTTGCATTCCTGATGTTTGAATCATCGAGTTTGCTTTCATTGTGTGTTTCTGATTTAATTTCCTATTTCCTAAATTCTTTCAGGTCATGGTTGGTATATTTTCTATTAATCCATATGATGATGGTATGGCATGATATGTTACAAACAAATCGTTTATTGTGTTTTTTTTTCCTCAATTCTTTCAAGTCATCATCGGCAGACATATTTTCCATTAATATTCAACTTTTTATATTCTTTCAAGTCATCGTCATTAATATTCAACTTTTTATTATTTGATGATTAATTATTTTTGTTTATATCTATCTTATTTATGAGTTTGTGTAGGTGTGTGGGTTAAAAAGGAAATCCCACACTCCTCAAAACAAAGGAAGTCTTATTTCTAGAGCATGTAAAAGATTAAAAGGGTTAAGAGAAGGTGTGAGTTGGCACGCACAATAACACGTAATTCAAAATCTCCAATTCCCCCCCTCATGTGAGTTAGACATAGTAGAGTTAGACATAGTACTAGGCATTGTTGTTTAAAGTATTTTTTGAAAATTTTAAAATATTTTTCATAAAATATTTTAAAATAAACTTATCAAAAAAACATTATCTCTAACATTTTTGAATTTGAAACCTTAAATTGTACGTTGGAACGTTTATCAACTTTGATTTCTCATTAATCATTTTCTTCCAATGTTCAGAAACGGTTTTGATCACCTTTAATTTCAATGTTAAAAGTCTGATCATTAAAAAATTGATCATGACTAAGCCGTCATTAATCAGTTTTATTGCTACTCAACAGTTTTCTCTGCATCCTCGACCTATAAAAGATAGAGCTTTCTACATGTCAGAGTACATCGTGCTTTCAGACATTTTTCGAAGCTCTTCTTCTCTTCTTCTCCTGAGCTCTGTTTTTGCGGTTATGTTTTCTTGTACAATCCTATAAGAAGAATCCGTTTAATTCTGCAGAGTTGTCGACTTGTGATTGAATAACTCTTAAGAACAGTGTCTTTAGATACAACTAAGATTAATTTTTTTAACAAATTTTTTGAATTGCAGCTAACAAAATTTAGATAAAAATTTGTATTTTGGCAAATTTTTATAGTTTGAAGGCATGATTAGTGACCTTTTGTTATGTTTTGAATTTGTGTGAGTATAAGTCTTAAGCTTAGACTGCTTTAATTGACATTGTGATGATTTTTTTTTGTTTGGATTTTAGATAGATGTTGACTACGAAGCATAGACCATTGGGAGATTCTGATCCGTTCGATGAAATCGATTGAAGCTCTGATGCGGTTAAAAAAATTCACATTGAGGAACTTTGATGACTCCCCAACCATGATGGAATGGCTCTACTTCGAAGTAAGATATCTAAGGTTTATACGAGTGAGAATCTATGGTCTGCACAATGAACAGAACACAGTGAACTTCATCACTTAGGTTTGTAGCTAGAGTACGGGAATCTAAGGGAAGTATAGGAAAAAGCACAAGCTTGTGTCCATGATGGCGCTTAAGAAATGGTCCAAGCAGATCATGAGGTGACCTATAATAACTATGAGGACCAATTAGAAGGCCCTCAAAGAGTCAGAAATCGATCCCTTGCGTGGAGTCAAATCCACGCACGATATGCATGGAGTTTTGTGAGAAGCAGCTTGTTTTTTTTTAATTAAAAGAAAAGAGAGCAGTGTGTTTTTAGTCAGATTACACACTTCATACATGGATTCATGCCACATATGGAAACGGCGCTTTCCAAGAATCCAAGATGCCAGAAGCATGTGTATCACAATATCATGCTAGCTTTTGAGTATTGCATTATTGCTTCTGATTAGTTTTTATTTATTATTTTGCTTAGGAATCAATTACATAAGTTAGGGGATATATTTCCATTATATCTTTCTTTTATTAATCCATTTTACTCTATTTTGTTGCGAAATATCAAATTAATTAATAAGAATTTTTATCAAATTTGAATAAATAATTTTAAATGAATTTTTAAATCTATAATTATTTAAATTGAAATAAAAAACATAATTGCCATCAATTATAATTTTAATGCCTACACGTATAAAATTTCAAAGACTTCATATATGTATTTAATTCATGTCTTTGTAGTCACTCACAAATCACATTCGTTATTCCAATTATATCCCCACTGTATCTTTTTAAGGTCATTTAACTAATGTAGAATCAGTTGTGAGTTTTGACCATCAAAATTTGGTGTGATTTGGTCAAATAATAAAAGATTAAATTTATATTTAAATTATAAATTTAATCTATAGTATTTAAATAGAAATCAATTAATATTTAGTCTTTTTTTTTAAGTATAGCAGTAGATATGAGGAAATTTCTCAAGTTAAATAACTAATATAAATTTTGGCTAGAAACCGTGTTTATCTCAAAATTGCAGTAAAAAATGTTCCCAATTAATTTAAAAATGAAATTTAGGTTAAATGTCAATAAAATTGAAATAAATCAACTTTGAATCTTTCAATAATATATTTTCCCATTAATTCAAAAATTAGGTTTTAACTTCAATTTTAGAGTATGATAATATTGGGATTACATTTTGGAATATACAATAAATAGAAATTAATTAACATCAATTTTTTAAATAAAAATTAATTAGAATTTAAATAATATATAAGTAAAATTTAAGAAATAATATCTAAATAAAAATATATCAAATTAATTTGGATTAAGAACTAAATCATAAAAAATTCAAAATATCTAATTAGATGGACAAAAAATTAAATATCTAATTAATGTGGTTATTAAAAAAAATGTCGTTACATTCAAATTAAAAAATAAATAAAAATGAATCAATGTAAAAAAAATTCAAATATGAAATTTGAATTCAAAATATCATGTTGCATGGAATTGTGATTTTAAATAAGATAAATGAAACCAAACTGCTATTCTCTTGAAGAGTTATGTTCAATTTTATGTATAGTTCTGCTAACTTATGTATTACCTTTTTAGCTAATATTGCTATTGAGAATTAAGTCTAGTTTTATATTTTTTATCATTCTCCATCTTATTGTTAGGAGGTGGTTGATGGTGAAAGGATAATGTAATTTTTTTATACTTTATACATATTTTGTTATGAATGCATCGTTTTTTCATAAAAATCATATATTGAAAAGTGCTCATTCTTCCTGTGAAAAATATTCTTTATTTTTCAAATATCTTGTGAAAATCATGATTTTTAACAAAATAAAATATAAATACTTCCACAATAAAAAAAAATAAAAAATTTTGAAAATAGAAATGCAGCAATTTTTTATTTTTTCAGATATATTTGTAATATTTTATAAAATAAGAAACATAATAAAAATTCAAAAAGGAGATTGGAAAAATACATAAATTTAAAGACTATGAAAATTATTTTTTTAGAAAAAGAAAGTCATATTGAGGAGATATGAGGCATATTTGACAGTGTTTTCTGTTTTCTTGTTCTGAAAAGAGTTTTGTAAAACTGTTTTAGAAAATATGTTTTAAAAACAAGAAAATAAAAAAATCTGTTTGAGTAATGGTTCTTAAAATCATAACTGAGAGTGATAGATGAGTTATTCAAAATTTATAATTTTATCATTAATGAGATGGATGTTTCTCACATTTCCTTCTGTTTTCTAGAACAAAAATTACAAAATACCTTAAAGGTGTTCTGAGTTTTCTGTTCTTTTATTTTTTTTGTTTTCTATAACAGTTCCTAAAAGATAGGTTTACCAAATAAATTTTTTTAGTTTTTTGTTTCCAAAAACAGAAAAACTATTTTTGGAAATAGAATCAAACAGCCTCATCTATTTTAAAATCTGTAAAAATTGTATTTATTTAGCGGGATTTAGTTATTTAAAATCAAATTAAAAGGACTATATTGACTTCCTTGAACAATGACGAGCTTCATAGGATCTAGATTCCCTGCTCGGCGCAAGACACACCAGGTAGGTGAGGCAACAAATAAGGATGTGATTGGATTTATTTATGTATAAGTGATTATAAGTATAAATGTTTATTTATAATATATTATGAGAATAAGTGATTATATAAAAAATGATTTGTGTTTTAATATTTTTACCCCATAAGTGATTTTGAGAAAAAAATATATTTAAATATTGAAAATTTAAGTGATTATTAAGTGGATAATGAAAAAAATGAAATAACTGATTATGGGAGGATAAATGATTATCATAAACTGAAAAAAATAGCTTATGTAAATAATCACTTAAATTACAATAAATAATTATTTCATACTTGGGTGTGTTTAATAATTAGTCCTCATAATCACTTTTTTTCCTTCATAATCATTTTTTTAATCCGAACTGACTCTAAACACTTTTGAGTTTGGGTGCTCGTTGGATTTAAAACATACCATTTACTCCCATGGTCAACAAATTGGAAACGCATATTGCCAAATAACTTTAAGAAATATTAAAAAAAACAACTTTAGACCCAATTTCATAAATTTTAAATTAAAAATATAGTCGTTATTATTTTTCAAAAGTAAAAATATTATTCTATTTTAGAAAACCTAACTTGTAAAATTATTGATAATTTTAAAAAATTTAGGATTACAAACAATACTAATCTTTTTAGAGCTTAATAATAATTTTTAAAATGTTAACCGTTATTTCAATTATTAAAAAATATTACTATAATATTATTTAATATAAAAACTAACATGTCGTTATTTTTTTAAAGAAACTTTGGTTACTTATGCTATAATTCTACATTTTGATGTTGCTTAGTTGATTTTAATTTTTAATCATAACACAGCCTGGTGGTAAAAAAAAAATCATAACACAGCTAATTAACTCTCAAAATGAAATGAAACAATTACATTTTTAGGGTATGTTTGGGAGGTTAGTATGGTATGGAATGGAATAATCATTAATGAAATAATGTGGAATAAAATGAAACAGGACGGAATTGAACATAATATTCTATTGTCTGAGAGTTTTAATATGGAAAAAATGATTTCATTTATCCATTATTTGAGAGTTATTATAAAATTAATGAAACAGAATTATTTATAATATTTTCTTTCTCATATTATCCTTATAATTTAATTTAAATAAAAAATATGAAATTAATTCAAATTAAAAAGTACAAAATATTTTTAAATAAACTTCAAATATTTTTGCCCAGGTAGCCTTTATACAATGAGATTTTTTTTGTTTGTTATTCTTTATAAATATATAAGATTACAATTACAATTTTTTAGGAAAAATTTATTTACCATTTTTAAATTCAAAGTCTCCAATAGAAAAAAATAAAAATCCTTAGACTATAAAAAAATTAGGAGGATAACTTGATATAGTTGAGAGATTAGAGGATAACTCTATATAATGAAGAGAATGAAAATAATTAAGAAGAAATCAATGATAAATATTATTAGATATATGTGTGTTTTAATAGGATTTGGAGTAATTTTGTAAATATAATATAAACTCCAAGTCATTCCATTCGTGACCTCCCAATTTGAGAAATAATAAAAATTAGGTTTCGGATAGCTAATGAAGACTTGAGGCCTTCCCTTATCATTCTATTCCTTTATAAAAAATTCATCTAAATAAATCTAAATAATGGTATACTCATTTTAATAATGCCACTCAATTTCATTCCATCAAGAAAATAAGTTCTAAACATCATATTAGACCCAATCATATGGATAATTAAATTAATTTGAACATTGAAATAAAAATTTTATAGATATTTCAAAAATTTAAATTTAATAAAATATTATTCATTCTTCCCTAAACATATATAGTTATTGTTCATTAATTAATTATTTCAGTATAGTTGCGTTTGTGTTATATTAACTTGAATATATATGTTTGTTTTCCGGCTTATAAAAAAAACTGGAATATATATTTTAAATATATGTACATCTCCGAATTTCAATTTTTATTATAATTTTTTACATCAAAATAAATTCATCTATTTCTGTTAATTTAATTCATAACAAATTATCTTGGAAATATACGCTTTCACATGGCCGATTAACTGCATTAAATGTTGACGTGTTGGAAAGCACAATTCCACATGTCATTTTTTTAGTGGTAGTTTAACAATCATAATTAGTGAAAATTATTTGATATTCATGTGTTGTATATTATTTTCACATCTATGTACTCTTTTTTGCACATAATATTAGAAGCACCTGTGCATCACGAGAGCCAATACTATGTGAAAGTTAAAATATTTTTAATGTGAACCTGGAATGCAACAATGATTTGATGGATGACCTTTATTCTATTATCATATATTGATAGTATTTCTTCGTCTAGTCTACCTTATCGTGTACTGGGAATATAAGTTGATGCATCAATTATTCTGCCAAGTAATAATTACTCCGATCTTATATATAGGTTCTTTTATTTATATCTTAAATATAAAATTTTTTATAATATATGAGGTAATATTTATTATATATTTATAAAAAATACTCTTATTTAATGTATTCAAAGAGAAAGAGAAAGATATTAAATAAGGATAATTTTAAAAAAATATTAGGACTTTCAAAAAAATCGAAGTAATTAATTAGTTTTAACTCTAATTCTTAATCCACGAAATTCGGTTAGAAGAGTCTTATATTAGGGATTAGAGAAAGTATCAACAATTATTTGGAGTTGTGCAATTACACTTGTCTTATTATTGTCTAACCATTAAAGCATGTTATTGAAGCATTATGAGAGGTATTACTGAAATTCAAAAAGGTTACCATTCCAAGGATTTTTATTATATTATCATAGTCTAAGCTGCCATTCTCATTTCCAATGAGGCAATTTTCCTATAATATTATCATTTATTATGATTATGAATTTAACAAAGGTCAAAGTCTTTAAAATGTTAGGTTATACTTACCAAGAGTTTGGATTCAGCCATGATTAATTAGCTATATGTTGGAATGTCATGTTTGCTATAGATTAGTGATTAAAGATTTTTATTTTTAATTGTGATGGTAATCTCACAAATATATCATTGAATGTAGTATACAAATAAGTGTTTAATAATAAAAAAGTTGCTGTGATGTGAATAATAAGGGTTTAGTTTGATTTATTTCATTTTGTTATTATATGTTTATTGCTATGTCCTTTTTATTCGTGCAATAACTGAACAATGCTTAGTGTCAATGTTTTTTATGGGTTTTTTGTACTATAATTTACGTTTACTCTAGTTTTGTGTTTTACTATAAGTATGTGATATTATTTTGTTTGTTCTATTAATTTACATTAAATTATAAATACATAATTTGTTATATAAATAAAATCAGGAGAAACTTGTGCATTGCACACGTGCGAGTACTATTTATAAACAAATTTTAATTATATTATCCACTTATTCCTTCCTTTTTTGTCACTAATTATTTATACATTATCCACTTATGAATCTTTATTTTTTATTTTTTTTCTCTAATAATAGATGTAATTTCATTATAAAATATGTTTAAAAAATATACTTATTCTTATTATTTTTATTGATCCTGTGTGCATCGCACGTCTACCTGTCTAGTTATAAATTAAAATTGTGAGTCAAGGGGGAATAGGTTTCGAGACTTTGAGGATGTAAATGATGTGCTTGCAAAAACCGCGTAGAGGATTATTTGTAATCTAAATGCTTTAGTGGGTGCAGGTCTTAAAAGGGATTTATTTGCCTCATAAGATTTTTCTCGAAGCAATTAAGCTACATGAAGCCTGGGTCTAGACTAGCATTTTGGAGGGGCAAAGGCCATTAGAACGAGACTTGTGTTGGCAAGTTGGCAATTGTGAGTCTATTAGAATTTTTCCTAATAGTGGATTATGGGAATCACTGATTATAAAGTACATTGGCATGATCATGGAAGGGATTTAGCTGCCAATGGCTTAATTTTGAATGATGGCACGATTTTATCACTTATTATTAATGGGTGGTGGAATTTAGAAAGCTCGAAAGACCTTGTTTCTCATGAGTGCCTAAATTCCATTGCTGCTATACCTTTACACATATTGAGAAGAGAGGACAAGTTGATTTGGGCAAAATGATAAAGGAGGAGATTATTCTGTCAAGGCTGAGTATTATGTTGCTAAGTCTCTGAAGCAACATCAGGATACTACCAAATCTTGAGCTAGTCCTTCTTTTTCGATTTCTGATTTGGCATGGAAAAACATTTGGAAAATGAAGATTTTAATTAAACTTAACCATGTTATATGGTGTCATCTATCAGATGCAGTGGCTACAAAGCAAGCTCTGCTAAAAAGAAAGTGTGCGGCTAATGATATTTATCCAACATGTTCAATCTTTAGAACACCTCCTCACTTGTGGACTAGAGGTCTTTATGAGAAAGGTTAGCTTGACCTTGGCCCATTACCCGGCCCGATGAACACTCAAGACACTATCAGGTCAAGTACCGGGTCAACCTGATATTATGTTTTTTTTTTAAATAAAAAAAATAAAAATAACTTTATTTAATAACAAAAAAATATACTTATTTATATCTAAAAATAGATATTCTTAAAAAATAAGATTTTTAAAAAGTTATAAATACTTAACCATTATATATTATTTTTACATAATATTTAGTTAAAAAATCAATTCAAAATTTTAAAAAAATTGAAACATTAAAATCTTAAAAATTTTTCAAAATATTTATATAATAAATGTATTATATTAGATATATAAAAAATAAAAATCCTACAAAATTAATTAATATATATAAAATAATTGAAAAGAAATAAAAAAAAATACATACAGATCAGGCTAGACAGGACTAACAACACTTGGCCCTAATGCTAACCTCGATCCAACCTGAAAATTAGTCTAGCCGATAGGGTTAAACCAGGGCAGCAACTGTACCTCGAACATTATTGTTCGGCCTTACCGTTGACTAAGCTAGTAAGGTTTGGGTGTTCTCTTGCTATTCGGATTGAACATGTTGATACTTCTCATTTGGGTAAATGGTGTCCTAATTTCCTATTAGTAGACGACAGATTTGATGACTGGGGAAGAGATTATTTATCCTAGATTTGTCGGCTCATATGAATTGAAAGAAATGACCTGGTATTCAATTAAACTACTCCAAGTCCAACTAAGATTGTCCGATTGGAAAATAGAAGAATGTCTAAATTCTGGGAAGCTAATAAGGTCTCTGCTACAAGGGGAATCTGAACAGTAGTGTGGTTCATATCTGTAGATGGAGGAACCGGTTGTTAGAGTGTTGAAAATTAATTGTGACGAGTATTTTGACTTGCAAAGTCACAGAGCTTTAGATGGGATTATTTGCATGGATTCTGATGGTAACTTTGTGTGGGGCTTTGGCTCAGAGGTGGAGGCATCATCTACTTTCCATATCGAAGGTCTGGCAATTTAGAAAGCTATGACATTTGTAAATGAATTTAGGTATCCCTCTCTTATTATTGAATTAGATAATGCCCAGTGGATCAATATTATGCAGTCTAGAAGTATCAAGGCTTGTGTGTGGATCTGTCAGAACTTTGCTAATGATGTACTGGATGATTTAAATAATGGAGTAGCATTTTCTTTGGTTTGGGTGGGTTTGTAGCGGTAGATTAGGTTGCAGTGGCTATTAAAAAAGAGATGTGCCCTTATCGGTGGGTTTGTCAACCAAGACCTTCTTTAGTTTCCATTCTTCTTGATGATGCTGCTCCATTTTTTAGGCTAGAAGGCTTCGCTGCAACTATGAGCGAGTTCTTTGGATGTTGAAATAGCAAAGATCTGGTGTTGGTTAATGACTCATGTGTTTGTAGTTTATCTTATTTTGCTTCGCGTTGTTTTTTCTTGTTTTGGTTGTTGAAATGTCTGTATTGTTTCTCATTTTAAATGAATCTATTGCCTTCTAGTTAAAAAATAAGGCATGCTAACTTCTAAGATCAGGGTGATATCTGAGTGTCCAAATCCTCAATGCAACAAGTTTATGATTAATTAATAGGGTATCTTTCATAAATTTTATGATTACATCCATGTGTCACAAAGAGTATTCAAGGGTGTGGTTTGGTTCGATTTTACCTAAAATGGAACTAACTCAAACCAAATCAATTTTTAAAAAATTAGATCCTATTTGGTTTTATGGAAAAGTTGGTTTGGTTCCTCTTTTTTTATCGATTTGAATCTAAGTTTTGATTATTCTTTTTATATTATTAATAATTTTTCAAATCTTTATTATTTTGTGATATTTTAATTCTCAATAATTTGTTTGAAAACTTAACTAATGTTTCTAAATTCTAATTTTATTTTAAAAATAAAAATGGCATTCTCATGTTAATAATTATTTTTTAAATAGCATTAAATCTAGATCTTTTACTATAATTGATTTTTTATTTTGTATGGAAATTATAGTTTATATTTATATTTCAATTTTTTATATTTTAAAATCAAAATTTATTCAATTTAAAGATAAATTGTTTAAACTATGGATTCGGTATTTTTTGAAAAATAACGTTTTTATATCCAAAATAAAAGATAATATCTCATAAAAATAATTGAAATAATATATGTATAAAGTCTGGTTCATTTTGATTTAAGTTTTGAATGCTCAAAGCCAAATCAAACCAAATCGATTGGTTTAGTTCGGTGTAGTCGGTCTAGTTTGTTTTTGAATACTCATATGTGTGAGTGAGGGAGAAAATGGGTAGTATGCCTAATTATAAATTTTATAATGTTCCCATCATTTTTAAACAATTGATATTTTAGAATAATGCACATAAATTTAAAAAATCAATAAATAGTCAAGTTAACAAAATGTGATTATATTTTAATGTAATATCCCTATTAATTATGTATTTTTTTACACTGTAAATATATTACCAACAAAGAAGTATTTACAAAAGAAAGTTTGGCTGAATTATGAACTATAAGCTTGTACTAGTATCCTTTTTTTATGAGTACTAAGTAATGGTTCTTTTTTTCTTCATTATTATAAGGGTTAAATTGTTAATTCAAAAAATGGAGATATTA
Source organism: Adenanthera pavonina (assembly GCA_026686845.1). NCBI lineage: Eukaryota > Viridiplantae > Streptophyta > Magnoliopsida > Fabales > Fabaceae > Adenanthera > Adenanthera pavonina. The sequence continues at coordinate 34,003,191 of JAIVEN010000017.1, forward strand.
CTACTTCCGATCTATATTATAAAGTGATTTGAGAGATTTTTATTTGTTCATAATATAATATGATATGTAGTGGTTTGTCATTTTTACCCCACATTTATTATATTATTAGTATTATAATTTATACTATATTTAATAAAAGAAATGAAATTAATAAAAATAAAATTAAAAATTTTGATTTTTTTCAAAGTTGTATACGCATAAAAGTGGTCCTGAAGCATATATTATAATATGGATGGAGTATATATTAGTAATTCCTGGTGATTAGTGAGTAATACAGTGTAATAATATATATTTGTTGAGTGAAAATGATTCAATAAAAAAATCAATTGTACAAAGAAAGCGATATGGTTAACAAAAAAAACCCTAAATCGTCAACAAAGGGGAAGAAAAGACAAAAGACAACTAACTAGTAGGATGGACATGCAAAAATCTATGAATATCCTTGACTCTATCAGTGTGGCTAACTCTATCAGTGTGGTTAGCTGGAGCAAGGACCTCATTGACTAATCTAAAAACATTAAAGGACTCTTAACAAAAAAGTCTTCTATTTATGTAGTCCCAAAGCTTCCAACTCATAATGACAAAGGTGATTCTCCATATTTGACTACGTTATTGGAAGTGGATGTTAGTCATCACCCAATCCTTACAAAGGGAATTGAAGAAACTCTCTTACTGTTGATCATCCACGATAAGTTTCCAACCTGAGTAGGCAAGTAGGCACCTTCTCAACACATGGTCAATATCTTCAACACCATTATGGCATAGTTCACAATAAGCATCTTGAGCCATATGCCTCTTGAATATGTTGCTATTAGTGAGCAATTTATCCTGTAAAACAAGCCAGAGGAAGGTTCAAACGTGTTGGGATCCAGGCCATGTCCATATTTCCTTCCATATTCGATTTTTATTATCCCATTTTTCAGACATAAGCAGCTTATATGTTGTTTTTACAGTACAATCTCCAGCGCCAATGAGACTCCAATTGCACTTGGGCATTCGTTTTGAGGGACTTGGTGGAGTTAAGGCAGAGATTTGACTGACAGTATCAGTTGCAACAAGTGTTGAAATTTGCTCCAATCCCATTGTTTATTTGGGTTGACGAAATCCACAATAGGTTTTTGCATTTCTGTTTCAGATAAGGGAGCAAAGGATAAGTTTCCCAAAGGGCCTAAGTCACCCACTCAAAAGTCCTTCCAAAATCTGATTGAATTCCCATCACCTGGTTCTTCCTTGATAGGCAAATTTAAGTCATCCCATATTTTGGATATGTTCTTCCAAAGATAGAAGCTAGAGCTTCTTTTGAGATGACCTTTGTCCTTTTCCTTCCATCTATATTTCTTTTGCAGGACTTACACCCAAAGGTGACTTGGATGGGCTTCAACAGCATAGGCAAGCTTTAAGAGAAAAGCATCATTTTGAGCTTCAACGTCTTTTAGTCCAGCCCCACCACATCCTTTGGGTTGACATATTGTGTCCCATTTAACAAGGCTAATTCCTCTTCTCGTGTTAGAGGATCCCCAAACAAAGTTTCTAATCATTCTTTTGATCTTCAAACAAGTAATATTGGGAATTTTTGTGGACTGCATTGCATACATGGGAACTGATGAGAGCACAGATTGTGCAAGAGTAATATGTTTAGCAAGAGAAAGGGAGCTAGCTTTCCACCTTGCAAGTATCTTTGGTGACTCTTTGATGAAGCAGAGGCACACCAAGATATTTGCCCAGCTGATCAGTGCGTTGAAAGCCCAGATTGTCACAAATGCTTTGGGCATCTTGGTTAGGTACATTCTTGGAGAAGAAGATTTGTGTTTTAGTTTGACTAACACGATGCTCTGATGAAGCACAAAATTCATTAAGAACTCTCTGGATGATGTTTACCTGAGTAGCTTCTGTGGTGCTAAAGAGCACAAGGTCATCAAAAAAAAATAAGTGGGATAGAGGAGGACCATTCTTTCCTATTTTAATTATCTTCCATGCTCCATGCAAAACTTCAGCAGAGATCGCTTGTGAGAGCCTTTCCATGCAGAGAACAAATAGGTAAGGCGATAAGGGGTGTCCTTGTTGAATTCCTCTTTCAGGAAAGAACATAGTAGAGGCCTGTCCATTCTATATAATCCGCATGGAAGTATTAGTAATGCACTTCATGATAATGCCAATTAGTCTAGAAGGAATTTTAGCATCTTTCAATGTGGCTTTAATAAACTTCCATCTTAATCTATCAAATACCTTTTCTAAATCCACTTTAATAGCCATCCACCCAGATTTTCCCCTTTTATTCCGCATTGAATGAATGACTTCTTGAGCAATAATAATGTTGTCAACAATGCTCCTCCCCTTAATGAAACTAGCTTGGTAGGAAAGGATGAGGTGGGGCATGACAGATTTGAACCTGTTGGTTACAATTTTAGTGATGACTTTATAAATCACTGTACAAAGACTAATAGGTCTGAACTCATGCAATTTTGATGATATTCACTTTCAGAATTAGCAAGATCCGAGTATGCTTAAAAATTGGTTCAACTTCCTCACCATCAAACACAGATTTAACCAGCGTAAACACAGAGTCTTCTACTAGACCCCACTATCTTTGAAAGAAGAGGGCATGAGGCCCATCGGCTGCAGGTTCTTTTCAAAGAGAGCCTTCTTCGTCTCATCCTTGGTCGTTGGCAAGAAAAAAAATTATAAATATATTAATGTTCACTTGCTTTCTATAAAAAAAAAAAAAGGTTCTTTCCACGTCGAAAAGAAATAACTCCAAATTTATTTGACATACAAACAAGCCCCACCACCAGCGATTGTTTCCAGGAACCCGCGTTTCATTGGATCGCACACTACTTCGCTTGCGTTCCAAAACGGTTTCAGAACAAAAAAAGAACGGTCTCCAATGGCGACATTAAACGGCTCCCGGTTTGTCGTTTCATGAATCCGTTTCTCTCACGCTCCCCCACTTTGCGTGTACTAGACATCACTCATCATCAATACCCCAAAACTGAATGTACACACTACTGACTGTATCAACTCTCCCGCATTAAAGTCCCTCACCACCCCTTTTCTACTTTTCCCTTTCTTCCTCACTCACTCTCTCTCTCTCTCTCTCTCTCTCTCTCTGTGCTTCCGCACTTCATTAAGATATCCTCTCGGCCTCCATCTTCGCTCTTTCTTCCACCGCACTCTCTGCGTTTCTCCTACTACCTTCAGACGCACTTGTTTGCTGGTGTTTATCTATATCTCTTTGCTTGCCTAGATCTTCTACCGCTTTCCATGGATCTAGAATCCGACCCACCCGCATTGTCTCATCTGTCTTCTTCTCTGTATTCTCTCTCATAGGGTTTTGGACCTTATGCTTCGTCTTTTACTGCAACACCACTTTACAGCTATGACATATCTCTCTCCTAGCTCGCAATGCCATCTCAGAGAGTTTAACTGCCGGCGACTCTTTTGCTGGGCTTTTAGAAGTTACTGGGTATTCACGGCATGGTTAGCTAGCTCGAAGCTGTTCGTTCCTGAAAATGGTTTTCTGTGAATCCTGGTTCGGCGAGAGAAAATGCCAACTTCGATCGTCTTCTTCCTTGTTCTTCTTAATTTGCTTTTCTCTTGCTCAGGTATGCACTTTTCTTTTCCCTTAATATTACCGCAGTCTATACTAGGAAACTGTGAATGCCGCATGTTGTTTGGCTTTCTTACAGTTCGAAAACGATAGGTCCAAGCAAGTGATATGTACTTTCTACCATGACATAATTTGGGTCCGAGTCTTTTGGATTCAAGTTTATTCGGATAAACAGCTTTTTCATTTTCAAAATATAAATGATAAACAACGATTTGATTAGCAGTGGCGCCGCTTCAACAGCTTATACTTCACTGCAATGTATAGCCCTCTTTTTACTTCCTCTACTGTTTGGTTAGGTGCTTGATCTTCGATGAGTTGTAATATAAAGAAGTGGGGGCTCGTCATATGCATGTAGGTTAATGGTTGAAAATCTAAGATGTCGTTGAATCAATATATTGTTTAATGCCAGTTCTATAGCTTGGTGGTACCTGAATAATAGAAAGTGCTAGTTTAGCTGGATTCCTCAGCTTAGGGAGGCAGTCGGTCAAGTGTCAACATTAAAATGGACTTAGTATAATTGGTTGCATGCTCAATTTCTTTTTTGCTAACTTATTGATGATTTTCTTGAACAATTTTTTTTTTAAATCGTTTTTCACTAATAGTTCACCCTGGTCAATGCTGTTGGTAAGCATGGTGTATCGTTTAGCTGTTACCCTTGATCTCTCACACAAGCTTGAAATGAGCTAAATCCAATTATTTGTTTCAGTGTTATAACACATTGGATCTTGCTTATTTTGATTATTTTGGGCAGTATGTATAATTATTTCACCAACAGACTACCTTAGATATGAGAAGTGTTGAACATTTTAGTCTTATGACCTTATCTTTTAGTATCATCCGTACACCTTCTTTTGGGTTAATTCCATTAAATTTGAATCTAGCAATTAGATCCAAGTACTCACATGCCATCTGTCATCTCTATCTTTTCTGCATTATCTACGAAGCTGAGCAGAGAGCAATTAAATGACGTATTTTTCTTGCCATTTGAAGAATAACTTACAATGAAATAACTGTACATAGCTTGTATCTCTCGATTCTACTAATGAGTTTGCTTGAAACTATCAAAATTAATTTATAGGTTCACTTCCTATTTTAGAATTGATCTAGTAGACAATTAAAACTCAAAATTTGCCCCCTCTTTCTATTAGTCAAAGCACTGATGTTTTTGGAATACCGAATTGATATCTATTTTCCTGAGAAACTTAAATGTTTTAAGTAAAATTCTTTGTCATTAAGTGTGGAAATAATTTACTTTGAGTAGTTCTTCATGGCTCCAGTTGAAAGCAAATCTTATCTAAAGACCTTGTCATATTGTTTAATGCTCTTATATATATATTTTGAAATATAAATTCACTTTTTCTACATTTAATTTGTTTTCTGAAACATTTTGGGTAAGAGTCTAGTTTTACGTGTATTATGCGTATGTATGTTGTAAGATTTTGCTTAATCTGATTAATATACGTTGATAGGTAGAACATTAGACACTGTCAACTACAGATTTTGAGAAGCTCAACACCATTGTATTTCAGGTTATTTCTCTTCGACAATAATCATGTCTCCTTTTGCCAAGCCATACGAGCCATTGTCTGTTAGGAAAATGTTATTTAAGTGTGGTATGATGGCAGATTTCACAGTAGATTCCTCATCATCTGATCTATTTTGTTTGATAATTCATTTGAAAAGTGTGACAAATAACTGCACCATGCCACTATGTATGACACTGCATTTTCTTTTCCTGCAGTGAAGTCAGTTTCTACTAGTGTATCCTTTGCTTCAGCAAATCCTGCTAAAACTTGGTTGGTTAAGCCTTCTTTGGGACCATCTTCAGCACCTGCGCCATCTACATCTAGCCAAGGTATATTATCATGAGTTTCTATAACTTGCTATTACGCTTAACATCCTCTACCACTATTAACTTAGCCAGTGTTCTCTTAGGTCCCAGTGAGAATCCTAGACCAAGACATCATCGCCATTTTCGTCATCACCATGGCATGAGACCTCCTTTAGTAGCTCCCTCCCCTTCTAAAGATCAAGGTAATAAGTCAGGTGCCCCTTTCTCCCCTCCTGGGGGCGGGAGGGGTTTAAATATATGTCTGAATAACTCATGATTTTACATTTTGTAGTTACAATCTCTATGTATATGTATGTGCATGACTATGCATGTTTATCTTTTCTTTCTTCCATCTATTTGGTCATGTATGTGGGTCATAGAAATGATGACTTTGTTCTTTGTAACCAAATAAAATGAATTTTATGATTATACTATGTGCTCAACATAGTTTGTATTTAAATGTTTACTTTATATATGGTGATATACTGACAAATCATCGTGAAGTAAAAACAGACTAATGTAGAAGAAATTTTTGAATCTACATTTTGGTTCTTCCTATAAAAAAAAAAGTGAATTCATTTTAAATCATATTTTTCCCTCTAATGGTAAGCTGCCATTGGTACCATAAAATGTTGCTTGCTTCACAAAGTCTTGCTAGGGTGTAAGTGTAATGGTTTGAATTAATGCAATGGTCCTAAACTTTCATCTTTGTGGCAAAATTAAAGCTTCGATTGCTTTCAGATAATGCCTTTACCTGATTGGATTGCATGAATTATTGCAGCCTAGCATTTTTATTTACCATCATAATATTGCTTATTATATACTCATTTTAACATAAAATCTCTGGCAGGCTGTGACCAAGTCTGTAATATTGCTTATTATATATTCATTTTAACATAAAATCTCTGGCAGGTTGTGACCAAGTCTGTACTGAGCCACTCACAGCTACCCCCTTTGGTTCACCTTGTGGCTGTGTTTTTCCCATGAAAGTCAGACTTATGATGGATGTTGCACCTTATGCAGTTTTTCCAGTAATGAATGAGTTAGAGATTGAGGTTGCATCAGGCACATATTTGAAACAGAGCCAGGTGAAGATAATGGGTGCAAGTGCTGACAGTCAAAATCAGGGAAAAACTGTAGTTGATATTAACTTGGTTCCACTGGGAGAGAAGTTTGACAACACCACTGCGGTTCTGATATCTGAGAGGTTTTGGCATAAGAAAGTTCCTCTAAATGAGAGCCTTTTTGGTGATTATGCAGTCTTGTCCATTAGTTACCCAGGTAGTTGTGTTGTTTCTCCTAGTTACATCTTACTTTACTTCATTACTGTCATGTTGTCAGTTAAGAATTGAAGCAGTTGATATCAGGGATTCCATCATCGCCATCATATGGAAGCTATGTTGGAAGTGGTCCTACTGGAAGTGCTGGTAGTCTTCCGATCACTGCCAACTTTGTCAACAAGAACCAGAAAATGAATCTCAGAACCATAGTCATCATTGCTTTATCTGCCTTTGTACTCCTGTTGGTTTTGGTTGTAGCATTTTCCATCACATTGAAATGGAGGAGGATTAGGAGACCATCAAGTGCTGTTGGTCCTGCATTTACATCATCTATAAACAAGCGATCTGGTAAAACTTGTAGTTTTTCTGTTTGAGCCTTTTGATTTATGATGCAGAAACAGAAAATTGAAGATTATGTTGTTTTGATTGCAAAGCATTCTATTATCAACAATACTCAAGTAGGTATTGTCTAAAATATTAGTTATTCTCAGGTTGGTGATGGCTCTTTCTGCAGTTTCTTTCTATTACTAAAGTATGCTTTCCTTGTCATTTGTAGAAGGTTATGTTTGTTGATTGTTCTTCGATAACAGTCTGGTGTTCAGCACTATAGAGTAATCTAGGAGTAATCTAGATTCAAATATTGTCAGGCCTTAAATGAGGGTTTTGCTTTGTTTAGTTGGTGTTAGTTTTTTTTCCGTAATTCACATATATGTGCTTGATGATTCATGCTTGTGACTGTTTTATGACAACTTGTAAGCATTGCTATATATGGGATCTATAAGAGATTTGGGACTTCTATCTTTGGTGATCATTGATATGCTATGCTCCCCAACTCAGAGGAGCGATGTCAACACATGTGAACTTTGTGTTGATGAGTGAGATGCATGCAATTTTGGTATTTATCCTTGTTAATTATAGGAAATTTCATGCTATTATGGTTATCTATTAAATTTTCAACTGCATCATATAGTTGAAGTAAATGTTGAGAATGATGCTTGTAATTCAGGCATGGCCTCTATGTTCTCAAGCAGTATTACAGGCTCAACATCGGTGTCCCTTATGTCCGCCATGGCTCCCTCTATTCTCTCCGTTAGAACGTTTTTACTTTCTGAGCTTGAGAAAGCAACAGATAAGTTCAGTTCAAAGAGAGTATTAGGAGAAGGGGGATTTGGGCGTGTTTATAGCGGGACATTGGAAGATGGGACTGAAGTTGCAGTTAAGCTGCTGACAAGGGATAATCAGAATGGAGACCGTGAGTTTATTTCAGAAGTTGAGATGCTAAGCCGCTTGCATCACCGTAATCTTGTGAAACTCATTGGGATATGCATTGAAGGGCGCAGACGGTGCTTGGTGTATGAGCTAGTTCACAATGGCAGTGTTGAGTCCCATTTGCATGGTAACATTTCTACATCAGTAATAGTTATCCATTCCTTGCTCAATATATTGCAGTGCCATCTTTTTAATGAAATCACTTTGGATTTTTCATTATATTCACCAGGTGTTGACAAGAAGGGACCTCTGGATTGGGAAGCAAGGATGAAAATTGCTCTTGGAGCTTCGAGAGGTTTGGCCTATCTTCATGAGGATTCTAATCCTCGTGTAATTCATCGAGACTTTAAAGCTAGCAATGTGTTATTAGAAGATGACTTCACCCCCAAGGTTTCTGATTTTGGCTTGGCAAGAGAAGCAACTGAAGGAAGTCATCATATTTCTACTCGTGTCATGGGAACTTTTGGGTATGTTAAATATTCTTCACTATCTTTTAGGTTCTGTTTGGTTTGAAGTAATTGGAGGTTTTTTAATGGGAGGGGAGGGAATTGGAGGGGATTAAATCCCCTCCCTTTGTTTGGCTGAAAAAATTGGAGGGGATTTCCCCTCCCCATCCCCTTTATAAATTTCCTCCAAATTGGAGTTTTTTGGAGGGAAGAGAGTATTTATTACTTAATCCCCTTCTAAACCAAACAAGATTTCATTAAAATTCCTCCAATCCCCTCCCCTTTCCTCCAATCCCACCAAATAAGGAAATTTTAAAACCCCTTTAATTATTTCCCCTTCGATCCCCTCCATTAAAATCTCTCTAATCTCCTCCCCTCCATTAAAATCTCTCTAATCTCCTCCCCTCCAATCCTCTCAGTTAAACCAAACAGAACCTTAATTTCTGCAGTATATGTGATTATTTTTTGTTTTTATTTTTATTTCATATACCTTGTTAAGTGCCACGGAACTTTATAGCTATTCTTTAATATCTTTTAATGTTTTTAAGTGTCGTATTATGCTTAACTTTCTATATCTGTGGGTTTACCCTCATATATTATACAATAGTCTCATTATTTTTGCTTGACTCGCTGCTGATTTTTAATTTATGGTTGAGTTAATTAATGCAGTAAATATTTTGACAGCAAACACAACTCTTCTGCACAACGCATGTCCACCCATCATAAGAGCTATTCAATTTGTCATTTCTTTTCCTTCTAAACTCTTTCATATCCGAGAGGAAAAGAGAGGGAATTGTTGATGAGGTTCTATTATGACTTCTTTCTGCTGCATGATTTATGACTTCTGTCTAATGAAATGTTTGGATTCAGTCTGCTTTCCTCATGCCATAATTCCACTCCTTTAATTTGATTCTGTTTGATTTTGCAGGTATGTTGCTCCAGAATATGCAATGACAGGTCACTTACTTGTTAAAAGTGATGTTTATAGCTATGGAGTAGTGTTGCTTGAACTTCTCAGTGGCAGAAAACCGGTGGACATGTCTCAACCTCCGGGACAGGAGAATCTAGTGACATGGGCAAGGCCACTCTTGACGAGCAGAGAAGGTTTAGAACAGCTGGTGGATCCATCATTGGCTGGAAGTTATGACTTTGATGACATGGCAAAGGTGGCTGCCATTGCTTCCATGTGTGTCCACCCTGAGGTCACTCACAGACCATTCATGGGTGAAGTTGTGCAGGCTCTGAAGTTGATATACAACGACACAGATGAGACTTGTGGGGACTGCTGTAGTCAGAAGGAGTCATCTGCTCAGGAGTCTGACATTAGAGCTGATCTTGCTCCTTCAGATAGCAGTTGGTGGAATGCCGGAGGGGTGACCCCGAGGTTAACTTATGGTCAAGCATCTTCCTTCATCACAATGGAATACAGTTCTGGTCCACTTGAAGAAATGGAAAACAGACCGTTTTCAGCTTCAAGCTTGATGGCAGACGAGATGTCTTTACCAATTAGGCATGGGAATAGATCAGGGCCCTTGAGGACAGTTCGAAGCAAGCTATCTTTGTATAGATTTCCCGGAAGTCGGAGTGAACACGGGGGACTTCCTTCCCAGCGTGTTTTAGACGATGGTTACTGGATTTAAGAATTGCGGTTTCTCTGTTGTTTCTTTTAAATGTACAGTTCCACAAGGATCTGAGCCATCGATTAAGTGACTGATATAGTTTAGGCGTCTCAAATTCCTGCGTTTTTCATGTTAAACATTGGGGAGAGACAGAATATTGACTTCTAATTTTGAAACATTGATCATTACACGAGGATGAATTGAAATGTAACATGAACAATATAATGTATATCCTATATCCTTTTTTATTCTTCCCTGCCAAAATTCCGAGATTTGTTCTTCCATCTCTGGCAGTGATCTTCTCCGACCAACCCATCGGAGAATCTGTCCATGCCGCTCCTTCCTCCTCCTCAACAACAAATGTAGATCCAGTTTACAAAATAACAAAAGCCTGCAAACAACCGTTGATCTTCAATCTTCAATCTAAGAATGTTTTCTTCGATTGGCGTTCCTGTTTGGGAACCAACGAACACAACAATCAAAGCTTGTCATTCTTCAGCTCGTTGAAGCTAGCGAACATATTCTTCAATCTTCCTCTTCAACTTGTCATTGTCGCCAGTCCGGATATTGATTCTTGCATTTGGGTATGAACATTTGATAGGAAAAAAAATTAGAATATTTAAAATATCTTTTAGATTTAATGAATTTTATCCTACCCTTTTAGAATTATTAGTATTTATATTATTTTTTATTTATTTTCTATTTTTATGATTTTTTTAAAATTTGAATTAGAATGTTTTAGAATATCAGTGTTTTAGAAATTTCTAAAATAAATAAAATTCTTGTAATCTCTTTAAATTTAGTCGTTAGATTAAATAATTTTTTATTTTATTAATTTCATTAATTTTCTAGAAAATTTCATTGAGTATATAAATACTTATCATTGTAATTCGAATAGAAAATAAGATTGAGTTGAATTTAGTTCAGTTTTAATTATTTACTATCACACTCACATTTAATTATAAATAAGAATAAAATAAGAGATAAATTAGTATCCTAAAAATTATTAAATGGAAGTTACATTTTTTATTAAAACAGAACCTTCTGCAACAATACTCAATTTTTGAACGGAGTAATAGTATTATTCACCACTACTTTCATCAAACGCGTGTACAACGGTCGGCAAGATTCTTGTGACAATGTTATTTAATTTAAGGTGGACCAAAATCATTAATTGATTGGAATGAAAATGAATATCTATGTCCACTTTGTCCAGTGGTTTTATGATTAGTCAAGACCCGGCGTCGAGTTTTTTCAATTCAATCCGTTCTTTATGTGAACACAATTCATCAATCCGTTCTTGGGCTGCGATCTGTGGGAAGAGAGTCCTCCATATGAGTAAAAATGTGAAACTAGGCTTTTCTCTCCGCACGACACTTAGGATGGACAAAATTTTATGATGAAACACATTTTTTGTAGTATATATTTGGTATCCAAAATTTTTAGAACAGAGAGAAAAAATAGAGTACAGTGACTTTTATGTTTTTATATGAACAATATTAAAAAGCATTATTTAATAATCATAAAATTACAGTTCACATTTTTTTATAATTTTTTTCGTTAAAGTTAATATTAATTTTGTGAAAGTTCCCTCCTCTAAAAAATTAAAAAGAGGTTTGTTAGCTCCACCACTACCTTCAATTCCAAGGGAACACTCCAACACATTGCATGAGTTTTTCAACTAATTTGTATTTAATTTTTATTAACTCCTAATATAATAAAACATTGAAAAAACCCATATATTAATTGAAGTTTATAAAGATGTGATTTAAATCATCAGTATAAGAAAGCATATTTAAGAATTAAGATGTAATTTCAGAAAGCATGTTTAAAACAGATATCTTATAATGTAATTTATAGTAAATATTTACTTTAGATAAGTGTAGTTATTTAGATTGTGTCACAACCCAATAGTCTTCTTCATCTACTATAATTAAAAAACAAAATGCAAAAGTAGACTATTATAGAAATCCCATGTTCATTTAGCCTCTTCTTATATAGCTTTAAGTCCCATGTTCATTCTTATATAGCCTCTTCTCGTGCAAGTAGTGGATAAAATAATAGAAAATTATCATTTTATTAGGAAAGAAATTAATCAGCCCACTGAATAATACACATAACAACATATAAGAGAAAGTGTTGATTCCAAATGATGGACAAACCTTCACATAACTGACACCTAGATCTCTTTTTGAATAACCACACTCCAAATTACAAATTACATATACTGGCTATAATGTTTGATGATTCTCATGATGATTCTGAAGCAGAAATCCCCTCAGTTTGCTTTGTTTTCTTAAATTTTCCAACTAACGTAACTCATGTATTATGTAAAGAATAAATACATATAAGATCACCAGTGTCAGCTATAAAGTCTGAGTAATTTGCCAGTACTACATGAGTAGTATTGGTTCAATGAAACAACCAAAGCTAAATAAGGCTAACAATAGAAACGCTAAGCAAGTTATAGCTTATCAGCATATTAAGAGAAAGATAAAGGCACAAAGCTGAATGATAACTCCATCTTTTATATTATGTAACCATAGAAAGGCTTCAAGCAGTGAAATCAAAATCACTAAGAGCACAGTCAATTATGAGAAACTTAAGGGCATGTAGTTCAGCCTTCACTAAAACTTACATATTCATAGAAATCCTTCCAGCTCCACTTGCGTTAGCATAACTTCAATAATAGAATAGAAAAGGAAGAAGTAATGTATTGAAGAACATGTAAGAACTTGAAGATAATGGTATTGTAAGAAAAGGCTTCACCGAACAACAAATAGAAATGAAAATACTAATAGCAATAATTACTAATTATAATAACTGAAAAAACATTTCACCCTTGGGCACAAATTTAATTTTTTAAAAAATAATATTTGAAAAAATAATTAGTTAGTTGGGTATTTTCTTATAAAAGAAATATTAGTATTTTGGTATATTAGATTTAAAATTTTGGGTTAAAGTTTATTGGGTTTGAGTTAAGTTTTCATAGATTTAAAATATTTTTGAACTCAAGTATATGTGGATTTGGATCAAGACTCAAAATGAAGGGGGCATATGAGGGCAAGAGTATAAAATATGAATGGTTGGGAGTGCAAGATGCTAAAATTTACATTATTTACTTGTAAATTTCTGTGTAGACAATTAGTCCCTAGGGCTGGCCCAGTCTAAGCCTAAATTTCCAATTCACCAATCACGTAAATTTTGATAAAAAAATTAATCATGATTTCTTTGTATTTACTATTTAAGTTTGTTTTTCTATAAGCTTAAACATAATAAAAATGTAACTACTTGGACAATTAACATATATCTGTTTTTATTTTAGTCAAATCTCAAACAAAAATGCTCTTTACATATGGCTAAATCAATTTTTTTCATTTAAAATGAGTATCTTTATACATGTTAATTATACGGGCCAAGCCTCGGATTGGACCACAGGATTGGATCATGGTCCAATCCTTAATGATGGGCCACGGTAAACTTGGGCTTGTGTTTGGACCAAACATCTAGAGACAAAAAGTTTTGATATAAGCCAACCAAACTTTGACCCCAGAACAGCTACGGGTGATATAAAATTTGTGACAATCCTTCAAGCATTGTCTGTTATCATTACAACTGTGTCAAATATCAATAATGATTATATGATCATTCCTATATATTGTTTGTACAAAAGAAGGGGAAAAAATTCTAAGGTTGCTACGGCGGTAAAATGAACTTAAAGGCCAAATGGACGTATGACGTGGGAATGGTCAGTACAATGTTAGCAAAAAAGAAAACCTTTATACACACATGCCAACCAACATGCTCTTAAATATTTACCACGACCAAAAAGAGCCAATGTTGGTTGACAAATGAAAACATAAAATATTCCAGCTAATATTTCATATCAGAAATTTCATCCTTATTTCTCCTTGCAATCAGCTATACACCTTACATTTATGAATAACATGCTTGTTTACCGGTGAACAGTGATTGCCTTTATTTTAATTACTAGGAACAAAAATGACTATCTAACACAAAAGAGAAATGCCCATAAAAGTTGTGTCCAAACTTAAATTGCATAGTGAAAATTAATCAAATAAAGCAGGAATAGATAACAAATAAATGGAGCATACCTGCGTATATTGATAAGATGCTCACGTGCATCTTTGATAGCGTTAGAGAATGCTTCATTCTTGGACAAGCTTTCTTCCCATATTCTATCAAGAAGACTTGAATTCCAAAAGAGATGAGACCATATCTTTATCTTTCTCCTCATCCATAACAATTCCTTGCCCAGTTCTCCTGATGTATGAACTCAAGGGCATTGACCCTAAAAAAAAATGAGGACATTCTTTGGATGTCTTCAATATGATTTCCATCTATAAGCAACATGAAACCCTATTTAACTCAATCAAAATAACAAATTAGAAAAATCGAGAAAAAGAATACATTAGATAAGAGAAATTTCACCTCAAGAAAATTCTAAAAACTTGAGTTAATTAGCACCTTATCAAGTATGCAGGTATGACATTCAAGAAATTGCTTTTTTGCTGTGGCTATCAATGGTCTCCTAATACTCGCATCCAAGTATATCAAACATCTTTCATGTTCCTCATGCAATCTTGTATACAATATCCACTAATATTTCTATGCTCTCTCAGTTCCAAGCTCCTGAAGCATTTGTTTGATATCTCCAAACACATTTTTACTGTAGGTTAGATCTGAAACCATTATGTTTATTTCTAAAAAAGGAAAAGACTGAAGATTTCATAGCCAAGACAAGTTAGAACAGAAACACCAACAACATCAGCACAACAAAAAAAGAAACTTATAGCTGACAAAAGATGGAGATGCAAGCCTTCATCCTAATTGACCAAAAATATTTTCTTTTTCTGCATACCATATTAGTCCCATTTGCAATTTCATATACCAGACGACCAGACAACTAATCTGGACTTGAATACACAAGCCCCAATTTCTTTCATTATCGATCAGAAGGCTTATACTTCTGTATCTCCTTATATTGTGTGTGTACATGTATGTGTAAGCCCAGAGGTTAAATAAAAAGAGAAAAGGCTGCAGTCGATGGGAGCACAAACATGGTGGATCTTCCAAGTACATTAAATTAGAGTTCAAAAGGTAGTGCAGATCTGTATTGTACCATTATAGTTAGAGCATGAAACTGCATTAAAAGCCTTAATAAAACATAGTATTAATAATCCATATCCACTATTTAGAAACTTGTGAGAAAATAACCACACTTAAATTGATGTCCAATTCAATCGATTAGCACCCAAAAAAATACGGCATGAATAATCCCCTCATCAAAACTCACGAAAGTCTCAAATGAAGAACTGACTTCACAATTTCTACTCCCTCCATTACTTTTCCCAACAATCCAAGATTCCAAATCCTTGCATCATTTTTGCCAAACAGAAAAAATACGGAGGATATATAGGCCCGACCAGCAACTATTTCCAATGCAAGAGTCATAGAAATATACCTCATTTCAGTGCATCATTGCATCCAACACTTATTTTTGTATAGCTTTCCAAAACATATTAGAATCCAATTCTGTCTAGTAATAGAATCCAAAACATATCAATATTTTTATAGCTAGGAGATAAAGGTTTTGGAAACTTACCTAATATTTACAAGCTTTTGAAACCAATAAAATACAAAGTCTTTACTTCTGTATTTTATACATCTCGCAGATTTAAACTCAATCATAAAAAGGGAAACTGAGAAGTAGGAATCAGCAGTCATAAAGCTATATAACAGTATTGCATGATTATCCCATAAGGGAATGGGCTAGCATAATAAGACCAGCAAGATCTGAGGTGATGACAGGATCAGTAGCTAATCATCTTAAAATATGCAATTTCCACTATACTTTAGCCATCTTCCAACCAACACAAGTACCACGATTACCACTGCCTTATGAGGAAAATAGATTTGCATAAAATATAGCCATGAATTATAATCTGGCAAAACTACCATAATACCATGAATTATCGTGTTGTGTTGATAGCTCAAGAAATTAGAAGGCAGTGCCTTTATTATTATTAAATAATAACATGACAAGATACATGACTTCTTAGATATTCTCTAGCAGTTTGAATGTTTCGGTTCAACCATCTCAGTGCAATATAAACCAAAATTGAAGCTAAAATTACATCAAATAGATTAGCAACTTAAATAAGGTATAGGTATGCTGTGGTAATGGATGCTATCTTAGATAAATCAATTGTTACTTAGCCTTACAAAATCCGAAAGACCAAAATCAATAACCTTCATTAGAGACTCATCACCTTTTGAGACAAAATGAAAATGTTGCAAAAAAATCTAAGATACTCCATTATTCCAATAAAATCATATAGCTCGATTTCTCAGTACTGGTTATTGAAAGGTAGGTTATACTCTAAAATACACCACTCCTTGTTGAGGAGGAAAACCATAAAAATGTAGCCTTAATTGTTTATTAAAGGTCAATTCAATTTTAAGCATTCACAGAAAGTATGAGTGCAACAGGTGACAGAGATTACGGAGTGGATGGGGCTCCATGATGGGAAACAATTGAAGCAGCAAGAACAGCTCTCAAAAAAGCAATCCCTATGCATATGAAGGCATTGACAAAAGGAAGGAAAAAATAATTTTTTTTTTTTTAATGTATAGCTATCGTAAGCCTTGTTTGGTTGCTAGAAATTGCACTAAAAATTTAATTTGATCCAGAACCTATAAAAAATCCAACACTCACAAATTCTTCTTATGTTATTGTTTTTACTGTAACACACAAAAATCTAATAGCTCAAATCCAAAAACTCTGAGGTGCCAAACAAAAATTTCTAAAAGAAAAACAAAAAAATTTCTCATCGATTGATTGAGATTGTTCAATGAAGCAACAAAAACTCAGAGAAACATCTTACCGATGATGTGTGGATCCATGACTTGACCTCTCCTAGCCTAAACTCTCCACCTGGGTTGTCTTGGAGTACCGCTCGCCGGAGCTTGCTTCGTCAGTCGCAGTTGCAGTCGTAGTTGAAATTATAGTGCCCCACAATAAAACAACAACATACTAAGAAGAAAGCGAAGTGACAAAAAATTATAGAGTTCTAACCCAAATCAAGAATAGAGATTGAGCTCATATAGTTAGCAAGAGTCGAGTTATTGAGCGGAATCTGTAATCTCATGAAGCAGATAAAATGGAGATGACAAATAAGAAGATCACGAATGCTATGTATAGTATAAATAGATAAACCCCATGATATTCAATATTGAAATTTATAGAGTTAAAGCCAATAAACATTTAGAATTCGAATCCTTCAAATGAATGCACTCTAGAAAATTGTTGCTCACATTAATGTTAAGGCTATGTTTGGTTTAATCGGGGGAATTGGAAGGGAGGGAATTGTAGAAATTTTAAATAAGGGGATTGGAGGGATTTTAAAATTTCTTTATTTAGTGGGATTGAATGAGAGAAAATTAAGAGGATTTTAATGAAATTTTGTTTGGTTTAGGAGGGAATTGGAGGAAATTGAGTTATAATTACTCAATTTCCTTAAAAAAAACTTCAATTGGGGTATTTTAAAATGGGGAGGGGGAAGAGAATTGGAGGGGATTAAATTCCCCCCAACCTCTTCCAATTTTTTAGCCAAATAAGGAGAGAGGATTCAATTTCCTCCAATCCCCTAAAAACACCCTAACCAAACTGAGCCTAAAAATGAAGATAGCCGCTTTCAAATTTCAAACCCTACAATTGAAATAATGAAGAAGTAGATTTACCAACAATGAGAATGTAGCAGTGTGGATAGGAAAAACTGAGACGGCGGTGCAAACAAGGTGAACTGCAGGTTGGAGAATGCTGTAAATACACGAAGGCTGTAGCAATCTGTTGAAGTGTATTTCTCTTATGAATCTGTGCAGGAAAAATGGAATTAAATTCCGCTAATAGAAATGCTATTTTTGAATAATTCTGGTTAACTTCCAAGGGAATGATACACCTAACTCCATAATTATTCCCATGGGAAAACGATATAGTTGTGGGTATTGACGCTTCTTTAATCTTCTACCCTTCTGTATTTCAGATATAAAAATTATTTCTTTCCCGCCACTGTTCAGTCTCATTGAATTAGGAAATTAAAAAATTATCTATTCTAATACAGATGGGCTAAATCAGCACGTAGCTCCCGTTTCTCTAGATGAAACTGGATAAGTCATACTTACGAATAATGTGACTTATCCATATTCAAATATTTTATATTTGATTCACTTCACTTTATTTTTTTTTCCTATTTCCTCTTTTTATTAATCTTGGAAATCTTTTTCGAAGACTGAAACTACAAATTTTTGCCATTTAACCTAATTTTAAATTTTATTTTTACCTTTTTCAAAGTTTTAATTATAGTAATTTAATTCTATAATTTTATCTTGAATTTAACTTTTATTTTTAAATTTTAATTTTAATTTAGTCTTTAAATTTAAATATTATTTTTTTTACTTCATGAGATTTTAATTTAATATCTCAATTTTATATCACTTGCAACTTTTACTTTAAAATTCGTCTTGTTATAGTTTGAATTTAATTTTTAAAAATTGCTCGAATATGTCTTTTTCGGATTTAACTTTAAGATTTTAAGAGAAAAATGAGTTTTATAATTTTAAAAAAAGACCAGTAAAAGTAAAATTAAAAATATAATTAATATTTAAAATAAAATTAAGGAATTCAATTGAAATCAAATAAAAGTAGTGTGCGTGATTGAAACTTAAAATTATGTTAAAGGACAAATTTTAAATAAAACAAAATCAAAGAATAAAAATAAAGAATTAAACTAAAAATCATCAATATAGTGAGATAAATTATAAAATTTTGAACAATTTAAATAAATAATTATAAATAGTGTGACTTATTTTAAATTCAAGGCACAAAACTATATCTAATTATATAAGCATAATTACTAACTATGAATTTAAAAAATATATTTTGATCCGGATTCATCCAATGATTAAATAAAAGTGAATATATATATTTGATCCCTTAACTTTGAAATAAATTTCATTATAATTCTTTAATTTTTAAAAGTTTCATTATAATTCTTTAATTTTAATGATCTGATAAAAATTTTTCTAATTTAACACTGTTAAACCAGTTAATAAAAAAATTATTTAAATTTATCTCATTACTATTATTATACATTAATTAATATAATCATAATTATTATCATTTTTAGGCTCAAAATAAATAATTAGCACCTTAAAAAAATAAAAGAATTTAAAAAATATGTTAATTTAAAGTATTAAAAATTATAACCTTAGAATAAATTATTTAAAATATTGTGATAAATTATTTAAAATTATTATATTAAAATGAATAATTTTTATTTATTTTAAACAAGTCAAAAAGTTGAAAAATTTAACTTGAGAATATAAAGTATAAAAAATAAATATCTATTTTTTATAATAAAAATATTTTAATATCTTGAAATAAATATTTAAAACCTAAAAATAAAATTTTTAATTTTAAGATTATAATTTTTAACTTTTTTTCATTAATATATTTTTAAAATAGTAAATATTTAAGTTTTAAAATTATTTTTATTATAATTTTTATATTAATTAATATATAATAATATTAATAATATAACTTTTAAATACATAAATTATTATTTTTGATTAGTTTATTTAATAATATTAAAAATTAGGAAGTATTTAATTATATATTACTAATTAAAAGATTAATATAAAATATAATAAAATTAAAAAATTAAAATAAATCTTATCTAAAATTAAAAGATAGAAAGTAGACATTTTTTTTCTATCAAATAAATGAAGATCTGACGTCGTCAAGGGCCAAATGGAACTCGTCAGTGTCAACGAGCACAGCACCATGATAAGCTGAATTATTGCGGGCGAGACTAAGCAGTGAACAGAGCTAAATCAATTTCTTCTAGCCCATGCACGAGATTTCTGAAAAACGCCTCTTGTCGACGAAGAACTACTTGTTCGATCTAGTCATCACCTACTAAAAAGGTTTGGTACTAATTTTGAGTGTGATGTGCTGTAAAGATAGAGATTTAATTAACTCCTATTCCATTTTTTATTTGAAATTCGGATTCGCCCTGCTACTAATAGTTAATCACTGCTCGCTCCCATCCATTTCTATTTTCATTATAATGGTTTAACCTCTTCGTATTGCCCTTTTCTAAATTCGAATATCTGTATCCGTCGTCCTTAGCATAGTTTTTCTTTGTTTCCTTTTCTTGTCACGTCCTGCGATCGATCAACGGCTTTTGAAATTCGAATGATCGATTCTTCTGGCAGAAACTCCGGAATCGATATGTCTTCCGGTCCTCCCATAATAGTGAGTCTCTCTCTTTCTTTCATTGTCATTTTCGTCTTCCTGTTGGTAAAACACGTACGCTTTCGTTGGTGTGTAGTTAGCTAGACCAAGACTAACGGGAATGGGGGACTATTTTGCAGGTAGGGTTTGGCGGGGCTGGCGTGGATTTCTTGGCAGTAGTGGCGGCTTTTCCTATGCCCGACGATAAGATCAGAAGTACTAACCTAAAGGTTTGCTCCCATTTTCTGTTTTTACTAATCAAAACTGCATAGTAAGAGGTGCATTTTGTGAACTTTTTGGGCTCAAACGACGGGCGCCGTTTCGGTTTCGGTCCGTGGAGTAAATTCACGCACCCCTGTGAGTGTCTGATGTGGCACGATTACAGCCACTTCTTTTCTTTTTTTTTTTTCATCTGTATCATATTAAGTGTAGGAATATAATAAATATCACCATTTTTTTAAATTACCATTTTATGATAGTGATGAAGTATTTATATTTTTAAGTTCTTAAAAATTTTAATTTGAATTTAAAAAATTTTGAATTGAAACATGAAAATATCTACTGAAGATTCAAAAAATTTTATTAAAAATGTAATTTTTTTGGATTTGCAAATTTTAACTTTACATAAAATTTTTTTGAGTTTTCATTGAATATTTTTATATTTCAGTTGAAAATTTTTTAGATCCAAATTAAAAATTTTCAGATCTTAAAAATATAAATGTTTTGGTAATTTTTTTTAAAAAATAGTGATATTCATTATATTCCTACACTTGATATAATAGAGATGAAAATAAAAAAAATGAAAGAAGTGACTGTAATCATGCCACATCAGACACTCACAGGATGCTTGGATTTACTCCATGCACCGAGACAGTGCCCTCAAATGACATATTTTATTGAAATTATATGATATTTTTACTTTTTTAAAATATAATTTATTTTCATCTTATATTTTTATTAAAATATAGTTTACTAACCTAAATATTACGTGAGATAATTTTCTTATTTGCAATAATCAGAGACGGATCATGCTATTCCATGATATTAAAAGAGAGAGAGATTATGCTAATCGGATATATGAAACTTAAATAATGTAAAATGTATTTTTTTAAAAAAACTTATATATATAGTTATTCCTTGTGTGTTTTTTGTGTTATTTTTTAATTAAAAGTTAGCATGTAGAATTTTTAATAACTAGATTTAGTCATTAATCATGTGCTTTAATGATTAGACCTATGATGTGTTAAAAAAACTCACATGTTAATTTTTAATTAGAAAATAATACTAAAACTATATTCTATAAAAATATATATATAAGTTTTTTTTTTATCAAAAAAGGAAAATGCATTCTATTTACCTAGTTCATGATTAGTTGTTGAGAGAATTAGAATTTTTTTATCTTTTTTAATATACTCATTTAGACTTGATCTATCAATAAACTAATCTTTTACGTTTAGTTTTAAGTACAATTTTGATTTAAAGTTGTAAATTTTTTATTAAAATATTTATTCAAGTCATCTTAATGTATTTTAATTGAAAAATTAAGATTAAACTAAAATATAATATAGTATGATTTTTTTATTATGTACCAAGAGTATCTAACTCACACAATTGAAGACAAATTCTTTTATAAAATACGATTTGTTAAAGCCACTAATTACTAGAGTTGGCATTACCTTTCTCAATAAGTCCTAATATAATATAATATGACTTTTTGGTTTCATAAAAAAGTGTATATTTTGAAAAATCGAAGAAAAAAAGATCAATTATTTTACTTTTCCAAAATTAACTCTGGAGTAGTCAGAAAAAGAAAAAGAAAATCAACTCCAGTTATTTTATGAAAAAGAAAAAAAATTGAAAAACTAGATTTGCTCTAACTCACGCGACTTCCAAGAGGATTGGGCTCACTTGGTTTTGTTGGCCGCAGCTCTCTAAATGGAACTCATTTCTGTAGCCAATGTGTTCAGAATCATTTTGATGGGTTGGGAATGTGATCAATGCTTAATTCTCTGGTTTGATAGGTTCAAGGTGGCGGAAACGTCGGAAATGCTTTAACTTGTGCTGCACGTTTGGGCTTAAAGCCAAGAATAATTTCTAAGGTTTAATTATGATTTTTGAAGTGTTGTTTTAACATGCCAGTTCTGTATTCTGCATGGTATATCCATGATACTGTGTCCAACCTGATGGTTAATTGCGTTTTCTTCTTATGCAACTTAAAATCACGAGGTTGCAAATGACACTCAGGGTAGGGCTGTTCTAGAGGAGCTAGAAGCTGATGGAGTGGATACATCTTTTTTCGTGGTATGTACATGTCAAAACTAGATTTTGCTGCTTCATTCTGTAAATATTGCTTCTTTCATACCCTGCTATTTTGCTTCTTCTTTTGGCTGTGACAACCAAAGCTGCAAACCAGTCTAGTCACCATTTATCATAAATAGAAGTGCTTCACTCACTTGAACTTTTCCATTTTTTTCAGGTATCCAAGGAAGGGAGTTCACCATTTACCTACATCATTGTTGACAGCCAGACGTATGATATTTTTAAATGATCTATACACATACTTTCATGTTGATTTTTTCATAATTGCTAGCTTGATGGGTTCTGAATATGAACAGTCGAAAATGTCAGTTATTAAAGCTACCTCAGATGTCAGACTGAGATATAATAACAGTCAAAATGTTCTGCGTTGTTACTCCTATCAAATAAACACATAATTTACAGAGGAAAGGTGAATACATTTGTTAAAAGGAATAATATTGAACGATAGTTATTAATGTGATATGTTTTAGCTTCATGGAAGATTTCATCCAATATAAATTGTTATGCCTTACTTGGATGATTGAGATGACTAATAGAAACATGAGCTGCAGCTTTTAGAAATCTATAATGTAAGTTAATTGATCCTAGGAGTTTGGACCTTCAGGAAATCACGTACTTGTATACACACGGCAGGATATCCTCCCATGGTACCGGAAGATCTTCCAAGAGACAGTTTGCTATCTGCACTGGAAGGAGCGAGAGTGGTTTATTTTGATGGAAGGATGCATGAAACTGCTTTGTTCATTGCTCGAGAGGTAATTTCATATGTAGTTTGCTCAAGACGTTGATGGAAAGGCATTCCATATATAGTCATTGAACTGAAAGATTTAATGATTTATAAGGTCGTTTTTTGGGCCAATAATGATTTCTAAGGTCGAGTCATGCAAAATTTCCCTAAAAGAAGAATACCAAATCATCATTCCAATGATCCAATGGAAGGGAGGACGAGCCTTATATTTTAAGAAGAAAATCCTGAAGCTGTTTCATCTTCGAAGTAATGTTACTTCACCAAGGAGTATGGACTACAGTTATTTGCCTTACACTTGAGTTCAGTCAGACTTCCTCTTTGTTACTCTTCCTTTCCTAGTCATGGTTTATTGGCTTTTCATTACTAGTGACATAATATAGTAATATTATTCTGATTTTAATCAGAGATATTCATTAATTATTACTGCATTTATTAACATGCGCAATTTGAAAGTTATTGCATTTCACGTTTGAAGATGGAGAATCCTCTGATGAGCTGTAATTTTTTTTGGGGTTTTACTGTTACAGGCATTTTGCCAGAATATATCTATCTTAGTTGATGCCGAAAGACCAAGAGAGGGATTGGATGAACTCCTGACTATGACTGATTATCTCGTATGCTCGGAAAGATTCCCAAAGGCAAGTAACTCACACTCGCGTGAAGGACAATGTCATACGAAACTTGGGATCTTTGAATCCTCTATTGGCATGCAGATATTACTTCTAGTTTCCAGTTATTATTATTATTATTGGTATTTAAATTCTATATTATTTCTAGATTGTCCACTTCTCTTTAATCTGTGGCCAAACCGCTTCATTTTGTATAATTTGTAGTTTTTTTAATTTGACAGGCCTGGACAGAGGCGGCTTCAATTCCAAGAGCACTAGTTTCAATTCTTTTAAAGCTGCCAACACTCAAATTTGTGATTGCAACTCTGGGGAAAAATGGCTCCATAATGCTTGAGCGATGCGTGGATGGTGAATATACATCTTCTATACATCCTGCTTTCCTGTATTTAATTATCTTTTATAGAGTAAGTTACAATGTACTTTCTGGCAGACGTTCCTCAGATAGAAGAAATGGACGTAGACAGCTCTTTTGAATCCTTAGCGAGGCAAAAGGATGACAGCATAGCTATGCCAACCTGCATAGCATCGGTAATAACTATTGAAACTCGAAGAAATTTCCTTCCTGTTGTGATTGTGCTGAAGTGAACTCTGATGTGTGGGAAATATCTGCTAAGATAGAAAAAGTAGGATCATGGGCGATGGTAAATTTGACTTAAATTCCTTTCTTTTTTTCTCTTAATCATCGCAGTCTGCGACAAAATTTAAAGTAGAAGGGATAGGAAGTGTGTGTGGGAGGTTATATGTTGGGACAGCTGAGAAAATTCCTCCGGCAGAGCTCATTGATACAACTGGTGCTGGGGATGCTTTCGTTGGAGCTGTTCTGTATGGTATGAGCAACCTTTCTTCCCGTGTCATTTCCATAATGCCTTTTACAGGAAATCTTAAATTTCATTTAAATATATTATCGGAATTTAACGTGGCATCGACTGTATATGCAATAATGCAAACAAAATTCCATTTGTGGCCCTTTCATCATGTGGTAAGGTCTTCTTATCACTTAGTAACTTACGGACCTCCTTTTTTATGGCTTATTTGATCAATTCATTTATCGTCCACCTTGTTTGTTCCCTTCATTTGATGATGCAAGTCTTTATTTGACTTGCAGCAATCTGTAACAACTTTCCACCGGAGAAAATGTTGTCATTTGCTTCTTGTGTGGTAAGCAGCATTGTAATAGAAGTAACTATTAACATATGGTGTAATTTGAATTTAGAATTAAGTTTCTTGAGAACAGAATAAACATGCAATTTTATGAGTAACTGCAATATATTCTTTTGTTTTGACGCCTCAGGCAGCGGCAAAGTGTAAGGCTTTAGGAGCTCGAAGTGGTCTTCCTTATCGCAAGGGCCCATGCCTGGCCTCCTTTTGATTTGACAATAGAGACCGTAATCGGTGATGACATCTTCAGCATTGTGTGCGAGCAACAAGGCTTCAGCATACAACTAGAGCTGTCACGTGAGTGAGTTTTTGCTGAACCATTGGCTATTCGCAGTTAAAAATCTGGTTTTAACTGTGTAAATCCGTAGTTTATCACTGCGAGTTGATGGAGGTGTGGTAAATCCCTCATGTCGGCTAATGCGATGAAGAGGCAGATGTCATAATGTCTCTCCTTCAGTGTGTGAAAAAGTAGATGCAAAAACGTTGTGCCTCCCAATAATGTTGTCACTCTCTGGCATCATTTGGTATGCCAGATTATTTTAATGGATAATTATTCTATTATTGGCGAGAAGATCATATGGCACCATCACGATTTGTTTTTTTATACTGTGCAATTTGTTACAACTTTATTAGATATGTAAATTTTAAAGTACAACAGAATATAATATTTAGCAATTAAAGCAAATTGATTATAAATTTCATCATACTAACAAGTTAAATTAAATTAACTCATGCAATAATATTATTATACACAAAACATTGAGTCCAAAAATTCAAAATACATATGTTAATAAAAAAAATGAAGCAAGGGAGTAATGTTATGGGTTTGAGTTATATCCGAAGTTGCAAGAATGGTCCTTCCATAGAAAAATCCTCAAAAATTCTCAAAATCTATAATGGAATGAATAATAATAATTTTTTTCTTTCTAAAATATTACTTATCCTGTCCATTATAAAACAAAAAGCAGTTCAATCTGGCGCCAGCCACAAGTCGCCAGCGAACATGTCGAACCTCTCTACTTTTTTCAATGCCACTATGTTGAACTACTCCCTCGACCCTCCTCTCTCTCCTCCTCTTTCTTCTTCTGGCTACACATTCGCGCTCAACCTATCCCTTCAAGCTCAAGGTTTCCCAGGTCTCCTACATCCCAAATTCCATAATGCAAGTCCCCTTGCTCCTCTCGTAAATCTTCAATAATTATTTGCTTTAAAGTTGGAAATTTTGTATTTAAATTATTTATTCGATTTCTTTTTGAATAATTATTATTCTCACAGTCAACGAAGCGTCCCGGCAAAAATTTCAGGGTCAAGATGTCCTCCGATTCCCTTCCTCAAACCTCCATTGTTGTACGCCCACTCCCCCTCTCTGTCTCTCTATCTTTACGCTTTCTGCCTAGTTTATTTTCTTCGATTCCGTTTGCCACTGAAATGGATGTTTCTGTGTGCAGTTGGGGTGTGGGTCGGTTTCGGTGGATTTCTTGGCAACAGTTGCCGCTTATCCTAAGCCCGATGACAAAATTAGAAGCACCAGCTTGAAGGTAGTTCTTCTTCTCTGGATTTTGGATGAGAAACTGGTAGTCCAAATATCTGAGTAGGAGACAATCGTTTGTTATTTAAAGTCTTGATCAATTTGAGCATTTGTTATTCTTTCCATTATTTAAGAAATGCCTATCTGGGTGTCATGTTAGTATAGCTAAACGTTCAGAAAGCTAATAGCGAGAGTTTTTCTTATGAACATCGCCATGTATTGATTTATCAGGTTCAAGGAGGTGGCAATGCCGGTAATGCTTTAACTTGCGTTGCTCGCTTGGGCTTAAAACCTAGGCTGATATCCAAGGTTCTTGACTAAAGACGCTCCGCCTTCTCTTCCAAAAACAAAAAAAAGATTATGCTATTCTATTTTTCACTAGTCTGTTTTCTGATGCATGGAACCTATGATGCATAACCGTTTAAACCTGATGCAATTATGAGTATGTGTTACAAACGTGTTTGACACCTGTTAGGTTGCAGATGACACTCAAGGCAGGGGCATTCTAGATGAGCTGCAAGTTGATGGTGTAGATACATCTTTTATTGTGGTAATCTTCGTGCATTTATGCAATCTTCATATGACTTTTGTTTATATTTCTTGTATGTTTTCTTATTCTTCTCTGATTGTGTGCCCTGGTATTTGCAGGTTTCTAAGGAGGGCACTTCACCATTCACCTATATAATTGTGGACAGCCAAACGTAACTTTCATTGGCTTATTGCCCTCATAATTTTTATATTCTCCTCCCAACATCCCTCCTCTCAAAAGAAAAGATAAACAAGGAATAAGCATGGCAGCCATGGCTTCATTTATAAATTATAATATGATGACCCTTAACATGACATTTCTTCTCTGCTTATTTCATGGAAGCCCTTTTTGTTGTTACTATAACTTCTATTTCCTTTTCAAGCTATTTTGTTAAATCCAATCTATAATACAGCTTTTCAGTCTCTGTTTGGGCAGCAGTAACTCTTTGTTAGATGTCCATATACGAATCTTACACAATCTTGATTTCTATCAATTAGTATTTTGAGGATCCAATATAGAAAACTTCATGAATTTGGTGGATCATTTGAGATTTTAATCACTGTCAGCATGGTTTTGAATTTAAAATAGTGTATAGGGTAGTATTTATACCATCCATAGAGAAAGTGGAGATGAACTAAATATTTGAAGTCCCACCTCGTACTATCTGTTTTCGTTTCCTTCACTTTTTCCATTTTCTTGTGTTCTGATGGAAAAATTGTATATTGTCTATAAGAACAGAATGACAACTACTTGCTATGATATTATGGTAAATCTTAAGATCCTCAAACACTTGACTAATACTAGGTGTAATTTTCAAGGAAGACCCGCACTTGCATACATACCCCAGGACATCCTCCAATGATCCCTGAAGATCTTCCTGAATTGAGTTTGTTTGCTGCACTGGATGGAGCTAGAATTGTTTATTTTGATGGGAGATTGCATGAAACTGCCCTAGTTGTCGCACATGAGGTTATTACTTATTTTATTTGCTGCTTGTTCTGATGCCAAACTTTAATGAGCCTAATACGTTTTAAAGTTGAAGCATGCTAAATTTAAAGAGATAAAACTTTTTATAAGTTGAAGCATGCAAAGCTTTACTGAGGAAGTAAAAACTTTCGCATTCTATTTATACAAAGCCAACTTTTGTCACTGCTAATAACCTCATATTTAGTATTGTAACAACTCATTACGACAATGGTTCAAGATGGGATAGCACTAGCGTATCTAAAGAAGAAATTCATAAAGGTAGAAACATTGCAAGAAGCTGATTTGGAACTTAGTTCCTTTTACAGCTCCATTTTTTGTTTTCTTTGGATGATAGAGGAGAGTGAGGACGGAAGAAGGGGGCTTCATCTGATGGAAAGTAAATAAAATCTTATATTTTCCAGTACAGGCAGTTCGAAAGGATATACCCATCTTAATTGATGCAGAAAGGCTGAGGGAAGGGCTAGATGATCTCCTGAAATTAGCTGATTATGTAGTATGTTCAGCAAAGTTTCCACAGGTAAGTGCATTATTTTCTTCAAATGTGCTAGTGTTGTTGGAATTGAATGCTGGTGATGCTTGACTTTGCTCATCAGCCTTGTTTTTCACATGGTGAAATGTGGGATTGATTCTAATGACTTACCTTTCTATTCTATTCTATCAGTCGGTCAGTGCTTTTTTTCCCACTGAAGAAACTAGCTTAGTCCTAGCTACAGAGGAAAAGACTACAGTGTTTTTACTGGCTTCTACTGAAATTGAATTACATCCTCTTGTAGTTGTATATGTGTTCTTTCAATTGCACATAAGCAGTGTAGTTTGGTCATGTTTTGTTTATAAGACAGGTATATTCCTTTTCTAATAGTGATGGTACATATTATTTTCTTTTTCTGTTTTCTATTAATTTCATAATTACATATACATATTGTCATTTTTTCTTTTTGGAACTTTCTTTCCAGTTTCTGTTTGCACTCTGTTCAGTGAGGTTGATGTTTTGTTATAAGCATTATTAAGCATGAATGATGTACTTTTCTCCGGTTACAGGCTTGGACGGAGGCATCAACTGTTCCAAGAGCACTTGTTTCTGTGCTTCTACGGTTGCCCAACATTAAATTTGTGATTGTAACCTTGGGACAAGATGGTTGCATAATGCTTGAGAGGAGTGATAGTGGTACAAATGCTCTCCTACTTCTTCTAATGGATTTTCTTTGTTGGTTTTTTATTCTTTTTCCCCGTGCGCGCGGTTTGATCCAGTGCATACATTTGTAAGAATTGTGTTTGTGTTGCATAATTTCTGTATGTTGCATTTGCTTCTAAAGTAAACATGTTTTCACATAGCATGCTTCTTCTTGCAGAGGACCTGTCCTCTGAAGAAGTAGATGTAGACAGCTTACTGGAATCACTGGAGATCAGAAAGAATGAGAACATATCCATCCCAACATGTATTTCGTCGGTAATAATAGTGAAAATCTGAAATCTGGACTCTTTGCTTTGTCATTGTATTACAATATAACTGAAGTGCTTTACAGTTTTGTAAAATTAACACAGCAAATACTGTAGATCATGCTTAAATCATGAGGTTCATATTGGTGTCTTTCTCTTCTCAACAGGTTTTAACCATGCTGATTATAACCTATATTACTCATCACAGTATCAATATAAAATATACAAGGTATAGGGAGCCGTGTTATTCACAGGCTGTGAAGAGTGTGACTTATTTCTGACTCTGTGCAAATGCACGGTACCCACTCTAGTTAATTTTTATTTTGAATTAAATATTGGAGTAAGACAGTTTTCTCGATGGTGTACTTAAATCAGAACTGGAAGAAACAATTATTGATTAAGATGTACAGATAGATGGTATAGGATCTAGTGATATTAGGATGACATTCTATGGTCATAAGTTCATCTTTTGCCAGAAACAAGACCACTTGTAGAAGCCCTGCAATCCTTTGCCAATGTTTGACATCGAAGACACTAGGTCTGAAAGGTCCATCAATATCAATTTGAAGCAAGCCAATATCCTTAAGCAATCTTTAAGTTTGAACAAATTTGTCATTAACTGTTGTTGTCTTACATCATAACTTATTAGTCCGTTTGAACCTCACTTCTCTGATTTAGCCTAATTTGTAACTTCTAAATATTGATTATTTTTCTTAGCCAAAAAGTCAAGTCTAAAATTTAAATCTGCCTGAAGTGATGGCATGTGTGCGTTATGGACCAAAATCTTTTTTTTTTGGGTATTGTGATTCTTTGTATTTTAAAAGCTAAAGAAGTGGGATTGTATTTTAAAAGCTTGTTCAGGCTTTTGTAAATGGTTTAGATCTTACTTTTCCCTTTGATCCACTCAGTCAGTGACAAAATTGAAGGCAGAAGGGATAGGAACAGTTTGTGGGAGGATTTATGTTGGTACAGCTGAGAAAATACCACCATCAGAGCTTATTGATACCACTGGTGCTGGAGATGCATTTATTGGAGCTGTTCTCTTTGGTAATTTATTACCTTTCTTTTAGTTATTTTCCCTGGAGCCTATGAAGTGCCATGCTAATTCTTTGGGTTGTCTGCCATTTTTAATCTGTGGTGCATTATTAAGGTTTTCTGGTTTAGCTGTCGAGGGGCTATTCGCCTCACCCAAAATTGGTTTTGAAAACCACCTATTCCCCTTGGCATAGTGACATATCTACGTCTCCAGAGTGATCCCATTGTGGAGGCACTTCACTATCAATTCCTGATAGAGGAGCAAGGCACAATTTCTGCCAGGAGTAGGGGTTCAACCTTACCACCTCTATTTCTCTTAAAAACTGTTTTCTCAGTTTTAGGGGGAGAAAGATAAAAGTTTTCCACGGAATGGAGATGTTTAAAATATTAATTCCCCTCTATTCTCCCTTTAGCTTGTCACATATGACTGGGGTTTATTTTATTTTCTTACCTGAAGATTTTCAGAAAATAAGGACTAAGGAAACTCCTGTTTTTATGGAAATTCTTATGTGTAGGTGGTAGGAGGTGACTATATATAGAGGAGCAGATGGCAACAATGTTGCCTCTGCTCCTGAAAATCAGATGGAAAAAAAAAAACCATCATAAAGGCAACGAAATCCTATGGTCCAGAGAAAGGAAAAAAGATGTTGGCAACCCACATTGTCAGGCAATAAATAAAACAAAATAAATGCTTGGGATTTTCAACATTTACTTATTATATCCGTACATTTTTGTGCTTTCAGCAATCTGTGCCAACTATTCCCCAGAGAAAATGCTATCCTTCGCTGCTAATGTGGTTAGTGGTCTTGTACTCATGTACGCATCTTGCAGTATGATGGAAAAGGTTTGTTATATACGTTTTGATGTACATTGCAGGCCGCTGTCAATTGCAGAGCCTTAGGAGCACGAAGTGGTCTTCCATACCGTACAGACCCACGCCTGGCGTCCTTTTTTCAGTAAATTTAAGCTGTGATCTTGCCTTTGGCTAATGCAGGAGATGTTGCCAGTGGGCTATTTGATTTTCTATTAGTATGAGTTAATAATAGCCTTGCATGGCCTATCATTGGTTGAAAACATATTGGTTTCCATATCTCTACTAATCTCCACTGATATGGATGAGGGACTTTTCCCCTTTTCTTTCATTTCTTAAGTTGGATTTTTTGTTTGGTCAGGATTTCTTAAGTTGGATTGGATGCTTGTATCTATCGCCAATTTTCTAGCAAAACGAACTCCTTCCATGAATTAATATGAAATGTTCCGATACTTTAGCTACTGTGTCATTAACAATGATGATGATGATTGAGCCCTTTTCTCCCTTTTTGTTCGGTGAGCTTTATCTCATTATTTTTTATTTCTTATATGTGACGCATGTTTTCTATATCATCTCACACATTGTTGTCTCTTTTTGTGGTCATTTAAGTTGGAAGAATGATATCCTTTTACAGGTGGGGGGCGCACACACAAGGATCTTGTTAAACCGAAAAAAGGGGATCTTTCTATTTTCTGAAAAATATTAAAAGTAAAGGAAAGAAGGGAATTATCAGGTGAGCTGTTGTTTGTGGCTAATAAATACCAAGCAATACTATTTGTCAATAAATTTTAGTAATTTTTTTATTCAGGCTGAAAAAAATATGATTTTTTTATTATATAGGCTAATGTATTAATTGCCATACAACTATTTTGATAATGCTGTTACAAAATTTAAAAGGTAAAATTATAATTTAAAAAATTTGAATGTGAAAGGGTATTAGTAATTAATCATCAATATTAATTAATATATCATTGTATAAAATAAAATCTATAACTAAGATATACAATTCACAAGTCATTAACAAAGTTACTTATTTTTCAAGTTCAATGTAACATATGGTGAAAGGTGGCAAGTTTATATGAATTTTTAAAAAGTTTAAATTTGAAATTATTTAACTATTATTAATATAAATATAGATTGTAATTTTTTATTGTTGTTGTCTGGAGAATAATATGGACCATGTTACCTTTTTTTTAAATTGATTAATTTATATGATCCTCTGATTTAAAGATGGGAAGAAAACTTTGATTTAAAAAGTGTTTAACATGTTATAAGTATTATATTTATTTTCAATATCTTAATAAAATTATAAAACCACCATTTTCTGTTACATCGAAATATTTTAACTCTAGAGTCTAAATCACTATTCACACCTCATCCAATCCCTATCACTTAGCTAATTAAAAACATTTTTAAACTGATAAGAACAAATACTAGCGTACTACTCGTAAATCTTAGCAGGAAGGTGGAGAAAGGCGGACTAATAAAAGTGACATGATCGTCTCCCAAATCGAGTCGACGGCCAATTTACGGTTGGGCCTAGCAGGCTAAGAGCCATAAGCCATCCGATAGTCACCGGCTCACCGCATATCGTACTCAAACATACGCTATATTCCTACCCAAAAAAAAAAAATTGTATATGTGCCAATACCCCCCAAAAAAACATTTCATGTTCTCTCTCTGTCTCTCAACTCTAGGCCCGGCGCTTCTCACTCTGAACTCCGAACTGCTGTCAACGACAACCATGTTTAAGCCGCTGTATCTTGCTCCTTCCAATGCCGTCGCCTTCAATTCATCCTCGCCTTCCCTTTCTTCTTCGACCATTCCAATTCCGCGCACCCACTTCCTTCTCCCGTGTTCTAATGTATGCATGATCTTTTTTTGATTACTTGTCGCTTCACGCCTTCAATTTATTCTATTATTGGATATCCTTCTCTGTTACTCTTTTCTTTCTTTTTCCAGTCAACGACGTTTCGTTGCAGAAATTTCAGGGCCACAATGTCCTCTTATGCCCCTCCTCCTCCCCCCGAAAGCGGCGTCGTTGTACGTCTCACTTCTATTTCATAGCTTTTTTAGCTAAACTGAGACGAAGGCATATTTGTTATGTATGTGACTATAAGAGCAGGTGGGGTTCGGAATGGCCACCGTGGATTTCCTGGCTACTGTGGATGCATATCCCAAGCCCGACGACAAGGTCAGAACCACCAGCTTCAAGGTACACACTATAGTTGACACTTAATCCATTGGTTTGGCTTAGGGATTTTTCCTGTTCGAGAATGCCTTTAGAATGCTGTATCATTTCTTCAACGTTGCCTTTCTCTTTGCTACGTTGACCTCTCGCAGTTCTGTAGTGGCTCGTTTTTGTGTTAATTCTGTGTCTCACATGAGTTGTTAAACTTAAGCAAGAGATTTGATCATTTTTGTTTAAATTGGATTTTCTAGATTCAAGGAGGTGGCAATGCGGCTAATGCTTTAACTTGTGCTGCTCGCCTGGGGTTAAAACCAAAGTTGATCTCCAAGGTTTTCCACTATCTTTTGCATCTTATGCCTTAGTCCATGTTCTGAGGTGCAGAGCGGGGTTGAATTGTTTATAATCTGTGGCAAACTATTTTCTTTCTTTTTCGTTTTTGGCATTCCTTAGGTTTCTGATGATGCCCAAGGCAGGGGCATATTGAAGGAGCTAGAAGCAGATGGTGTGGATACTTCCTTTTTTGTTGTAAGATTCACATGTGTGCGGCTCGTAATCTTGAAAAAATGAAGAAAATTACTTGCTGTTTCATGATCTTCGCAGTATCTCTCTAGTTTCATCTCCCTTGCTTTTGATCTACTGCATTTGGCTGCCTTTACTTTTTTTTCTTATCCGCTCATCAATTCCTGCGTTGGAAATTTGCTTGTTCAGGTCTCCAAGGATGCTAGTTCAACATTTTCATATGTACTTGTGGACAATCAAACGTAAGGCAGTTGCTAGTATGGTTTGCCCTCTGCAACCTGCTAGGATTTTTATGAGTGACTTTTATAGCAATATGAAGAATTCTGCGGATTCAAGGCCTAAATGGCATCATGACTTACAAAAATGAAAAAAATACAGCGATCTTATGCCTAAGCTTAAGGTGTTCAAAACTAATTTAAACCGATTAAACCAATCCAAACCGAATCAAACCTACCAGAACTGATCCAAATCGAACTTAAATCAGGTCTATTTCGGTCTTTTCACTTTTGAAACCGAATCGGTTTGATTTGGTTCGGTTTTAGACATTTGGAACCTGAACTAAACCTATTAATACTTTTTTTATACAATTATAATATATTTATTTAATACATTTTTTTATTTAATACATTTTATATGTATATTATACCCATTAACATATGTCTCTTAAATTATAAGCTTATGAATAAGATTCTAAGACATTTATTAGATAAGGAGAAAAAATATAAATTAGTGTGTTGTTATAAATAATCATGTGAAAAAATATTCACAAAATTTTTACATAAAAAATTGATGTTTGTGTAAATTATTTAAATATAATTTGTGTTAATAAAGTATCTATATGGTACGTATTTAATTTAATTTTTGGAAAAAATGCTACTTTTTCTTTTAAAAAATTCGTTTTAGTATGATCTAAACCGAACCAAACCGAAATGGAAACCGAACCAAACCAATCTAAAAGAAAGCCGAATAGGTTTTAAAATTTGCCAAACTGATTGATTTGGTTCGGTTTGGTTTTTGCCCAAAATCAAATCAAATCAAACCTTTGAACACCTTTACTTAAGCATATAGGCATTTCAGCTTGACCAATGTCCTATCTAATTTCTATATTTGTAGTCACAAATAGAGGTGTATTGATTTGTTGATATTCAAGATGAAAACTCGCCTTACTGATAATGACTACTGGTTTGAGAAATGCAGGTGGCCTGGCAGAATATTTAGATGGACAATGCTTCTCCATAATTTTTTTTTTGTATAATTAATTATAAATTCTTTATATTCCCTTTCTCACCCAAATGTATATGAATATTCTTTGGCTGAGTTTATGCATTAGAATAGACATAAATTCTTGCACATGCTTGAGGCATTTTACCAAAGATTTCTTTAAACTAATTTCAAGTGATCCTTTCAGAAAAACTCGTACATGCTTCTATACCCCTGGAGACCCTCCGATGATGCCAACTGACCTGTCTCAATCAATCCTATTATCTGCATTTAATGAAGCTAGATTAGTTTATTTTGATGGGATATCAACTGAAACTGCACTATTTGTTGCGCATGAGGTAATCATTTTCTTGCTTTGTTTTTTTGTAATCTCTTTAATAATAGAAACATTATTTGCATTCACAACCTTTTTATTTTGATCAATTTTGGCACCAAAGCCTAAAGTGACTCCTATGCAGTGGATTGCCCAGCTAGTCTGTATTTAGATTTTGTAGTGATGCATGTACTTTCTATTCTTTTGAAATAAAAATCAAAAGTTGAGATAAACAGGAGTCAGCCATAAAATATATAATAAAGAAGAAAATATCAGTTGGCCTTGACCCTTCTAGAAGACTGTCAATTTATTGTAGAAGGACTTGAACAAGGTTACTAGGTATCCTTATAGTTGGTACATACTGTGATAAATGTAAGTTCACGAGGCATTGCTGCATCCAGGCAGATGGATATTGAAATCATCAATCTTGTTGTTTAAAAATATGTTGATTTTCCAATATATTTGTTGAAGTCTGCATCCTGGTATTTGATGAACTAAAATAATTTGATCTCTCTGAAAGTTATTCAAGAAGAAAGGGAAGTGACCAAATAATATTTCTCCAGCTTGGTGAATGGGACTAGAATTTTTATACTTATTACATGTAGCATGCATGGTTTCGAATGTGGTCCACCTAGTAAGCCTGGGAAGTTGTGGGGCTTTGGAGGGAATCATCACCATTATCTGGATTTGAACAGTAAACAGTTGTCATCGAATTTTTAAGCACAGGCAGCCCGCAATAATATATGTATTTTAGCTGAGGCAGAATCAATGAGGGCAGGATTGGATGAGCTATTGAGTCTTGCTGATTATGTTGTATGCTCTGCGAGTTTTCCACAGGTACTTTAATTGTTCTTCCATTAATATCAGGAGCTTTTAATTGACTCTTATATGTTGTTATATGGATCTATTTTGACTTTGGATGATTTATGAATTCATGAGTATTTCAATAGATAGGACTTACTACAATTGTATGACTTAGCTTTTAAACACCTGTAACAAACTGGTTAAAATTCAAAAGTTGAATATGCATTGTATTTTAAATAATGTTCCTCTTCAGAGATCAGACACATTCCGTATACATTTACTTCCAATTCATGTTGTTTTTCTAGAACAATATGATGATGAGGTTGATTGTCTTTTAGATGGGATTGCTCCTTTAGTCTACATGTATGATACGTCAGTATGCATGCTTCTGCTTATGTTTAGTTCTTTGAATTCTAGTGTACTTGGTGCATTATTTGTTTTCCTTTTGTATCAGGCATGGACCCAAGCACAGACTATTCCAAGCGCACTAGTTTCTATGCTTTTGAGATTGCCAAATATCAAATTCGTGATTGTGACTCTGGGTGAAGATGGATGTCTAATGTTGGAAAGAAGCATAACTGGTGAATGTGCATTTGGCCCTTTCAATTTAAGTTAGCATAACGTCATAAAACTGTTGCTTTGCATTTTATATTTGTGTTTTTCAAGCAAATATTTTTTAACTCCGGACTTTTAATGCCTGTTCTGGCAGAGGGTGATGACATAGAAGAAAGGGATGTAGACAACGTGATAGAATCCCTATATAGAAGGAAGGATGATAGTTTGGTTGTCCCAACTTGTATATCATCGGTAAAAATATCTGTGTAAACTTAAAACTCTTATAACCTCTAAGTTAATAATTTAATTTGAAGACATCTTTTTCAATAACATTAGCATTGAGTTGGAGGATCATGTTCATTATGCCTTTTTTTTTTCTTCCCAGACTGTGACGAAATTAAGGGCGGATGGAATAGGGACAGTTTGTGGGCGTTTATTTGTTGGAACAGCAGAGAAGATACCAGCTTGTGAGCTGACCGATTCAACTGGTGCTGGGGATGCATTTATTGGAGCCATTCTTTATGGTAGGTGTAGTCCTAAATCTGATATATGCTCTCTCCATGATCGTCTTGGAAATAGAATCAGCTAGATGTAGAACTCGACATGGTGACATTTACTAGCAACTTTGCTCTAGTTTCATTTGGCTTTATTTCTTCCTGAAGTTACCTACGGATTCAATTCTCCAGTTGGTTTGCTCTTATTTTCTCTTATTATAATTTTTTTTTTGCCAAATTGCTCTTATTTTCTCTATCTAGCTAGTGAGCTGTAGTTTGTAAATAAAACAATAATAATAAACTTATAAATGGTAAAAGGAAAAATTATAGAAATGTGTAAATTGTTAGAAGAGATTTGGTATACTTATGCTCTCTGATTTATTTTGTAGCTATCTGTGCAAACATGTCACCTGAGAAAATGTTGCCATTCGCCTGTCAAGTGGTAAGTTGCTTCTAAATCAAGAGAAAACGCTATCCATATTTCAAAGTGACCAATCAAACAAGGAAGGAAAATAGGAAAGGTAGAATGTGATTGCATGACATTTTTGCTAACTTCATAGTGATGGCTGCAGGCAGCTGCCAATTGCAGAGCTTTGGGTGCTCGAGCAGGTCTTCCTCACCGTACTGATCCCCGCTTGGCATCCTTTTTAAGCTAGATATTTTGTACATTTCTTATGTACTTGTGCTGAAATAATGACTTTTGTACATTTCTTATGGGAACGTGTTTATAGAATTGGGCAAAATCATTTGATCAATAAAGCACTTGACATAGATTCCCCTCGCTGATGTTTTCCCCCCATTATATCAAGCCTCGGATCAGATGTGTGAATTTAAAAAAAGAAAAAAGAATCATGGTTATTTTGTTAAGAATTTTTCTTTTTTTTAAAAAAAAAAAGTGGATTTACAGAATTGAAAAAATCACTTAAAGGCGGTGGTAGTTCAAAAGTCCATGCCTATGCCTCCAAAGTTAATTGTATTTTTTAATTTATTGAGGAATACTTTCAAATCAACTAATGCCTAAATACCAATATATAAATAAAAACTAAAAGGCCAAAAGAAAAAAAAAATCGTACTTTTAAGTAATGAGAATTTTTAAAACGCCTCCAAACCAATATATCAAATTCATATCAGGTGATTCAACCTGAAAAAAAAAAACGAAATCCCGTAAATATGAAATTGGATTAATGTTCGTTATTTATTTATTCATTTAATTTTTTAGAGTCAATTTTTTGGAAAAATTGTGAAAAAAAAAACCAAAAATGGAAATATTTGGGAAAAGGAACCATAACCTGTAGCTACAGTAAATGAATAAAAAATTGATGTGAATTGTCAAAATTACCCCTAGCTTTTTTTTTGGGGGGGGGGGAGTGGAAATAAACAGAGAGTAAGATAAATGAAATAACTAGCGTAAGCTCCTAGAGCATTTGGGGGAAGAAGACAAAGCCAAGGTGAGGTGACATTCAAAGTCAAGGGTGGAGAAAGTGAACCCACAGGTGAAGGTGAGATCTAAGGCCACAAGAAAGAGAAACATGCAAAATTTCAAGGGTGAGACATTTAGGGGAAAACGAACACCGTCCCCATTGAAGGAGGAGATGGCCATGTGTATTTTGTAGGCCATCATATTGGGAAAATGTTACTTAATCATCTTCTGTTATTTTGTTAACTATCTTTGGAATCATCAGCTTTATGCAATTTTCTTTGTCATTTTTATTTTGTCTGGGTGCTGATTAGAAAGGAGTATGGTTTGACTATTTGATTGTATCATTTTGTATTAGCTCTAACAATTGATTTAGTGAATTATTGGTAGGAGAGTAGCTGATGCTTCACATTGTCACTTTATAATTTGGAATACTTTCACCATCCATGAAGCATGATAAAATGGCTAGTTTAAGATTCATGCTATGTGTTTAGGACCAAACCTGCTTAAGTGTGAATTATTTAATTTAGATTGACTTTGTTTTTTTCTTTTTTTGCTTACTTCACATTGTAGAATTCCTTAAGCTTCTTCTTCCTAGAGGTCAGTCTCAGGATTAATATGAATTTGTAAGGACTCATTGCTTATGAAGTTTTGCCTAGTCATTATTCATGCTTTACTTTCAATGAATTCTCAGTGATAATTGTATGTTAATCTTGACTTTCCTACTCTTCGTTAACATTTTTGCTTATATTGGATTGCATTACTTGTGAATAAAGTTCCAATACACAAC
This sequence comes from Adenanthera pavonina, assembly GCA_026686845.1. NCBI lineage: Eukaryota > Viridiplantae > Streptophyta > Magnoliopsida > Fabales > Fabaceae > Adenanthera > Adenanthera pavonina. The sequence goes on from JAIVEN010000017.1 coordinate 34,043,046, forward strand.
CTTTATATAAGACACACTGCTAATTTTAGTTGTAATGTTACTGAAATATCAATGTTGTGGGAGATTGTATGTTGGTTAACACAGGGACATAGTATTAGCATTATAGTTCCACCAGTTTATTTGATGGTCACGTCCAATACTAACCCTATTAATTTCGAAAAATGATCAACATTCATAATATTTGAATTGAAAATGTCAAATTTTGTGGTTTACTATTATTCGCCACCACTTATGGGCACATCCGAAACTTACAAAAGTCAAATATTGAAAAACGGTCAACCACTCTCATTTTATAACTACATGTACAAAAACATGTGGTTGACCAATTTTAGTAGTTTGTCCACCATGGTGCATGCTCTTGGATACATCTGATACTGACCTAAGTCAATATTGAAAATGGTCAACCACCTCTATTTTATAACAACATTCATAGAAACTGTTGGCCGACCATTTTTTTGATGTTTCGTCCACCATTATGCATACTTTTGGGCACGTCCAATACTGACCTGAGTCAATATTGAAAAGGGTCAACCACCTTCATTTCACAACAACATTCACAAAAACTGGTGGTGGGCCATTTTTTTGCGTTTCATCTACCATAATGCACAAGCTTGGGCACATCCAATACTGACCCAAGTCAATACTGAAAACAATCTACCAATTCCATCTTATAACTACATTCACAAACTTCATCCAGCAAAGTCCACACGTCCAAGTCACATATGATACTGACACAAGTCAATTCCAAAAATGGTCAACCACATCGATTTTATAACCACATTGATATAAACTGGCAGTGAGCCATTTTTTTTGTGTGGTTTGTCCACTAAGATGCATAGATCTTTGCACACATTTCATACAACGATTGACCAATAACAAATATGAATTGAAAAAGTAAACTTTTATAGTCGATCATTTTTTATTTAAGAACTTTATTAGAAGTAAACTAGATGAGAACTCTATAAAAAAGAGGATACAAAGCCTCTCATTTCTAAAACTGAACTACATGACTACAATATGACAAGTAAATCACATTATAACTATATGTCATACCCGGAGAAATGCGACGTAGACTGTCACATCTTATATTTTAAAGATTTTCCCATGAAAACTACTCGGTTTTAACGTATAAAATAGTCTTTAAAAATTTGAACCAATTAAAACTTTAAAACTTCCTAAAACTGTTTCTCGCAGCTTTTCAGTTTGCTGTGCAGTAATTTTTCAATAATCATAATTAAATGTAGAAAAAATATTTCTTAGTGGTTCAAATGTCTAAAAATCTTTAACATCTTTAATTTTCAGTAAAAAATCAGAAACAGGGAAATTAACGCACAGATTTGTACAATTTATTTAGTAAATATTACTATTCATTTTCGCATCTCTGTTTCTATCTGAAAACTGAACCTCAACTTTGGAAATTTATTTCTCTTATCATACAATCCATTTGGTGCATACTTAATATATTTGGAAAGCTTTATGTGTCTATTTTCTAACCATATTTTTTTATACATTTATTCTAATTATACTTGTCAAAGCATCAACATATATCATCAGAGATCAGAAATAATATCTATTGGAGTAGTTTTAGAAAAACTTGAATAACTTCCATTATATAAATCTAAATATAGCTAAAATAATGTTATTTTGCTCCTGAGACATAGATCTATCAATATATATAGACACCAGAATTTTTGGAGGTATATTTGATTTTATACAATAGTTTGAATTAGACTATACAAAATAAAATATTAATAACTTTCAGTAAGGTTCCATCATCATTATTTTTTATACTCCACATGCTTCCATTTATCATGATTGGACCCAATCATTGGTTAATTATGGGTTGATATTGCTTAGTAGTCAACTTGTACTGACCATTATATCATCACAAAAACATTTGAAGACATATAAAATATAACATACTTTCATTAAATCATCAAAACTTCCATACTATTTAACAAAATTTCGGCAACATAACAGCTCAGTAAATAGGTATCCCAGGGCTTAGCACTTAATATAAAATAGCCACCAATCATGAAAAACATTTATAATAACAACATGGTATCATTTACAAATAATATCAGTATATAAAACATTCATAAACAATAATATTAAGTAAGAGCAATAAACTACCTTTGAGATTTACTAACTTTTCTTTAAACATTGCTTTCACTTAACTTTAGATCACTTCTTTAACTTGATTGAAGTTTAGAGTATCATTAAATCTTAAGTTAAATGAAAGAAGAAAGATACTAAAAGAGATGAGGAGAAGAAACTTATCTCTTGGAGACCTCCTCTAGCATCTCTTTCCTTCCTCTCTTCCTTCTCTCTTTATCTCTCTACATGCCCTTCCTCCTTCTCTCTCTAACACACTCTTGGTGTTTCACAAATGTGCAAATGGCAAGGAGGAAGGGGTCTATTTATAGGAAAAGTGGATGAGTGTAAGCCCTTGGATTGCTTCTTAATCTAAGGGCTTAAGTTTTTCCTTCAATATTTTATGTTACTTTACCATTTTACCCCAAGATATTTTTGGTTTTATGAGAGGAATGGATAAGGGCATTTTTGTCCAATGATTTTTGGCCAAAAAGTCAAAAAATTGATATGTACTTTTATTACTTTATTATATTTATTTGGATCTTATTTGTGTACTTTTCCTAAGTTTTCCTTTATATCCTGTATCTTTATTTTTTTACTTTATTTGTGGGAGCTATCTTCTTTTTCTCTTTATTTTTTCATATAGGGTCCACCTGTCTTACTTACTTTTTACTATTCATCTCCCATGTCATTTACTATTTACATCATTACATGAGACTTGTATTTTATCAAACTTGTACTTTTTTCTTTTCAAACTCATATAACCAGTATTACTTGTACTTTTAACTTGCATCGGAGTATTATAATATTATTTTCTCTCTCTTCTATTGTAAAATGACCATTTTGCCCCTATCTTTTGGTAAAATGACTACTTTACCCCTTTAAGTCCCTTTTTAATATTTTTATAATATTTTGGGTCTTTAATCTATTTAATTAAATATTTAGACTTCCCAATCATCATAAATTAATTCAAAATAATTTAATATCTTTTGTAATATTATCTAGTCATAATATTCATACATGAAAAATGAGGATGTTACACGGATGGCGCGTGTAGAAAGGAGAAAGAAGAAAAAAAGAGACAAATCGAGTTTCTTAACGAAAATTTACTTGTGATGAGTCATCACCAAAATTTTGAGAAAAATTTTGGAAACCCAAATCAAGAAGGGAAATGATGGTATGCATAGTTCGAGTAGGGTTTGAGAGTCAATTATGCATGGGAAATGTGTTAGGTAGTCCAGGATACCTGTTCCTAATAACAATTATCTTAAATTGATTGTGTAAATCAATATGGTTTTAAAGACATTTTGATTTTCTTTTATTATTCACATGAGGGAATAAAGGTAGAAAAGAAAGAATTAAAAGAAATTTAAAGGATAAAATAAAGAAAAGGAATTTAAGAAAATTAAATTGGAAAATATTTCTTAAGTTAAGGAAATTAATAAAATGAATTAAGAAAATAAATTGAAAAATATTTATTTATTTAAAAAAGTGGACTTGACTCAAAATTATAGTATGAAGTCTACGTACCCTGCGATAGGATCAAAGTCTATGTAGTTGAGGCGAAAAATGCATGTTTGGTGAACATTTTTTAATTGTAATTTTGTATAATTTTATAATAAGAGAAAGTTGATTGAAAATAATTTACTTTTTTACAAACAAAATGATTTTATGAAATTTAAGTTGGTGTGTTTTAATTTACATAAGATAATTTAATTTCGCTCCCTTATTGTTATTTCTACTTAATTTTGGAAATACATTTTTTTATTTTTAACTTTTTGAAAAATTCAACAATTTTTTTTGTACTTTTGAAAATTTTTCCTTAAAAAAAAAACAATCTATCTATTGCTGACTCACAGTCATACCCGATAAGCCGATTCCTTAAGTATTAGTAGAAGTTCTAAACCTTGCAATATAAAGATTTTATAAAATATTGAGAGCAATAACCAGGAAAACAACTACTATTATTTATGTGTGTTTTTTCTTTATTATTATTATTTTTTATTTTTTGTAATAAAATTTGGAAAACCTATTGTACTATTGTTATTTATTATTTTGAAATGTAATTAAAAACAAGAAAACATTTTAAACAGATGTTATACATTTTGATATATTAAGTATGATCTAATTAATATGTTTATGTAGAATCGCAATCTTACGTGACAATATGGCTAACCAGAATATCTACGTGGGTTATAAAAAATTCTCGTGGTGAATTCATTTAACCGATTATTATTATTATTATTATTATTATTATCATTTTTTAATAATATTATTATTTATAATGTTTCTATTATCATTTTTGTTTATTATTACTGTTATTTATTGTCATTGTTATTTATCTATTTATTTTATTATTTTTATAAAGAAAATTTTAATAGAAAAGTCATGGTAACTTATTATTTCAAATAAATCCTTTTAATACACTCGTACAGCCCTATAGACTTGTATAGTGTAATTGTTTAAAAGCCTGCAAAGACTTCAAAAATATTCATGACCAATTTTAAAAGCAAACCAGAAGAATATATATTATGTCAAATATTTACAAACATGTAAGATTTTGTGATTGTGTGTGTTACTATGTAAACTCATGTAATTTAAACACAATCATAAGATGAGGAGATGTAAACTCTTATGTCTTCCTTTTCTCCTTGCTTTAAAGATGAAAGTCCAATTTTTACACTTGATCCATGCTCCCGTGATGCTCCCTGTGCTTGCCTTTGTGTTCCTCTTTTACCTTGATGAGGATGACTCACTCTTTTCAAGCTTGATTTCACGCTCTCATTATGCTCAAAAGAAAATAAGAAGACATGAATCAATTTCTAGCTTGAAACTTTCATTAATAAACTATCATAAATACCCCAAATCTTTATTCAAATATGTTGGAAATATAATTGTAGCCATAATGCTTGGGAGTCATGCAATCTAATTAGGTTACCCTTCTTATTTGGACTCAAAGCTAACCTAACTTACACAACAACTTGATACCAACCCCACAGTTGAATTCAAGTAAATGCTTCATATTAGTAAGTTGAGAATATAACTTTGAATGATAAAGTTTGGTGGGCAATATTTTTCAAAAGAAGAACCATTCATTACTCTTGAAACTTCCTATATAAACAATTATCTCAAACATTTTAGAATACCCATATATCAACGAAATTGAATCTCTTATTTTTTTATGATATATGCTAAGATGATCATTCAAGGAACTCAAAACTAAATGAACTCGTACAACAATGAAGTTGGGGCTTTTGGATTATTAAAAATGGCTATGTGATTAATTTGAAGAGTGTAAATCATAACTCTTATATTCATGAGAGCATTCTACTTCCAATACAAGGACAAGCAAAGCTTTCACATCAAAGTATTATATTCATCAACTATTCTCCCCCCCCCCCCCAAAAAGCATTTATACTCAACATCATGCTAGTCCAAAGTGATATGGAATATACCCATAGGCCTCTAGGCACAAAATTCAATTAAGGGTTCCATTTAGATCTTGATGAGACATAAGCTAGAAAATCTGGTTTAGCCCCTTTATAAATGGAGAATGTCTTGAATGTTAAACAACACCTTTGATTAAAGTTATCCATCTTCTCAAATCCTAGCAAGCATGATAAAGGCTTGAACAATGCAAGGCAAACTAAATGCTTGGTAAATATCACCTCCTAACCCAATAAACTCTCATAAGCATTTTAGCACACACTTGAAAGGCATGCTTTAAAAGGAACATAAAATGGGATTCATCATTCTATCATAAGCATCAAATGTGAGACAGAGTACTTGAAGGAAATGCTCAACATCATACATCGAGTTTTATGTATATTAGCAGATTATCAAGCTCCCATTCCTCATATATTAAGCGTGGAACTAAGACAAAGGAAAATTTACATGCTAAAAAGCTTTCACATCTCACATTGACTGCATACTAACAAACCATTTTCCAAAAATTAAATATTCACTCTAGAGCATTCCATTGGTGGCAGAGATAGAGCCAGTAAGAGTTAATGGATATACCTAAATAAGTGTGTTTTTTCCGATTTCGAAGACTTCTTCCTTCACCTTCAAACGTTACTCCTCTTCTTTGTCCTTTTTTTTATGTTCTACGCTAAAATTTACTCCTAAATAGTTTGGATGCTTAAAATTTATGGAAATTATAAGCTCTCGACAAATGTTCTAAGAAACTCCCTTCCCCTTTGCTAAATAGTAGGAAAGCATTACACAATCTATATACATAAGTTACGTTACTAATTCTTGATGCCTCATGAGCAGCCAACAACTATGTTGCTTTTTACTGAGTTAGAAACAAAAGCATGCAAGATTTATATATGTTCATAAGTTGCATTGCTTTTTTAGTTAACAAGCTAATTGTGTGGCAAATGGAAACTGAACCTAAGGTTTAAAACAAAGATTAAACATTTAATATGAAGGTGGGAATAAAAACTTATCAATGTGCTCTTGGTTAAAAACTAATGTCATTGAATGCAACCCACATTAGATCAAATCCATTGTCACTAAAAAATCTATTATCATTCCAACATTAGCAGTTCCTATTCAAAGTTGAATTATGAAGAAATACAAATAACATTAAATGCAACCCGCACCAACAAGAGAATACAAGCCACATCAAATTTCATATTCAATCCAAAATCCATCAAATGCAAGCCACAACAAATTTCATATTTAGTAAAAAATCAATCAAAGCATTACAATCTAGCATGCTGAAAAGCTTGGCCAATAAACTTGAGCTAGTGTAGCAGAGGAGGCTCACCTATTACCGCCGAATGCAAGCAGGGATGAATCTAGAAATTTTAGGTATTGGTGGCAAATATATATATATATATATATATGAAACATGCTAAAAGTATGAATATATACTCCATAACTCTACTCTACAGTTTTTCACAATTTGAAAATATTGAACAATTTTCTCATTTTTCAATACAACAAAAAATTTCTCCATACCAATTATAGAGTAAAAGAATAATAATGTAAAAGGTTCATATAAAGGACTAAGTAGAATGTAAAAAGTAGATCAAAACAAACGAGTGATATAAACATTGCAAATAGACAATGCTAACCTAATAAAAAGCAAATTGGAAAGAGTAGTTCGATGGAAATAGTGAGTAGAATAATGGAAAAACACAAATTAAGAAGAAGGAAGTTCGAGGGGGTGGCATAGAAGCAAGGTAGAATGAAAGGAGTAAACTCAGCAAAATGGGAAGCGTGCAAATGACATTTAGTTTCTTTTCTTCTCTTCCTTGGTTAGTGGATGCAGTTGCTTTACACTACATATATATATAGTATTGGGAAAAAAAGTTGTGCAGGTGACTGTCCCCACAAGCTATAACATACATTCATCCCTGAATGCAAGCCCTACCAATAGTCGATTGAACAAGCATATGTGGACTGGTGAAGAAGAAAGCAAAGATAATGGCCATGGACATCTAAATGCAAGCAAAGATTCTATATGAGAACATATAAAGATTAAAATTGAAACCCTAGATCGGCACACCTAGAGAGATTAACATCGAAACTAATGACAGAGATGATGAGTAAAGTAGGCTTACCTCACCGGTGATGATGATTACTCCGGGTCGACCAAGTTCCGTGATTCCCCCCTTTTCACCGTCAAGCTCCTTTGTGAGGTTCAGCCCAACTCTTTTTTTTTGGTTAGGGTTCCTCTATCAAAGCCGATCAAATGAAAAGTGATGTTTGAGGTGTGTTTTTGGTGTCATTTTTCATGTATTAAAGGGTATATTTGTCATTTTAATCATGCTTCATCTCACCGTGTGCATTCACTTAACTTGTTGGAGGGGATTTCCTTCACCTAAAATTGTGTAAAGAAGCTCACCTTAGGTAATGATGTTCATATGAGTTATAGCCAAGCAAATAGGTTAAATCAGGTAATATGATCTAAATCACCATACCTAACCCAGATGAGCGAACAAAACAGGCCATTAGTGTTGGAAGCTAAAAGATGCAAGAAATAAAAAGATCTTTGCTGAGTAAACCACCCAATTAGAGTGTCCAAGCTCTAGTGACCCACGCTCTTAACAACTAAAGCCTTTTGACCCTTCATGATGATGTTGACGCCATTCTTTGCATTTAGCTTTGATTTTGATTGTTTGTAATGCTCTCTGATTGTATTTTTTTTTTCCGGAGAGCTTGCACAATTTATATTAATGCCATTCATCCCTTTTTCTCAAAAGAAAAAAACCTTGGTGTTTGATTTTTTATTTTTAATAACTTATATCTTTATATTGTTTTTAAATACTTATTTAAAACTCAATTTTTTTATTTTTATCCATAAATTAAAATATTAAATATAAATAATTATATATATTTTATATTTTTAAATTTTGTATTTAGTATATTATATCGTGTCCCACTTACTAGTTGTCTTATATCTATTAGGCGAACAAAAAAATGTAGAAAACATGGTGGGTCGACCCGCCTACCATTACCGTCCCAAAACTCTGATCGGCGTTTAGGGTTCTACTCTTTCAGCAACTCTCACTGAATAACCTGTGGGAATTGAGTATTGAAGACCTTGACACCATATATCGTTTCTGGCTTTAACTAAACTAAATCCCTAATTCCCAGACGTCTTTGCATTTCAGCGCTATCCTCTCCAATCTCCAGGCATCCCTCGTCTTCCTCTCCGTTGGCAGCGGTGCCTTGTCGTCCCTTCATCGTTCGTCTCCGTTGAACGTCGGTGGCTTTCCTTACTCGCCTCTCGTCTATTGCTCCGTCTGCGCGGTTTGGTATTTTCTCCATCGTTCGTCTCCGTTAAACTTCTTATTCACTGTACTGAATCTCCCGACCTTGGTTACTGGTTGCATTAACCAAAACGTGTCATATTTTTTATATTTAATCCTTTCATGTTTATTGGCGGAATTATCTGCATCGCACTTCTGCAAACCTTTTATGCAGTTACAATATTATATTTTTGAGTCCCCACTCGCAAGAGGAAAATTTGAGAGTGGGGAGGGCTGGTGCATTTAATTCGAAGTTTGAAGTTTAAATGCAGATGCTATCGTTTGAGATTATGGACTCTTTGTGTATAAACTTTTTTTACAGGATTATGCTGGATGGATTTTTGTTGTATTTGATGCAAATGTTCTGATTTCTGCGCATAGGTTTGGTTCTTAATTTTTTTCTGAGGTAACTCTCACTTTTTGCCATAATTGGTTATGTTCATGTGATTATCTTCAGTTCTGGACATCGTTAGCTGTCTTCTAAATTATTTTGCAAGTTTTTTTTTATTGTTCTTTCATGCATTTTTTAAAAAAATTTTTTGGTATTGGAGCTGATACCATAAATGTGAATGAACAAGTCCAAAACTGAGGTTAAAGCTCAAATTTGAAAGACAGAATTGAATCTGGGCCATTTGACCTTGGGCCATATTGCACTGGCTTGAAAGAGTAAACAATAGGTTTAATATTTGGGCTGCTTGCACAGATTTTAAAAAAAGTTGTCAGCCCTCTCCCAAACCCATTCCAGTCCGGCTGGTCTGGTCTGGCCCAGTGTGGTCCCATGTTATGTTCGTGCCAGACCAAACCATGGGTTCAAACTCTAAACCAGTTGCCTCATCTCATTGAGCCAGACCATGGGTTGATGTTCAACTGGGTTTGGCCCAGTCCATGTGCACCCTTGTCCCTATTAGTCATACTAGTTTCGTTTGCTTCTTGGGAAATGCTTGTGCTAATTGTATTTAATGGACGGAAATCTTGAAATTTAGAGGTTTCCATATCCTGCTCATCCTCAAATTTCTTTATAACCATACATGATTTTTTCCTTAGGTGTGTGCAAATATTTTTCGAATTTGTGCCAGAGCAAACAATCATACAATATGAAGTTGTTATCCAATCTTAGGCGTTGGAAGTGCACAACAACACGATCATTAATTTATCCCATCCGACCTTTGCAGCCAGCTGATGTTCCTCCGTTGGGCCAGGTTAAGAAGGTAAAAAATGCACATTTATTGGTAACTTTCTGTTGAATTATTTGCTTGGAAGTCACTGGTGAAGTTGTCGTTTCTTTTTCTGAAGATGAATATGCATTTGTTTCCATTGCATGCTTTACTTTTCCTGAAAGATTTATCTAGTCTTCAAACAACTGCATCTTTTCTACATTTTGAAATATGGAAAATCTTGTACCTAAGTCCCCTATGTATTGTTATGTTGGAATTTTCTAATCCTAAAATAACTGCATTGTATGATGTGGCAAATTCAGGGGTTTGTCTATGTGTCGTAGTCCTGATTATTCCTTCGAACCTTTGTTGAGATATCCTTGTCTTCTAAACCCCATTGAATTTCACAATAATGGTTAATTTTATAACTAAAGAATATATTGCATGTAATGAGCACTTTCAATTCAGCAAAGGCATTTATAGTAAACAGCTATTTTGACAATTAATTAATATCTGACGATGACTTGCTTTGTTATAACATTTTGTTGTAATTCAGTTTGAATTGAAAATATTATTTACATTGGAAAATAGATTTTTCTATGAATTATAATAGGATTTTCTCTTAAATATGATGGAAAAGTTGTGTCAGGAGCTTGACATCCTGTAAAGTAGTGCTTACATGGTTGGTATTTTGATATTTTGTTGGTTGAATGCTTGAAATTTCAAGGAGCAAAGTGGTTTATTGATTAGGGAGCTTTATTTTCTTTGTGATAATGATGCATTTTTTCCCTAATTTCATTTATTTGTTGTTGAAGGCCTAAGTTCACACTCATTTATTATGGTTCCCTATTTTTCTGCAGGATATACAAGGAGCGAATGGTTGGTCACTATTGTGTATTTACATATGATTGAATCTTAACCCAGCAATTTAAAATGTCTTTCACTAGCTCTTGGAAGAATATGGTTTTTCTTTTCTTTTGGGTGAGGGTTCTGGGTTTTAGAGCTTGCATACTTTGCTGTTGATTTGAATGTGTGAATCTGGCTCCTACTTCAAAAACTGTTGAATTCATGTTTCGCTTATGAATTTATGACACAACATTGCTTGATGAGTCACACCGGTTTGGTTCATGATGTCTGTTTTGGCCAGTGAGACCCAGATATTGCCCTGGGATGTGAATATACAAATATGATTGTAACATCAACTTTTGTAAAAGTTATATTTTAAATTAAATTTGCAGGAATGGTGGTTCAATTCAGTGGATTGTTTGCCAAAACACATACAGCCAGTTTTCTGCCCCCATATCCGCCCAGAGTGAACTATGGATTGAACTCCATCAGTTCTTCCCATGCCAAATCCATTTCTTCAAGAGCATCAGACAAACGAGGAGAAAATATAAATGAGGTTAAGCTTCAAAAATTTGGTGCTGTTGTTTATGTCATTCCCTCCTTTTTTGGCTTTTGAACACGTTGATGAAGCAGTCTTGCAGTTTGTAGTTGCTATCGCTATTTATATTGTGATAATTGGATACTAGATGGTTATTACCAAAAAAAAAATTTGGATCATTTGATTGTGACCTTCAATAGTTGGTGCCTCAGAAAAAAAGAGTTCATCTTGCATTAGAGTTTCAGGAGATGCCTATTAATGTAAGAAAGAATTATCAATCATAGAGAATGACAAATGCTTCCTGTTAAGAATTCTTGGGATGGATGTATTTTATACCCTTGTTTGTCAAAACTCATTGACAAAATGGGTCAAGCAACCTGATACTTTTAGTTCCCACTTTGGCAGACTAAAAAAGACATATCAACAGTTGAGGATCCTTTTGATGCTCCTACATATAATATTCCTGAGAAGCCAGTAACATTTGTGGAAGGGGCTTCCTACAGTGTCATCATCCTTGCTGGGCTTGGAATTGCAGCTGCTGCTGGATATGCTGTTTTCAAGGAGCTTATATTTGAACCCAAAGAGTAAATAATTTAAATTTATTTTTGAGTTTCTGAATTATGTTGTTTGAGCATTATCATGATTTTGTTGCTTGAAGGTTTTTATCTCTATTTGATCTGCCTCTGATTTTTACATGTTGGTGGCAGGTACAAAATATTTAACATGGGTCTTGAGAGAATTCAAAATGACAGTCAGGTGAGTGACTTTGTTTTCGTATTTATTTTCCTGAATGACAAAGGAAACTCGGAAGGGACACTTCTTTATGGAGTAGATTAAGTCTTTGAAGGGTATACCACTGTCCTAAAGTTATTTGTATTTAGACGAAAAGAAGCTAATCATTTTGGGTCACAATATGCGAGAGCAATGCAAAGATGGCGATAAAGGGTGTAGAAATAGTTTTGGTGAGATAAAGGTTACATATGTGATGAGAAGCTTTGTCAAACCTTGATGGCTCTTAATTTGTGATTTTTAAATATAGATTTTTTTATTAAGCTATTGTGCCATAGCCAGAGACAAAATAACAGATGCTTTGAAGGCATGTGATACCCCATTAAAAAAAAAATCATTGGTACAACTAGTTATAGAGTCAGCGGTTTCAAATCCTCCCAATAACTAGGTAATGGTTTTGTTTAGGTTAGGTACTTTTATGTGCTACTATTACTGTCGTACTTGATGAAGTAGAAACCTAAAAGGCAGCAAAAGGAATAAAAACTTGATTAAAAGGGCGTACTCAGTGCCGAAGCTCTCACACCAGTGGGGTCTGGGGAAGGGTATACCTAGGCAGCCTTACCCTTGCTTTGCAAGGAGGCTGATTTGAACCCGGGACCTCCAGGCCACAGTGGAGAGACTCCACCATTGCACTAGACCCGCCCTTCGAATAAAAACTTGATTATTGGAAGTTATTTATCTAAATTAAGGTAATTCACATTTTTCATGCGTAAATGAAAACTGGTGTCTTGTAACATTGAAGGATGAGAAAATGACTTCCTGGCATGAAAGTCAATTATGATTTCTGCAACACAAACTTTGATATTAATAAATAAATGGATAGAGGATGAATGTAAAGCTGTGTTATGTTTTGCAAGTTAGTTGTGTTAATGACTAGTAGCAGTTATTTCTCCAGGTAAAACTTATCCGTTCTTTGTATTACATCAGGTAAGAGTGAGAATTGGATCGCCAATCACTGGCTATGGTCAGGAGAGTAGAAATCGTGCTGCTCGTCAACGAATACCCAACAAGGTTTGGACTGATGAAGGTGGGGTCGAGCACGTCGAGGTATTTATTCATATATGGATAAACTATATCTTATGTGGACTATCTGGGACACTCCCCTTTCACAACCCCCCAAACCAAAAGACAAAAAGAAAGAAAGAAAAGAAATGGCATTGGAAGTCTTCATTGAAGACCCTGCTGAATTTTTTTTAATGTATATTTAAAATTTTCTTATATTGTTGTTTTCAGCAGCTGTATCAAATGTTCTTAATTATGTCTCCTCAAATTACAGGTTAATTTCTATATTCGGGGACCACATGGAATTGGGAAAGTCTTCTGTGAGATGTTCAAAGACCAAGTGGACAAACAATGGAAGTTCACATACTTGATTGTCGAGATCAGATCACCCTCTCCAGCACAATTGATTTTGGAATCATATATTCCTGCTTAAAATGCAAGCCAGTAGCATTGTTCAGAAAAGGTTTCTTCCTTCTGACTGTTAACCCAGATTCTTTTCTGTTAATTGCCCTATTTATTTGTCTTCGGTGTTGAGGTCAAGTTTTGTGCCATATAAATTTTAATGATAAGTTTGATGCATGGTGTCATCCAATCTTCACCATTCCATGATAAAAATCGTAGAGAATAAAGATTATAAAATGAAAAAGTAGGAAAAAGCAGAGTTTTGAAATCACTTGGGAGTTGGGGTTATCCTTACATATATCGAGTGGTGAGGCAGAGCAATGCTATATGCGTGTTAATATGTATATTCCGTCAAATCCCTCAAGAATGTTCCTCCCTCATTCCTTGCTCCGTAAATTTGCAAGTTTGTAGATATTGGCTTTCTGGTGCTTTGCCAATCCTCCTTTTTTATTTTGCCCTTTTCCTTTTTCCTTCTTTTATTTGCATTTCACTTCTATCCTCTAGGAGTCTAGGTGTCAACCCTGCAATATATGATTTGAATTGTTTGATAGAAGGTCAATTTAAAAAAAAACAAAAAGGGCCAGACAGAAAGCATGCGTACAGCCTGATTGTTTTAAATTTTCAATTCATATTCATATTTAACTAAAAGAACATTTTAGTTCCTTAGAAACGGGCTATCTGTTATGGAATTGCCTTTTTAAATTGATTCCATGTGGATGGACTATTTCTTTATATGGTTTCATTGAATTGCCATCTCAATTCGATCTTAAATTTAGTTTCTTGTAAACAAACATATTTATCTTCGAAGAAGACAACGTCATGTAAGCTTGACCTAGACAGAGGCACCAACGGGTTAAGACGAAATCCATAGTGTTTTCTGTGACACGCTAGCGAGCAATGATATATCATGTTGGGTATTAATTTGTGCAACCCTACCCGATGGGATTGTTAACCTGATTTGCATTACTTAAAAGATAATATTCGTGTATTTGTTTGGGGCACGTAGTTGACCTTCAGAGTTTGACTTGGGATCATATCTAAATACGTGGCAGAACTCGTATGACCTGGTTAATTGATGAAATCTAAAGTGCAACAAAATCGTGTTAAAAGATATTATGCGCCCGCACTTAAAACGCCAGATTTTCTTTCTAAATTCGCATTTGGTTGGGGTGGGGGGACGCCGGGACGCATCAACGTGAGAAATGTCGTTTTGCTTTTAAAAGGGAAGGGATGTGGGCCGTTGCGGGCCCAAGTATCGTAATGGGCTCCGTAGATCAAGGCGGTGATAGCGACACCATAGTTCTTGATGAGTTGTTTTGCAAAAGCAAGTACGGGCAACTATCATCCCACGAGTTCGGGAAAAACAAATCAAAGAGGCGGGGGAATTTTGTGGCAATCCGACGGCTGTTACTGCACCGCACAGAGCTGCTTCATCCATACCCTAGTTTATTTAATTTCGTTCTTTTAAAAAAAGATTGTAAAAAGAACAAAGACCAGGCCTGTTTGAACGCAACCCGTAAAAATGTGTCAACGATCTGTCTCTCTGGACGAAAACGCACTTCTCTAATTTTTTTTATTAATAATTAATAATAAAGAAATTTATATTAGCGAGCTCTTCGTGGTGGCGTAGGTCCCATGCAGCCACCTGAGCATAAAGAGCAGGGAGCGAGCACAACTGTGTGAGTATGCTTCTTTGACACGTGTCTCTGTTTCATTGGGTCGTCTATATGTTTACTTCAATTTCCTCAATTTCTATCTTCATATTATATTTATTTATTTATTTATATTATGTTTATTCCTCCATGCCCTTTACTATTCATCCGAATCCACGATTCTGCCATCTTCACCGTACAAGACTTTTGTGTCCTGGAAGGAATATTATCATGATTAGGTAACTGCTTCTATTACCTCACCATTATGCAATTTATAGTGCGTGTTTAGTATATAATTACACATGATTTCTACTCAACTAATCTAATTTATGCAATATTCATTTCCCAGACATCATTCTTTCACCCAATGCAAATCATGTTCAACGTTTCTTCGATCCGCATTTTCGTTTAATTTTTCTGTAATAATTGCTCAATATATGTATGTCATACAATAAAAATAAGAAAAGCCAAAGGGAAAAAAAAGCAAGTTAAGACCTGGTAAAAATCATATTTTCCAGCCATGATTCTCATTTGAAAATTTAGTCGTTGAAAATGTAGTTATAACACTTAGAAATTTTTAAATAAGAATTTTGATTGGAAAACATTTTTCTTAACAAGTCTTAACTTGTTTTTTTCCCCAAAGCCAGAATATCCACATGCCATGAGTACTTATACAACTGTCTAGCTTGGATTTGAGTGCATGCTTTTATTTATTCCTGAGAATTTTAATAAGAAAAAATTAATTTTGTTTCAATTTATTTTTGAATGCCCTTGCTCCAAAATGAGATCCCGCACTACAAATGGTAGATGGTGAAACTCAACCTTTAAACTTCATATTCATAAGCTTTCTGTTTACAGTTTCTCAAATTGACTCCCCACATAAGTTATGTCCATCATTGTTTGCTCACGCTTTCTCTTATTCCAAACTTACGATCAACTTGCAAATAGTCCATTGATATCTGCAATCTACTTCTTCAGCCAACTTCTAAAATGCACTTCCCACTCGATCGATCTCATACAAATCTTCATGTCATTGTCTATATTAAAGAAAATTCTAAAAACACAATGATAACCCCAAAACCTGCGTTTCCTTTTTAATCTTAAATTAAATTCCCAAACTTCTAGTTCTAGATGGGAAGTGGGAAGCTATAGTAGATAGATGAAGTCTTGAAGAACATCACACTTTTTGACCTCTGGCGGTTGAGCAATTTCAGCAGGCTCATCTTGATTAATGAATGCTAACTCTTTCTCATTCAGGTCAACTTTGAAGTTAAAATATCGGAATTTAAATAAAATACATTATTAAAACTAATAAAAATCTTGATTTAGAACTTTTTGATAAAAAATGTAATGATTAACAAATTATAGACTTGTCAAATTTTAATCAAATAACATGGATGGGTGTTGTTTGATCACAACAATGGAGTGGGTAAATGCGATGAAGTTAGGTTAAGGACACAGTGGATACCAATTGCCTTGCAAAAAGCGCCGACCATAATATAAGCGCGTTCAAATTTTTGATTTGGACAACGTTACCGTTGCGACGCCCTCTGACGTCCTCCGAGTTGTCACAAATCAGAATTACCCCCCGTAATTCAAGCCACGATATAAGGGCATATTGGGAATTCCACTCTCAAAAGGCGACGTTTTGTTTACCTTAATTCCTCTGCTGATTCAACATCCTATTTTCGTTAACTAATAAACTTAGTTCGGAAGACAACATGGTGGTAAGCAAAGAAGAAATCTGCAGAAAATAGTAGGAGACAGAAAACAAGAACACGATAAAAAAAGAATACAAGCTACGTCTGCTGTTATAGCAGACGAGGGCTTATTCTCTTCTTCAAAAGTTTTGTTCTTGTTGAAGGGCTTAAGCTCCTCATTCTTTCGTCAGTATATATCCAGTTCATATAGAGTTTTTTCTTTTTTTGTTTCATCATTTCGAGATTGTTTCAAAGCACGTATCGATAGGAGTCCTGCTATAGAACGAGGAGGGAAAGTGCAGAGATCTTTATTTCGAGCTGAGGAGTGCAGTTGTTGGAGGAATTGGAAGTAGATCCGGGAGCAACCTTAGTTTTTGATCAGATCAATCTCTCAAAAAATGGTATTCTTTGCTCGTTTTTCTGGATTTTTTATGGTCGCTATTGAGTCAATTCGAAGTCTTGCCCTTTCTTAGTCACTAGAAATTCCACTTTTGTTGAAATGGATTTGCGAATAAGGGGTTGTTGTGCATCTGAATTGACTAACTGGCCTGTTATTGCCTAGAGTCGGAATTGGATCTCTAGCTTTCTTAGAATTTGTTTATCTGATGGATTTTGATCTCGTTCAACATGGAAGATGCTTCTTCTTTTTATTATTTTGGCCATTTTAATTTACCAAACAACATCATACGAGCCCCAATTCAAGGGCATAATTATTTCTTCCCCCTACGCTCTTTGGAGATACTGGAAGCACAAAATTCTGGCTACTCGGTCTTGGTCTGGGAAGAATGCACTATTGATGTTGCTGGTTTTAACTCCATTTTTATTTTTTTTAAACCGAATTTACCTTGAGTGGTGACCACACTTATGTGAATTCTTCTGATGGTTGCTTCACAGGATTGTGATTCACTCTGTGCGGTCTTTTTGATGCATCACTAACTGTTTTTGATGGATTTTCAATGATTCAAGAGTTGAGAGCATATTTTGGTTTCCGAATGTGTTTCAATATTATAGTGGATCCTTAACTCTTTTTTTCTCCCCACCTTGAACCTATAAGTTAGTCAAAGAGCTTGGGCCCTACTCTTTGAGGCTTAACTTCAAAGCAACACACCTGAGGGGTAAAATGTGACTGTGTTAGGAAAAGGAGTTTATGTCCTTTTTAGTCTGTGCTGTTTATTTATAATATTAATTCCTCCTTGTTCTGCATTTCAATTATGTTTCCTATATTCTCTTTGCTTGTCCTTGATGTTCTTGTTCCTATAAATATCATCTGTTTCTAATCTGATTATAACATTCTGACCTGAATTAGAAATTTTTCTTGGCACCTGATTCACTTATTTGTGCTTTTAAATTTAGTTCTATGACCGTACTGATTCCAATACTAGACATTATTATATGCTGTCTATTGGTTCTTCTTGCAACCAGCTTTTCGCATAGCAGCTGTAGGTTGAATAACAGTGAATCAATGATTGACTAGAGGATGAGTTGGGAGGCCATCTCCATTGACTTAATTCATACCAGTGAAATTAATAGTTAGAAATTGAATAGTTTAGGAAACATTTTACAACCATACAAGTAAAGATGGGAGAGCTGGAGCTCCAATTGTCTTCAACATGTTCTAATATAGAATTGAATTTTTTTTTGGTTTTATTATGGGGTGTCTTTTAATGCTTTCAACAACAAGAGTATAATGACTCATGTTGCACCTTTAATTTGAGGTAAGTTGCAGGAATTGCTGCTTGCAGCAGAACTAATTTTGTGCTGGTTATCTGTGAGAAAGTTAAATTATTTGGGTCAAAATAAGCAATGATGTTTTACTGAGTATCGTCCTTTTCTAGTGTGCATATATGCATTATCACTGTTTAGGGATTTAATTTAATGTGCATAATAACTATAGGAGAGGGAACATGAATGTAAAATTCTGTTGTCACATTTTGTATTGTAGGTTGTTGCTGCCAATCCTATTGTTGGGTCCCATGTTTGGGTAGATGATCCTGATGTATCTTGGATTGATGGTGAGGTTTTGGAGGTTAATGGAGAAGAAATCAAAGTCCTTTGCACTTCTGGGAAGACGGTGAGTATCCTTTTCTAGTCAAGAATTCTGTCCTTTGGAAGTTAACCTAAAACTATGTAATGATTTAACATTTTAATTTTTGTCCCTCCTTTTTTTGTCTTGGAATATGCAGGTGGTTGTTAAAGCTTTCAGTATTCATCCTAAAGATACTGAAGTGCCACCATGTGGAGTGGATGATATGACAAAGCTCGCTTATCTGCATGAACCTGGAGTCCTGGACAACCTGAGAATAAGATATGATATCAACGAAATTTATGTACGCATTTCAGATGTTGCCTTTCCAAATATTGTCTTCCTTGAGTGGGGGGATGTGGCTTGATTCATTTTTATTTTTTATTTTTCTTGTTTGTAGGAATGTTATGAATTTGTACTTTCTTGACCTGTGCTAATACCAAATTTGTGCTTACAGACATACACTGGAAATATATTGATTGCTGTGAACCCTTTTACAAAGCTTCCTCATTTATATGATAGCCATATGATGGCACAATATAAAGGAGCAGCTTTTGGTGAGCTGAGTCCACATCCCTTTGCTGTTGCAGATGCTGCATATAGGTAAATTTTGTTGTGTCCTTCATTTGTGCATCTAACTAAATTTGAAGCATGATTATATAATAATAATTGTGGATACAGGCTTATGGTTAATGAGGGAATCAGCCAGTCAATCTTGGTCAGTGGTGAAAGTGGGGCTGGTAAAACAGAAAGCACCAAATTACTAATGCGTTATCTTGCTTACATGGGAGGAAGAGCTGCTGCTGAAGGTAGGACGGTTGAGCAGAAAGTCCTAGAGGTAAGATAAGTAAACACATTCAGTATTGATATTTTAGCATGTTGACTTGACTAGCATAAATTTATTTAGTTACTTTTGTAACATTTTCCAGCATCCAATTTCTTACAGCCTTAAATTTATACTCACTTAACTGGGCCTTTTGCCCCTTTATGTCACATTGGTTGCAGTCTAATCCTGTTTTAGAAGCCTTTGGCAATGCAAAGACTGTTAGGAACAATAATTCAAGGTGGGAAGATATACAAAAGTTTTCTGCTTTTGTAGATTTATACCAAACTTTATCGCATACTATCTTTTTGTTTGTACTATACTTTTACCTTTCACTTTTGCAGTCGCTTTGGTAAATTTGTGGAGATTCAATTTGATCAGATGGGTAGAATTTCAGGAGCTGCTATAAGAACTTATCTTCTTGAAAGATCACGTGTTTGCCAGGTGTCAGATCCTGAGAGGAATTATCACTGTTTCTACATGCTCTGTGCTGCACCTCCTGAGGTAATTTTGACTATATTGACAAAAAATTGTAAGAATCAATTGTCAATGCAGAGCATTTGGTTTTCATGTGCTTTAATATTTTTTTTTTTTTGGATTGGTTCATAAAATTTGAGGAACTCTCCAACAGGGAATACTAATATGCACTCTGACTTAGTTTTGGTGAAAATGATAGATGATTCTCTTCTTTTCACTTTCATAGTAGATTTTTAAGTATAAATTGCTTGTTGTAAGGTGTGTGTGTGCTTTGTTATGATAGTGCATGCTGGTTTGATTGTTTACCTCTATTCTTGCTACTGATAGAAGATAGAGATTGGGTAATGAAACTTTAGCTTGCCAGGATGTCATTGTTTCTGTTTTCTTCTAATTCACACATTCGAAGGCTTGGTTTTGGAATCTTTATAGTTTAGTATTCATTACTCTTTATTGTACTGTACCTTCACAATATTTTGATTCTTTATCTATGTGTTGAGAATGATGGGTCATATAGTGGGGGGTCACACTCAGTTTGCCCCAGAATGGACCACCTCCTTTTGGACTTTGAATAATGTCTATGATAGACTCTGTTTAATAGAATTCAGTTCTCAATATATGCAATAGCTTGAAGTTTTTATTTTGATAAATATGCAAATGACTTTTTTTTAATTATTATTATTTACTTATTTTTCTTGTCTTTTCTGTCTTCATCTTTTTCACACAGGATGTTCAGAATTACAAATTGGGAAAGCCAGCAATATTTCATTATCTAAATCAATCAAATTGCTATGAGATAGACGGGCTTGATGAAGGTAAAGAATATATTGCCACAAGAAGAGCAATGGATGTTGTTGGAATAAGTTCTGAGGAGCAGGTATTTGTGGAGAGTTTCTTTGTGTTCATAATGAATTTCGTCAAGACTTGTCTGTGCCTCATTGTAATGCTTTTCCATTTTGCCTATAACCCTTCAGGAAGCAATATTTCGAGTGGTGGCTGCAATTTTGCATCTTGGAAACATTGAATTTAGCAAAGGGAAGGAAATAGACTCATCTGTGCCCAAGGATGAAAAATCTAGGTTCCATCTGCAAACTGCTGCTGAACTTTTTGTGTAAGTAATCTTGCTTGTTTGCATTGTTGGAAAATTCATTCTTTACAATTTTTGCATTTCATACCCTTTCACTTATTTAATCCTTGGTCCATAATTATTATTCAGGTGTGATGCAAAGGCACTTGAAGATTCTCTTTGCAAGCGTGTAATTGTAACTCGTGATGAGACAATTATAAAAAGTTTGGATCCAGAAGCTGCTGCACTCAGCCGAGATGCTTTGGCTAAAATTGTGTACTCTAGGTTGTTTGATTGGTAAGCCAGTGAACAAATTAC
This sequence comes from Adenanthera pavonina, assembly GCA_026686845.1. NCBI lineage: Eukaryota > Viridiplantae > Streptophyta > Magnoliopsida > Fabales > Fabaceae > Adenanthera > Adenanthera pavonina. The sequence continues at coordinate 34,064,691 of JAIVEN010000017.1, forward strand.
CCAAAAATGTAGTAGTTTGAAGCTACGTAACAGTTGATGGTTAAATTGGTCAATTTTCATCAAGCATATACCTTTGTTTCTGTAATTTTTTGTTATGCTTTTGCAGGCTGGTGGAAAAAATTAATAATTCAATTGGTCAAGATCCTGAGTCAACGTCCTTAATTGGTGTGCTGGATATTTATGGTTTTGAAAGTTTCAGAAATAACAGGTGCTTATTGGACGCCTTTTTATGTTTATCATAGGCCAGCCTCTGGAAAATACCAGTGAACTCAAATTGTTGAGATTCTGGGAGGAATTGGTGATTGCATGCAGCCTGTACTTAGTTAGAAATTCCATTGCTTTGTGCCTTTTGATTTGTAATCCTTTTGTGGTTATCTCTAAATATTGGTTTGGTTGCCTATTTAAGCAAATTTGAATTATATGTAAATTGTTTGTGATTTTAATCTGAGTTAAAATTTTATTGTCTTGTTTGTTCTTGGGAGTTCAATAATATCAAATCAGGTTCTGTGTGTTGCAAATGAAAAATGACACAATGACATGATATTGATGTTATTATTCTTCATGTGGAGTTGGTCATAAAATGAAGTGAAGAAATGTCTTTGGTAGATAGTTTAACTGATGACAATGCTGGTATCATCTTCATCTACATGATGGTTGGATCATCCTGTGCATTTATGCCACTTATATTTATTTTAAGAACTTTCTACACTATACTGTGGATTTCAGGTTTATCCAAACCTTTATCATTTTGTGAATGTAAGAATCTGGGTGGGTTCTAGAGAGTAGTAGACCATTAATTTTAAACTACATGTATATTTTTTTGTTAGTAGTGTGGTGACAGCTATATTAAATTTAAGCGGTAGTCCTGAATAGTTTTATCAAGTTCTTTTGTGTACTTTGCAGTTTTGAGCAATTTTGTATTAATTTGACAAATGAAAAGCTTCAGCAACACTTTAATCAGGTTGGTCACTACAACCGATATCTATTTTCTTTAGAATTGCTAGCATCTTATCAGCCTTTGTACATTTAACACAGAGAAACATAATTTTCTACTTATTTAATACGTGCTCTTTTAATGCTCAAATATCTTGTTCTTCAGCACGTTTTTAAAATGGAGCAAGAAGAATATAAAAAGGAGGAGATTGATTGGAGTTACATTGAATTTGTTGACAATCAAGATATTCTGGATCTCATTGAAAAGGTTTTGCCTTCTAACTCCACAAATGTTCTGTTAATTGGAGCTGTCTCTCATCATGTTTTGTATTATTCCTGGTCAAAATTATACATTAAATGCAGTGGTGAGGACTTATAAATTTGTCGTAGTCTAGTTTGAGGCATCTAAAGTATTGGCATGGAGGGCAACTTAAATAATTTATAGCTTCATTTTACCATAAAATAGAACTAAACAGAAGTTAATGTTGCCGTTCATCTTATGTTGAAAACGAATGAAGTTGCATTCAGGATGGTATACTTTGGTGGAAAGGACAACTGACTACAGTTTTGACTCTTCTCAGAATAGTTTTTGTTTTTGAATTGGAAAAGAAACTATATGACCTAGTTGTGTTACTTTCAAAATGACTTGAGCAACCCATTATTTGATGGTGAAATTTGATTACATAGCCTTGGTTCAATTTGTAGTAATGACTTCTTGATGATGATGATGATAATGAGGAAATAAAGAAAAATGAAGATAAGAAAAATGTTTTCACAAATAATATAGACATGTGTATCTTTTTGGCTTTTTGACTATTAAGGAACTAGGTTTTGATATAGCTTGAAAGGCATAATGAAAAGAAACTGAGGCCTGACTAGGTTTTGCAACTTATATGCATGTAGATGTATTGCCCGTCCTTTCTACCTCCCTTGAAAAGAACATTTTGTGATTCTTCTTTTTGTGGTTTACATGTATTCATTCTCAGAAACCTGGCGGCATTATTGCTCTATTGGATGAAGCTTGGTAAGTACTGGTACCTTCAAATTAATATAGTGTTTTTAATATCTCAGGACCTCTGGCTTTACACTTAAATTTTACCTTGTTCCTGTTTTTGTACTATTTTTTTTTTCTGTGCTCAAACTGCTTTGTATGTGTTTTGCAGTATGTTTCCTAGATCAACACATGAAACTTTTGCTCAAAAGCTGTATCAGACATTCAAAAACCATAAAAGGTTCAGCAAGCCCAAATTATCACGTAGTGATTTCACGATATTGCATTATGCTGGTGATGTAAGTTTGGGATTTTCATTACTTTTTCAGACCTATAATATAAAGGATGTTTCAATTGTAGAATACAGGTCCAGAAAGTTAGGTGCGATACCCCTAATCACTGACAATTTCAGGTTACTTATCAAACTGAATTGTTCCTGGACAAGAACAAAGATTATGTTGTTGCAGAACATCAGGCACTTCTTAATGCTTCCAAATGCCCCTTTGTATCGGGTTTGTTTCCCCCTACACCTGAGGAATCATCCAAACAATCAAAGTTCTCTTCAATAGGTTCTCGATTTAAGGTTAGTGTTTTTCTTTTAAATTTGAATAAAAATAATCTGGTTATCTTGCTAACTCTTTTTGGTTGTGGAAAATCCTCCTTCATATGTGCTTCAGCAACAATTGCTATCACTACTTGAAACTCTCAGTGCCACTGAGCCACACTACATTCGGTGTGTAAAACCCAATAATTTGCTTAAGCCAGCAATTTTTGAGAATACAAATGTTTTGCAGCAACTGCGTTGTGGGGTAAGACAGCTATGATTCAAGTGCTGGTTCAAATATGTATCATTGGTCCTGTAAATTAAGTTTGCCCCTGGGATTATGTTAGTTTAAGCTTATTGTAATGCATGTGTGCTTGTAGGGAGTTATGGAGGCAATAAGGATTAGCTGTGCTGGATATCCTACTAGAAAAACCTTTGATGAATTTGTGGACAGATTTGGCCTTCTTGCGCCTGATGCCTTGGATGGAAGGTATGAAGTTAGTAATCTTTCTTTTCACAAAAGCTAGTGTTGTTTCATATTATCCCTACTTATTTCATGTTCTAATTATGTTAGTCCTGATGAGATCACTGTTTGCGAGAGGATTCTAGAGAAGGTTGGACTCCAAGGCTACCAGGTAACTATTTGTGCCATTTTGTGGAGTACAGGTCACTTGGCTTATCTAGTTACCACCTCAGAGTTGCTGCTGGAATCACTAGTTACCTTTCTTTTTCTTTCCTCTTCATCACACCTCCTATAAGTGCTCTACTGCCATTCTGCATGGCTGTAGGATGGAAAACATGACAATATAGGTTAGCTTTAGGAATGAGCCCTTTCCCCTGTGTTCATGTGCTATGAATTCTAATGTCTAATTATGTCCATCTATGCATGGTGCTATTTATGCTTACTGTTTCTGGTTCGTTATTCAACACTAATATTTACTTTTGGCGATTTTTTTCACTGATTCTGTATATTGCCACAGATTGGTAAAACAAAGGTGTTTCTTCGAGCTGGGCAAATGGCAGAACTTGATACCCGTAGGAGTGAGATCTTGGGAAAGTCAGCAAGCATAATTCAGAGGAAAGTTCGTTCCTATTTGGCACGCCGAAGTTTTGTCTTGCTTCACTTGTCTGCTATACAGATTCAAGCTGCATGCAGAGGTTTCTGCTTATATTTATTGAAATACTATTTTACAACTTAAAACATTAACAGAGACTTGTGAAGTCTCACAAGTTTTCAATGCTGATTGTAGGACAACTTGCTCGGCATGTTTATGAGGGAATGCGGCAGGAGGCTTCTAGTGTGAAAATTCAGAAGAATTTCCGCATGCACATTGCTAGGAAGGCATACAAAGAATTGTGTGCCTCTGCTATTTATGTTCAGACTGGTATGCGAGGGATGATTGCTCGATCTGAGCTACGCTTTAGGAGGCAGACAAGAGCAGCAATTGTTATACAGGTAGGAAATATGCTGAAAAATTCCATCACTACAAGATGTTTAAACGCATACACCATTCCAATCTGTCTCTCCATTCATATGTACATTTATATGTATGATGCTTTGCACAGAAAGTTATCCACACACATTCTGTAAGAATCATTTTTTCTTAGGATGGCTTAAACTTTTCTGGGTTTTATGTGGGGTCCGTGAAACACCAATTACATTGTCTATTGCAGAGCCATTGCCAGAAATACTTGGCACAACATCATTTTATGGACTTAAAGAAAGCAGCAATTACAACGCAGTGTGCATGGAGAGGAAGAGTTGCTCGGCGTGAATTACGAAAGCTCAAGATGGTAGCCAACCTTTTTTTTCTGTCGTAATCCTTTAATTTCAATATAATGAATATATATGAAGTACTATGGTAAATTTATTAATAAAATTTATAGGACTCCAAAATAGCAGTTATTTAAAGTGGGGTTGGAATTTAATGAATGACAAGATTTATTGTATTGACATTGGGATTATAGTCATAAGCCCGTTGTATCCCAAGGTGAGTCAAGTAGCATATAGTTACTTAAGGCAAATTTTTTCCCACTTTGGGGCATTGTCAAAGAAGGAAATCCTGTAAAGTTTTGATACCTAGCAGTGTTTTATTAATGAGAACTGTGTTAAGTTTCCTGTCATCTTACTTCAAAAGGCCGTGCACACACGTTTTAGAACATTAAATCTCAGCTTTACTAGGCAGCATTTGATGCCATTAGCTACCACTAGCGCCAGGTCTGTGAATAACTCTAGCATCCATACTCCTCCAGCCAGAGGTATTTCTAGCCTATGCCTATATATGTTATTTTCTCTTGAATCCTCAGTTAGAGCTATCCATGTTCACACCCTTGTGTTTTTCGGTCCTAGAGTAACCAATACCATCCCTGTGACTCTTTTCTTCCGCCTTGTTATTGATATTTTTCTCCTCTGCTCCAATTTTTCAAAATGATGCCTCTAGAAACTGATGCTACCTCAAACTACAATATTGTCAAGTATGCTGCTTAATGGGGATATCACTTTATTATATCTTTATAATTGCTAGCTATTCAATTCTATCCCACTTATTTTTCTGGTAAAAAAAAAAACCCCTCATTTAATGTACTTGGGATTTTGTAATTCTATGTTTTGCTTTTTATTGCAGGCTGCAAAGGAAACTGGAGCTCTACAAGCTGCCAAAAATAAGCTTGAAAAGCAAGTTGAAGATCTTACATTGAGGTTGCAGTTGGAGAAACGATTGAGGGTAAATGATTGTTATTTTGCTTCTGAGATTGTTTTCATTTTCTGGCAAAAAAAAAAAAAGAGGTTGTTTTCATTTGGCAGTCTTTTAGCATCGTGTGTTACAAATATTATTTAGATGGAGTAAATTATTGTGCTATGATTTGTTTGCTTTATAGATTAATAGTGGTTCATAAAATTTTACCAGTGGAATAAACTTGATTTCTGTAATGGTTGAGCGAGATATTTGTCAGTGTTTTGTTTAACAAAGATGTGAGAAAGTGACATCATGTGTTGCTTGCAATACTTCCTAATAATCCTTTGTTATTGTTTTTAATAATTGTAGGTTGACATGGAAGAAGCGAAAACGCAAGAAAATGAAAGATTACAATCTACTTTGCAAGAGACGCAACTTCAGTTTAAAGAGACTAAAGTACTGCTTGAAAAGGAGCGTGAGGCTGCAAAAAGGGCAGCAGAGAGAGCGCCTGTGATACAGGAGGTTCCAGTTGTTGATAGTGCATTGCTGGAGAAGCTCACTAGTGAAAATGAGAAACTCAAGGTGAGGATGTTGTAGGCGTAGATATCTGCACTATGTTAAAAGAAACTATTTTTGTTTCTTGTACATCTCAAGAATAATCTCATAATTTGGGAAAAGGTAGCTGTCCGTTTCTTTGTTCTAATATAGTGCTTTCTGGAGTTTGTTTCAGACCTTGGTGAGTTCATTGGAAAAGAAAATTGATGAAACGGAAAAAAGGTTTGAAGAGGCAAATAAAATTAGTCAGGAACGAATGAAGCAAGCCTTGGAGGCAGAATCAAAGATAATCCAGTTGAAGACTGCTATGCAAAGGTTTCTTTGTGATTAAGCTTTTCTGGTCTCAGATAAATATTTAATTTATATCAGACGGACTATTTCTTGTCTTCAGTGGTTGAATTTTATCCATCAATACTCTCCAATTTTAGTTCCAAAATCTCCTTCGTCTACATTTTTTTTTCACTTATCCTTTTCATATTGATAGGCTTGAAGAAAAATTTTTTGACGTTGAATCTGAAAATCAGATTCTTCGACAACAATCTTTGCTAAACTCAAATGTCAAGAAAATGTCGGAGCACCTCTCAACAACCCCTTCAGATGAGGTAACCTGCTTCCTAAACTACATATTCTTGATTATCTGTCTGTCAGTGTGCATCTCTTGTGATATTGGCTTTTCCTCTGCAGAAGTTGGAAAATGGTCACCATGTGGTGGAAGAGCATAAACCCAATGTAAGCACATTGTTTACTACTCTATCTATTTTCTTTTAAAAAATTGTAATTTCTATTTATATTCTGTTTTCTGTTTAGTGGAATCTAAAACTAAATGTCTCTGCAGGAAACACTGAATCCTACAACACCCGTGAAAAAGTTTGGCACAGAATCTGACGGCAAATTAAGGAGATCATACATTGAACGTCAGCATGTAAGTGCTTTAAAGCAATCTTTTCGTAGTTCTTCTTGCTAAATACTGTTTTATAAATTTTTACTCTTTTTTTATTGTAGGAGAATGTTGAAGCTCTAATCAACTGTGTTAAAAAAAATATTGGGTTTAATCATGGAAAGCCTGTTGCTGCATTCACCATTTACAAATGTCTTCTCCACTGGAAATCATTTGAAGCTGAGAGGACAAGTGTATTTGACCGCCTCATCCAGATGATTGGTTCTGCAATTGAGGTGACTGCATTACTTTATTCTGAATTATATTTTCTGAGAAACAAAAATATAATGGATTTACCAAAAAAAGGAAAGGCTTAGTTGAAGGTCTTAGATATTGGAATGTGCATATCAAAACATGGAAGGTGATATTGTAAATTCTACAAAGCTTGGCACCTTAAGTCAGACCGTACTTTGTGCTTTTTATTGTCGACTCTAGGTTTATCTACGAGCCTAGCTGGAAAAACCATAGTTTTGTTTGTACCATAATACTTGTTTTTTTCTCCATTCTTCCTGCTGATTTGCTGAGTAATTTTCCTTGAGCATGCAGTCTGGTGGCTATTAGTCTTGCAAAATTAAGGACATAATATATTGAGTATTGCATTCAAGTTTATAGTAGCACTGATTATTATGAAGTGGTTTTATTCAAGATACAATGCTGTAAAGCAGTACAGCGACAGTAGGAGGGTTTTTTATTTCATTTCTAAGTTCATACTGTATAAAAATGGTCTGAATTCAAATGTACCATCTCGCCTTTAATGAATGCTTTGCATTGTCTGGCATTGAAGTATCTTATAGTCAATTTCCAATCATAAAAATAGACATAGGGCATTTAAGAAATCGGCAGACCTAATTTCAGATAAAACCATAGTCACTTACCCTAATATGATAGTCTAGGTTACACTTCTATGGTGTAGTGGGTTGAAAGTTTAGAATAAATATTGCTGAGATTGCTAAAGACAAACTCAACAAGTCTATTGATGTATAGGTGTACCTTTATCATATGCAAATAAATTACCTTCCGAAACCATAATTTTTGTTCGTGGCCAGCTTATTGCTTCTTTTTTTAAATATTATTATAGGTTTTGTATTTTTTTCCCCTGTAAATTCATGTTGCAAGACCATGTTCTGTTTGAAATCCTTAGTATTAAAATTAAATGCATGCTTGCTTGAATGCTGATTTTCTGTTGTTGCCAGCATCATGCTTTAATTGTTCTCATTGTTTCTCTAGCCACCTTTCTTTGAGGATATTTTGTACTCATTTGTATGCTTATGTTCAGAACAATGAATTTCTCATGTGGGTGCTTTGCTTGTTGATTTATGTGATCCTGATTTCCTTGTGATATTCTATGTTTTTGTTATGGTCCTTTTTCTGGCGTCGAAGCACATATCTAAATCTTGTCTGTGTCTTTCTTCTCTCCTACTCTCTGTTTACTCTCCAGAATCAAGATGACAATGATCTTATGGCTTATTGGCTGACAAATACATCCACATTATTGTTTTTGCTGCAACAAAGTTTGAAATCTGGCAGTACAAGTGATGCAACTCCAGTTAAAAAACCACCAAATCCAACATCCCTCTTTGGAAGAATGACTATGGTAACAAATCTTCATATTGTTCAATCTGATTTCTGTCTTTACTTATAAATTTTTGCCTATATATATATATATATATATATGATGGATAAATTGCAGGGTTTCCGTTCATCCCCTTCATCTGCCAACCTTGCTGCCCCTGCATTGGACATCATACGCAAGGTAGAGGCTAAATACCCTGCTTTGCTTTTTAAGCAGCAGCTCACAGCATATGTGGAGAAAATATATGGTATCATTCGGGACAACTTGAAGAAGGAATTAACATCACTTCTTTCATTATGTATCCAGGTGTGTTGAAATCCAGTTAACAATTATGTAACTAAGGTAGCTTTAAACCAATCATTAGAGGATGGATAAAGTTGTGTGCAATGTATATTTACCCATATAATCTTCTTTTTTCGTCCCAATACCACAATATTCCCTGCCTTCTGGTCATATTTCTAGAAACTTCTGAAAGCGTTCTGAATCTCCAATGGCTACATTCTGTTTGAGCCACGTCAGTTTGTAGTTGTGTTCCTTATTCAAATTTATCACTGATATATAGGCACCGAGAACATCAAAGGGAGTGCTACGATCTGGCCGATCATTTGGTAAAGATTCTCCAATGGGTCACTGGCAGAGTATTATTGAATCCCTCAACACCTGCCTCTGTACACTGAAAGAAAACTTTGTAAGAAAATTGGTTTTAAAGTGTTAAATTATGAATTAAGTAATTATCATCCCTGTTTGTTATGTTTATGCTATGGCGGCTTTTAATTTAATAACGTGATGCCCACTTTTGAGTTTCAGGTACCTCCTGTACTCATCCAAAAGGTCTTTACTCAAACATTCTCGTACATTAATGTGCAACTCTTCAATAGGTAACTGTTTTTTATATGCATCATGATTCTTTTTTAAAAAAAATTTTAGGGCGCTTAGAAATTAACTATATGCATATGTTATTATTACCAGTCTTCTTCTACGTCGTGATTGTTGCACATTCAGCAACGGAGAATATGTGAAAGCTGGATTAGCAGAATTGGAGCTATGGTGCGCCCAAGCAAAAGAGGAGGTAATTTGTTTGTTGGGTTTTACCATGATCTGTTGACTTGAGTTGGTATATACATTATTTAGGTTCTGTTTGGTTCACCGTATACGATCGGATAGGGTAGTATAAGCTAATACGCTATACACCCAAGAGATCTGGGACAAGGCCTGATAAGGAACTCTGTATAAAGTTTTTAATGTAAAAAAAAAAAATGTTCTCATTTGTTAATATATCATGATACTCTCACTGTTGCCTCAACCACCACCGGTCGTTGTTGCACACCATCTTTATTTAATTTCATCACCATTTTTTTCCTCCACTACTGCTATTGCCACCACAAGCACCATTCTTACATACAGAACACTGTCACATTTGCTACCACCACTACTGCCACCACCCTCTTACGTTTTCATTAACATTGCCTTTAAATTATTGTTGTCATATCCAATAATTTTTGCCCAAACAGTTGAATTTTGTACTATCTAGCCTTGTGCAATTGACCATCAATTGTTATACATCCTATAAGAACTTGTACAATGAATGATAGTGTGAGGAGTTGTACAATGAATAGCTTATGTAAGAATATTCTTTGCTACTTATATTATCAGGTCTTATTTATACAGTGTGTTCAATTGCGCCTTCAGCTATTACGAAATAATGTGCAGATTGTTTGAGTGATTTTCAGGGAGAGATGATTCTAGGTCTCACCCCTAGTTCCTCTTTTTATTCATTCAAAATAACTGAATAGATTACAATAGTATCAAAGCTTAGAGATATCCGAAGATATGGTGGGATTCTCTTAAGCCAATATCCTAGATAACAAGCGACTAACTAAATCACAACAAACTAAATAATAAAAACAGTGAAAATAATATAATAGCTCAGTATCTGTCAACATAATGTGATACCCTATCGTGGCTATGTGTGGCTTTTTGACTGGTTTACAGATCTTCATGATAGCTCTAATCTAATTTTCATATAATTACCTTGGATTTGCAGTATGCTGGGTCGTCTTGGGATGAGCTTAAGCACATAAGACAGGCAGTAGGATTCTTGGTGAGTGCGTCTTGTTTGATGATATGACACAATTTCACTTCAACGTGTACTTTTTTCTAGTTACTATTTCATTATGAAAACCAATGTTGTTCTACTATGAGTCATGTTCATAATTCTGAGAATTTTTTAAGTGATTTTTGTGACAGGATGAATACAGCCATAGTAAAGGATGAAAGGCATCTACTTATTCTCTTGCGTCTAAAGTGTATTAATGAAGAAGATTGCATACTCATTAGAATTAGCTTTACTATTTGCCCTTGACTATGAAAGAATGCATCTTTTCTTGATTCTAGAAAATTATGCTTAAACAAATTTATGGGACTTACTAATCAGTTTTTAAGATACCCAAATTATTATAAACAAGGACAGCAATGAGACAGATGTTAGGAAGTCAATGGCCAAGCCTATTTGATGGGAACTAGAGATTAAAAACCATGGCAGTTATCCATCCTGATAGTTTATAAACTACTGCAGTAAGTGCTAATTTGAAGAGGTTAAAATGAGATCATCATCCTGGATGGAAGTTAATTTGGTTCTTACAATTAGAGAGATCCTATCCCATGATTGGGAAGTCTTAGTTAATCTGGTTGTTAGAGATAGTTTGCGTTGTGCTGACAGTATGGGAAAGACAGCTCATACATGGGTGGGGATTTTCAGTCTTTCAGTCATCCACACCCTAGTTGTGTGAAGTTTTCTCCAGGAGGGTAGGCTTGAAATTCAAGCAGGGCCATCGAGTAGGATTATATCTCACTCTCTTTCTTTGTATTAAAATAGAGAGGGGAGAGACCAGGTGGGGAGATCATCCGTTGAGGTGAAATTGTTGAGCCTACAACTTAGGAAGTAATTATGTAGTTGTATACTTGTATTCTTGTATTTTGATACAGATCGTGATTTATGCATCGGTCAGTAAGAATGCTTCTTTGACAGTAACAAAGGATGCTTGGTAGACTTTTTATAATAATCTGGTCTGCATGTAGGCCTGTAGCTTCTGCCTTTGTGGTGGTCTGTCTTTGAATGAGTTTGATGACAAGTGTCTCAATTGAATAAGAAAACATGAAGTTTTCTACTTTCCTTCTTGAGAAATATTTGTTTGACATGAAGTGATCACATTCCATACGTTTCTTAGTTACTTCTATCTGGTTTAACGGTTGTCATTTTTATGTACAGGTTATTCATCAGAAGTATAGGATTTCCTATGATGAAATTACCAATGATTTGTGCCCTGTAAGTCTTTCAATCCCAAACCCTGATATGTGCATGTGCATGGTCATGAAAGCATATCTCTGTACCCTTACTCCTTGAAAATGTGTCTTTCTGACTCTGTATGTTTATCTAATGTTTCCATTGCACCAGATCCTGAGTGTCCAGCAACTGTATAGAATATGCACACTTTACTGGGATGCTAATTATAATACTCGAAGTGTATCTCCAGATGTAAGTTTTTTTTCCTGTTTTTTCAATTATATTCTCCAATTATGGCAAAAGACATCCTTACTTTTATGAATGCCTGTTTAAATTTAACATGCTCTCCCAATTTTCCACCAGGTCCTTTCAAGCATGAGGGTGCTCATGGCCGAGGACTCCAATAATGCTCTCAGCGATTCTTTCTTGTTGGATGACAATTCCAGGTGCGAGCGCTTGTATATGTAATGACTTCAGGAGGTGCTATAACATGCGTTTTGAGCTTGAGAATTTCAGAGATTAATGGAAATATTAAATTAAAATTGTACAATACTTCCATTGTCATACTAAACATACCTTTAAATCTCACTTCTTCTTCTACTTCTTTTAAAATCACTTCCATGAGACATTTATCTATCCTTCTATACCGTGGTGGAAATTTTCAATGTAATTTTTTTGTGTAATGATTGCAAAAACGGAGTTTATCTTGCAAATTGATCACAAGTTTACTAATAACCAGTGCCTCTTTTACAGCATCCCTTTCTCTGTGGATGACCTCTCTACATCGCTGCAATCGAAGGAATTCTCAGACATGAAAGCAGCAGATGAACTTCTTGAGAATCCAGCCTTCCAATTTTTAAATGAGTAGGCATAATAGGAAGTTTAGTATGGTTTTATATTGGTTTATCCTGGGGGCAATGAAATCATGCCCCTTGAGAATCCATAGGCCTTGCTATGGTGGTTGTAAATCCCTTTTTATTTTATTCTTTTTCTATCTTTTGGATTGAATCTCAGCATCTTGCCCCTGCTGTAAAGTTATTTTTTCATTCTTTTGTTGGCATTCAATTGTAAAATCTTTATTGTTAAGAGGGGCAGGGATAATTTTAGGATGAGTGAACTGCTTGCCTTCTTTGTTCCTTTTTTATTCTTGGCTATGTAACGTTGTGGTCAGAAAAAGTTATAATTTTGTTTAGGTGGGTGGGGAAAGTTGAAGCTCACTTTCCACTCAAATTTTTGCTGTGTAAAGAGGCAGAACAAAAATTACATGGTAATGAATAGTTTGTTCATAATGTTTATTTGATTTTGATGATTACTCCCTTTTACTTTGCTTACACATACAGGAGATATCAAATGTGGGAATTATCTGTGGAAGCACTTTTGGAAGAATGAATATTATTGAAGTCAAGCTTTTTTATATAAAAAGTGGATTGATATGCCGGTATTCAATTGAAGCTCAATTTTTTCACCAAAGAAAAAAAAAAGCTCACTTTAGTTGCAATTTAATTGAAACATTAAGATATAATTTATTCTAATCATATTACAATTATGGGTATGTTTTTTTTTTTGTGGGTTTGGGGCGGGCGAGAGAAGCCAAGGGATAACGTAAGAACAGGAGGTTCTGAACAAAATCAAAATTTTATCAAAATAATACCTTCACACGAGCGCACGCATATCTATCCAGATCTTTTTATCAATATTAGTAATACAAAACTCATGTTTAAAAAGAAAAAAGAAGTGAAAAGTGGAACAGTACTCCTTTAGTTCACATGAACGATCACTTTGGGCTTTTTAAACATAATAAGAAAATCATTAAATTATTTTAGATTATGGAAAAGTCTAATATGGTCCTTAATATAAAACATTTTTAACCGAATCATGTGGATTAAGAATTGATATTAAAACTAATTAACTATTTCGATTTCTCTGAAAATCTCAATATTTTTTCAAAATTACTCTTATTTAATCTCTCTTTTTCTCTTTGAATACATAGGGGCATTTTTCTAAAAATGTATAATAAATACTACCTCATATATTGTAAATGGTCTTATATTTAGTATCAGGAAAAAAGATCCTATATATAGGACCAGAGGTAGTAATATTTTACACAAATACTCTTGATTTAAATGCTTTCTTAAATACTTTCTCCGTTTTAAAATATATGTTCTCTTTGACAAAGTGCACACAAATCAAGGAAGGGGGTTAAACTACTTAAATTTATCAAAAACTTATATTGTTTTCCAATATTACCTTTAATAAATACAATTTTCAAAATAATTTTCTCTCTCATAAGCTAATTAATGACAAGAGTAAATTAGAAAAAAAATTATTAATATTAAAGATTTTACCTAAAGATGACTTATATTTTGGCCTAAAAAAAATGTTCCAAAAGAAAACTTATATTTTAAACTAGAGGGAGTATTATCTTTCATATTATTAATAGAGAATAAAACAGTAAAAAGAATAATTAATACTTCAATAGAATTTTAGAATAGTAAATATTTTGAAATAAAATAAAATAAAGGCCCATGGTAACAATTTATGTCGAACTGAAGGAATAACTGGAATAGGAAAAAGGAGTGAGTATTAATTTGTCAAAGTAATCTTCTTGGCCACTATTAATGAAGATGAAAGTGTTGAATTTTCAGCGAAAATGCGACCCCAAGAATTGCGTTATACAGCTGCAATTTGTTACTCCATACAGAACAAAACTAATCATGGATGCTTGGATTTGCTAAATTAGAGTCCACATCGACATAGTAGGGCCAAGTGCTGACATTGTATAACTCGGTGACTAACTTTTTGTGGTCTGGCTTCTTTTTTGTCGTATTACTGAGGCTTGTCAACTTGAATGTATATTAATGTAAGAAACTGATGTTTCATGAAGCACATTGCAAGTCATGTGTCGGAATTAGGGTCAAAATCAAAAGATTGAAACTTAATTGGTTCCATCGGCTGACCCATGAGGTATTCACATGGCTCAGGCGTGTGCAACCCTAAGAAACTAACTAGGGTTTGGGACCATAAGGACCCCTACTCTCATCATTAATGGACCACCCTCAAAGTTGAAGCCATTCTGTTCTCACTCGTCTACATACAAACACAAATTCTGCGAGTGCCGACGCACACTTGAAAAATCAACACACGCTTCGGATAATATCAAAGTGATAATTAAGTTATATATATATATAGTCGTTGATTCATTCTGGGGTTGTCATAATCTTGAGTCCATATTGATCCATCCATTGCCAATGGTTTTAATCTAAGGTCCTTAATTTGCCTATGAAATCTCTTTCTCTCATTTTCTCTCTATCCCAATCCTACTTGCTATAGCTGGGCAAAATGCAATTAGCGTTCAGGCTCATCACATTTGGATGCATTAATTAAAAAACACAAACGTGGCAATGTTGTTGGGTCCCTTTTTTTTTTTTTATGATGACATTATTTGTAAGTGGTTCCATAATACTATGTTTCCGCGTCGGCTCTATCAGATTCAACCACTCCATGCGATAAACATATATCCTTTTGAGTTTTTCCTTTGTCGTGGTATCTCTTGGGAAAAAGTACATGATGAGAAACAGTTTTGTATATGCCTGATGCTATCGGGCAAAGACAAAGCAGAGAAGAAGAATAATCTGTGTGTGTGTGAGAGAGAGAGAGAGAAGCTTCCTGCAACCTTGCGAATGAAATATTTCTCTTTGGACCATAAAACGTGTGGAAGCTTCTACCATAAAGACTGCCCAACAACATTTCAGGTATTGTTAATAAGGATAAATAGAAGCCAAACTATGCAAACGACTGCAATAGTAATTAAGATCAACGTTCATACATTTATTTGACTAAGCAATTGTATATATATATATTTGTATTTTGTACAACATTTTCTCAAAAAAGAAAAGAAAAGTCTCATCACTCATGTGACTCTTCTCTGAATTTAGGCAGATATTTTTTGGTATACATTATTATTGATATATATGATTAAAATCAAATGTGAACTTAGTGGCAGCCTAATCCCCAGTCCACAGCGCCGGAGTCCTGCCCGGTGATCTGATCCTGAGAATATCTTCCCCAGTCACCATATTTGATATGTAAAAAAAAATTAATCAAATGTGAAACTAATTAACCTCAAAGCATATATACTTAATTAACCAATAACTAGGCGTAGCTATAAGAATCCCAGAAAAACGTGTAATTAATTAGGCCACGCTGATTAACCCCAAATTTAATTAAAAGAGATGAGCGTTGTAAGCCGAAGCAGTCACTTTCATCGTATTCCTTGAAAAAGTAAAGGGCGATATAACAACGTTGTCTTACTTGCGATATTAGCATATGATGACTGATGAAGGTCCATCGGATTCGGAAGAGAAAGTCCAGGTACGTCATTTTCAGTACCACATGGTTCCCAAAATGTGTTCTATATATGAACTTCCCCAAAATAGATATACACTACATAAATATCATTGTGTGTGTGTGTGTGTGTGTATCTTATCATATTTACTCAAGATTTGTGGTTTAGCTGACTACTTCTCTCTTGTTTTGAAATTTGAACAATGTTTTTCTTATCCATGCCATTTACAGGGCTGAATTTTAATTCCTTTCTTTAATTATTGAATTCATACGATCGAATCAGTCAGTGGTACCAATGTATCATTTTAACAACAGAGAATAATGATTGCAAAGGGTCCATCACAACTGCTATATCATGAATTAATTAGTTTCTATAATTTGTCCAAAATTTAAAATGATAACATGATCTTTTTGTGATCTAAACTCTGGGTATCTCTAGTTAATTAAAAAATCAAAGTTTTTTTTTGGTATATTCTGAATAAAATTTATGCAATAATGCATGGGCCATATTTTATCTTTATTATATATATAAAGCATCATAACTGAATACACTGCATCTGAACATATATTTAAAAAAATAATGAGCCGAGAACTGATAGTGAAAAATTCCCCTTATTCCATCCCATTGTCATCTCTGCAGAACACTAATCTCAACGTCCTTACCTTCTTTGCACATCTAGCAATTATTGACAGTAAACTCAAACTCCCAAATTATGATTCGGCAATTAATCTCTCTCACACACATAGGGTGGTCTCGGTCAATGGATCATAATTATTTTTTAGCATTAAAAATACCTGCAACCGAAAACTAATTCCTTTAAGGTTTAAAAATTATCAAAATAAATTTTACTTATTCCAACAAATTATTTTTTACATATACAACTAGAAAATTTAACTCAAGATAATATACTTAAAAAATCCAACTATCTGTTAATTATACTAAAAACTTGTTGGTTAATCACGTTTAATTGTTACTTACGTACACACACACACACATATATATATATACACATGCGTGTGCGCGCGCAAGTTGGTCAATTGCGAGAATATATGTCACTGGAAGTTAGAAGTATATATATCTGCTGCATGCACATGTGGGTTTGGTATGTCAAATTTATATTTATAGCTACCAAACGAATGTACGTTACTAGTCTCTTTTATAATTGAGGTTAAGTACATATAATTTAATGAAAAGGTATCATGTATTTCTTCACAGTCCACATCTCAGCGGTGTGACTGACATCTTCTTTTGGTCAAAAAACGGTTTCATATGATGTACGTAATAACCAATTTAAATTAATAATTAACCATCTTTAATTTCTATTTTTCGTTTATCATCTCATATTCTCGCTGTTTCTCTTTCGATTTAGCGGCCATGTTCTAAACATATTTTATTCATATATATCTCTCTCTCCCCATGGTAAGATCTGTATAATAACTAATTTGTAATAATATATATTCTTGGCAAACTTTTTACGAGTTCTTATTGTACTTTTTTATTCAGTTATATTTATAGTTCGTTAATGCTATGTAACCCCTCGTATTACACGAATATATGTAGACTCTAAGCTCTAACTAAAGCTGAACTTTTGGTCAAATTATCCAACAAATTCAACTTTTTGTCCCAAATATTATTTATTTTATTTTAATGGGTGTATCTTTGTTGCTAACTAAGCGAGTATATAAAACTTGATTAATTGCCGGTTTTATGTTATCCGATGAACCTGATGATGATGCTTTGACTGGTGGACTTTGATACTGAACATGGACGAGGAAAGATTTAATTTGAGCGTATCTCCATATATAATAATTAATACACTAATGGATTAGAACATGGTTGCTACACGATAACTTCTTTTTCGTCTTTATTTTTTTTAATTTTTTTTACCATAATTAATTTTTTAATATAGATGCCCTTTATATTTTGTCTGTGATATTTAGAATCACTGTGAACATCTATATGTAACTGATGTCAATTTTTTTTAACGCTACATAAGCAGTTAAAAAAAATTATCTCGTAATGTCACCTAAAAAATTATACTATCTCTGTAGCATACAATATAATATAATCTGTGAAAAACAGAATCACTCGTCACCATTTATTTATTATTTAAACAGGAATCCGTTTTTAATGGGCTGCTATTTCATTGAAATGAGTATTTCTTTTGAATTTGGATAGCTTTGTGCCGTGATAGAACGTTCACTTTAAATTTAGAAATCTCAATGCACATATTACTCCCTCTCATCTTTAATATAAGGTATTTTTAATTGAATTACGTGAATTAATAATAGGAGTTAAAACTAATTAACTATCTCAATTTCTCTAAAAATCTCAATATTTTTTCATAACTATCCTTATTTAATCTCTTTCTCTTTCTTTTTGAATACATTAAATAGAGGTATTTTTTAGAAATGTATAATAAATACTACCTCGTATATTGTAAATGATCTTATATTTAGAATCAAAGTAAAAGACTCTACATATAGGACCGGAGGGAGTATTAAAATTCTTCAAATTAATTTATGATAATCTTGTTGAATTTCCAAAAATTCAATTCACGAAGAAAATAGTAGGGATTTTTTTTTTTGGAACTAATCGTTAACGTTAGGATATGAGTCCTTGCAATGGTTTTTGACTTTTTTCCCCTTAAGAAGTTGACTTTCTAGTATGGTTTTGACTTCTGATCCCAATAAGATAGATCACATGATTAGTTGAAAACCATAATATCACAATTCACAAGGCACAATGAACAAATATATGGACCTCTTCCATGGGTGTTGAATATGCTATTGAAGCAGACACTTTGTTAATCATAAATTTTTATGTCAATTAAAGTGATATATTAATAATTTTTTACAAAAAAATTTAAAGTAAATAAATATTTTATTTATGTAATGATTTTGTACTGAGGAATAACAATATACTTCATTTGTATGATAATGGAGTTGTGGTTGATAGAATATAAGTCTTAATTATAAATTAATTACTGAATTTTTTTTGTTTAAATTTTGATTTAAATAGTTAAATAATATGAAGTTTTTGAAATACTTAAAAGCTTATGTCTTATTAATTTTTTTAACAAATTAAGTTTATGGAACTAGATAAAACCATTTAACGTAGGTGACAGTTCAAAGCATTTATCTCATAATCTATATATTCACACATACACACTTACTTTTCATAGATATGGACTTAAAAGAGTATCTCTCAGTGAAAGCCCCACGCACACAAGGCTTACTCTCATTCCAATTTTTTTCACTCGTACACATTCTAGTTGATCAGGATTTTATAAGTATACAAAACTAATCGCGGTATAGAAAATATCCTAGAACATTCGAGAAGTCATACCTAATAAAAGTCATGATTTACTCAATTGATTAATTTCAGTCAAAAGGGAAAAATATTTGAAAAGAAATGAGAATAAAAATATGAAGAATATCAAAGTAAATAAGAATTAAAAGTAATTCAATCACACAGTATCAGAGGATTAGGTTTCACCTTATAGAATAATTAGATTCCACTCTGTAATTAGACTTTGCACAATTATAGTAACCATTGTTTATAGAATATCCTAATTACCTCTCGATCAATTAATTTTTATTCAATTAAGATTTAATTCGTTTCTCGTGCAAATAAAACTCTTAATCAAACCATGGAAGCCACATTGTATGTCAATACAAATTCCTAATTCTATCTGTAGATTAGTTATATTTGTTTATTTCTCTACATTGATGTTCACTCTTCACCTCTCAATCCATCAAGTTTACATATTAATTAGATTCTATAGTGATCAGACATAAAATCTACATGAAAAACATGATAGATAAATATAATTGAAAGAACAAAATTCAAATATAAACCTTAAGTATAAATTCAAGAGTCATAACTAACAAATAAAATCTAGTCAAACTACATCCTTATTTTTAACTGGAAAGTTTAATCGCACATTAAAATAAAAATCAAAACCAAGCTAAAATCTCAAATCATGAGAAAAAATAACAAAAGAAAAGAAGTTTGTAGAGAAGAGAAATAGCTTATGCTTCAATATTCCCCTGATCCCTTGCTCTTTTATCGTTAGATCACTCTGAGTTGCTCCAAAAGGCTCCAAATAGTATTTCCTAGCCTCTGGACGTGTGACTAAATGTCTTAGGACATTAGAAGGCTTTTCTGTTATGATTATTATATAATTATAAAATGTGAAAAAATATCTTATTCATTTATATAATCTGATTAAATTGACATATAACTCCCTGTACATCGCAGAGTTTCAAATTCTATGTTGTCACTATAGAGCCAATTCCTCCAACATGATATAAAAGAATAACAAATTTCTAATATAATATGTGTGTGTGTGTGTGTGAGAGAGAGAGAGAGATATAATAGAAACAAATTGTAAGAATAACTCATAGTTACGAACCTTCAAATCCAAAAAGAGAGATTTAGTGTTTTGAAAAATTCCCCCAAACTTACATCTCCATTAATATAAATAGGGAAAATAAGTATAATCATAATATAAAAAACAAAAATCAAGCATAATAAAAAATGAAAAAAAAAGTACGAAGAAGTGGAAGAAGATGATGATAGAATAAGAGGAAAAAATGGTTATCTTCATGTTTTATCTGGCAAAGAAAATATATGAGAAAAGAATGAAAATTATTACTAGAAAATTGCAAAAAATAATCCAATGAAAATTTGTCTTTGAAAGTGCCTCCATAACTAAAAACGATATTACAATAATGCAAAAGGACTTGCATAACATAGATATATAAATTTCATTGAATAATAACTGATGACTTAGGCAATCAAATCATAATTTTTTTTTGCAAATATATATTTGATTTTCATGTTCATATTTATCATTATATCAAATGAAATTTAAAAAAATGAAAACATATATAATTTAAAAATAAATATTATTTTAGACAATCAAATTTAATTTTCAATTCCATATTGATCATCATATCAAGTTTTTTAAAAAATAAAAACATATAATTAGAAAATAAATATTATTTTAGACATTCAAATGTGGTGCTGGATTTTTCATAGTCAACATGATAATGTGGAGGTTTAAAATCATGACACGTTGTTCTTTTGACCTATACTTTATAATATGTAATAAATTTTTTATAGTCAATGTGATGATGTGAAGATCTAAAATCATTGAATAATGACTAATGATCTAAACAATTAGATTGTGATTTTTCCTGTCAAATATATATATATATATATATATAATTTTCATATCCATATTTATCATCATATTAATTTTTTTAAAAAATAAAAATATATATAATTTGGAAATAAATATTATTGTGGACAATCTAATTTGATTTTTATTCTCATATTGATCATCATATCAAATTTTTAAAAAAATAAAAACATATAATTAGGAAATAAATGTTATTTTAAACAATTAAATCATGATTCAAACAATCAAATGTGGGGCCAGATTTTTCATAGTCAGTATGATAATATGGAGACCTAAAATTATGAAATGTCATGCTTTCAACAATAACTATTATTTTAGATAATCAAATCATGATTTACACAATTAAATCATGATTTAGACAATCAAATGTGGTGCCAGAATTTTTATAGTCAACATAATAATGTGGAAACATAAAATCACAACCCATCGTATTTTTAACTTATACTTTATGACATACCCGTATACTATAAAATATCTTATATTCAGGATCAAGACAAAATATCCTATATATAGGACTAGAGGAAGTATAATAAATTGAAAAAACTTGTCCTTTAAGTCAGTTTTTACACATTAATTAACAACGCATGTTTTCAACCTTCTCACGCGTGACTCAATGATGGGTGATTCCGGGAGGTGTAAAATCATTGTGTGCGAGTTGATCTAGTGCCAAATGGATGCCTACTACAGGTGGTTTCAATCATCAACTCGTGTGGACAATTTAGGCTAAATTTTTTACTATGATAATATTGGAATTTAGAAAAACTTAAAAGTTATAGCTTTATGTTTTAGCTTTTCAACGAATTTTGAATCACCTTAATCGGAGTTTATAAGAATGAGTGATCAAAATACTAATAGCTATTAGAACTTTTTAGCATAAATAATTTGTAACATTTTTGTTCCAAATGTCTTTAAATGAGCTTATAATACTAAAAAATACCAAAATATATAAAATCATGTTAAAATAGGCCAATTTAACTATATTTATATTCAAATAAGAATATAAATGTGAGTATTATATATGTATAAAATGGACATATTACTAAGTATATAAATACACACATATACACAATGATGAATATAACTAAGTGGCTTTAAACAGCTTTGATTGAATGGAAATCATGAAGGTACGTACATGAAATGAAATGCTCCACTTATGTCATGAAATTCGATCATTTTATTTACCTGAAAAAAACTAGTAAAAACAAAATGTTTATATTCTTCACATTCTTGAATTTCCCAAATTATTAGTTTATAATTAATTCTAATCCTGATGCACACTACCTTATATCTACGCTGGAATTATTATGCCTCCCTCGCATTTCTCTACCTCTGACCAGCTTTCTCTTGGAGTTATCTTGGGATACAGACACTAGAAAAATCGACTTAATACGTACCCGATGATCAATTATAATTCAATCGATGGACTTGGACATGTTGAGCGAAAATTAATATTAATTTAATAAAATCTAGATTATTTTACCCTAATCTATACCCATAATAGAGTGAATATAATCGACTAGATTAAACTGATTACTGCTCCCAATATATGGGAAGATTAATCTGTTAGTCTCTTTTGAAATTATCAAGTTGTATATATCCTTAGGTACGATCTTCCATGTGACATCGATATCTTGGAAAACATAACCAGTGGATGAGTTTTGATGCCTCAGTTCCCAAATTTATTAGATCTATATTCTGCTATTTTTGCTTCTAAATATAAAAATTTATCTTAATTTTAAATATATGATCATTTGCAGTATATGATGTACTCCCTCTTATTCATATTGAAAGATATTTTATATGATAAGTTTTTTATCTAAAATATAGGGTGTTAAATATTTTTCTTTCTATTTTTTTTGTATCTTTAATTTTTTCTTACTCCTCATTTATAACATTACAATAATAATAGAATAGGTATTTAATAAGGATATAATGGAAAATGTTGATACTTTTTACATTGATTTCACGTGAAAAAATAATTTTATTAATATACATATAATTGATATAAAATACCTTATAATGTGAATCAGAAAAAATAGTATTTATTAGATATTTCTAAAATATACCACTATTTAAAATATTTTAAAGAAAAAGAGAAAAAGAGAGATTACTAAAAGTAGTGTTGGGAAATATTATAATTTTTAAAAAAATTTAATTAAAAAATTTTTATACTAAAAATCGGGAAGCATGTATGACATAGTGTGTGAAGTTTTCTTCCCATGAAAGATGGGGTGGGCGGCACCTAGGAAGAAGAGAATGGGGCAAATTTAATTAAAACTTAAAACTCATAATTTACTATATGTGTGCTTAAAAATTAATGCAAGAGCACCGCCTGCCACATGCAAATCTGTGGCTACGCCACGTGTGATGCTTGTAACCTGGCATTTAGATGAACAATTGATGAGCTTCAAATTAATTACGATGACTTCAATTTCACATTTGGTTCAAACACTCCTAATGAAGAAACCTCCCCAGCATAACCGTTGGGAACTGTGCTTTGTCTGGTGAATGAAGGAATCAGTGAAGTCAAGAGGGAACGACATCACATATTTTAATTTCCTCCCTCCCTCTCTCTCTCTCTCTCTCTCTCTCTCTCATTTAAAATATAAGCTTAATTTAATTAATTATATAAAAATTAAGAAAGATTGTTTTGCTTCTTAAATTTATAAAATATTATATATATATATATATATAATCTTCTAACATTACTCATATTTAATGCATTACATTCAAAATCTGCACAATTCTCATACTACCTTTATTTTCTAATATGTCATCTAAGATTTTGGTATATAGATTAATAAATACAATTAATGCATGAAAATTTATTTTAAATTTCTTAATATACCATTTATTAAAAAGATAGATAAAAAAGAGTAATTAGTGTCACCTTTAACTTTTAAAAGGATAGATAATGGTATAATTGGAAAAATATTGATTAATACTGTATTGAAATTTAAAAGTAACAAATAAATAAAAACAATAATTTTCTTAAAATATGATGGATAAAAAGAAATAGAGAGAGTATCATTTACTGCCTTTCTCACATTTAGTTGCAAATAAGAATAAAATAGAAAAATATTAAATACACTAAAAATTATTAAATGAGATTTATACTTTAGATTAAAAAATTTTCTAAACTAGGATATGTTAGACGGGAGGGAGCAATTCCGCTATCGATTAATTCAAGTTTTTATTTCATTTTTTTTGGAAAAAATGATTTAATCTAATTTTGTTAACTTTAAAAATGTGTTTAACCAATTAATTTACTAATCCGTGCATGTTTCGCAAGATGTGATCTGGTCCTATATTTACCATCTTTTGTAATTAATTAAAAATGGATCTCATATATTACCTAATTCTATTCTTAATATAATTCACTTTCAACTACCTTACAGAACTAATAAAAATTTGTTACATTATTAAAATTATCTTAAAAAAAATGTAATTTCCATCTTTATCCTCTAATAAATATTACAAATTTAAACAATCAAATTTCTTTGTCATAATTAAATAAGAATATTTTTTAAATAAAATAATTAATAATTCAAAAACCTATGAAATGTGACTTATATATAAGACAACAAAAAATTTCTAGAATGTGATTTGTAAAAGGAACTAGAGGGAGTATGTAGTATGGAGTTTGAGGTGAATGGTTTGTACTATTTATTTATGACTAAGAAATATGTCTATGTTACAAACATGGCACTCAACATATTTGGTAAATAGTTAATTGGGTCCTTTAGATATGTTATTTAGTATTCAATTTCTGGTTATGGATATAGAAATGACATCGTTGGATGAGGCAAAATCTAATTTGGTAATCTCTGGGTCTTTAAGGAATTAGCTTTCATCAATTGATTCGAAGTGCGCAAAAAAAAAATATATATATATATATATTGTAAATTTAACTATATATTGTGATGTGATGATTTGGCAAAATAATAACTGCGGATCACTTATTCTATATTTTCATTTTTATTTTCTTCTGTTGGATTCTTTTTTGTGCGTGGTCAGTGACAAGTTCGCACTTACTTCCACCCTTTTAGATTGGTACTACGGGAATTCACCTTGAGGCTCAATACACGCGGATATTTATCAAAGTATGACTCCCCCAGATATGAATTTGGAAAAAAATAGTGCTATTAGCGTCTGGAATTGAAATTTTAAATATATTTTTCTTAATTAAACCATATATATATTATATTTTTTTGGTTAACAAACCATATTATATATATATATATATATATATGATCAGCCGACGCTCTTCTGATATATGTATGCTTGTCTGTAAGATCGGAAACATTTGACCAATGGATGTAGAAAAATAATGTGGGAAACAGGTTTATTACTACTAGCTGAAGAAAAGTGAAAAAATAAAATCCGATGCACTTACTAAATTAAAGGAAACAAAACAAGAACAAATAAATATTGGAGGCTTTGCCAATGGCTAAGCAAATGAAGACATTATATATTTTGACCAACAGGTTGCCATTGCCAAGACAAAAATCTCACCGCAAGAATTAATCAACTAATATTTGAATACTAATCATATTTACTAAGATTATGTTCCGTCGAGAAAATCTAAACACATGCCAGAAAATATTCCATCCAGAAGAATATTAATTTGTCGCTTCATAGTGAGAGTCTACGTAATTTGTCACATCAGAAGAAAAAACAATCAACTTTTTTTTGGTAAAAAAAAGTTTGAGAAACCGAAGATCTTCAAAATCTTCTCAACCTCCTTAATTACTACTACCTTCATATTAATTAATATATTCTTCAAAATTTTTGTTTGTTTCTTGCTCATATCTATAAACTGGCGCCTTTTGTAAGCAGAGGAATTCGTATATGATCTATCTAATAACCACAAGTATATATCGAGTCTTGTCTATTCACTTTTTTTCTTTTCTTTGTTTTGAACTTGAACCTATATATATGTTTTTCTTTTAAAAAAAAAAGCTTGGAAAAATATAGGAAATTACATAAAATAGTTCAAAGAACTCTTGTCCACTTTATCAATGTTTAAAATATGTTTATATCCTACAGCAAGTTGTATAATAACAAGAAAATTGTTATCAATATATACTTGTTATGCTAACAAGTTAGCATATTTATTGGTTTTTCTAAACATATACTTAATCTTAATGGTCTAAACTCTCATGATAAACTTTTTTATCTTATCAATAACATTTTTGTATAAGTGATTTACTACGATTTACCAAGAGTTATAAGATTAATAGCCCTTATAGAGTCATTACGGACTAGCAGACTCTTGAATCCCTTGAAGCAACAAAGTTTCATTCCAATAGCCATTAGCTCCCGCAGCTGTACTTGGTATTGCACTTGAAACCATATACAGATCAGATTCACCCCGTATTGCAATCTCTGATAACTCCTCTGCGCTTGAACATATATCTTCGTACATATATATATATATATAGACGTTTTCGCTCGATCTTTTGATAGATTGATATTTTGGATGTTTATTCCTTCGGACATTAACAATGCCATTATATATTATTTTTTATTAGTCACCGAATCGTTTCAGAAATGTAAATAAATTAAAGAATGTTAGCCTAGCGTTTAAAAATAGGGTTTTCTTTTATTTAGTTGGAGTGAAATCTTAAGATTAATATTATTAAAGAGTTTATTCTTAATTTTATGATCAGGGGTGTGTCTTTAAAATTATCCATGAAAGTATAGTCTCAGTCGGCACGTCCATAAACTGGAAATTAATAAAATGCCTTTTTTAATTTAGAAATTGGATCACTTTTAAAATTAAATCATATATAATAATTAATTACTCTATATATCCACAAGATATATATCAAGATCCATTTTGTTTTTTTGTATCCTTTTGGTCCAACATATTAAGGTTCACTTAACTATGAACATTTCTAGTGCTGAAAAATAGTTATTTTTCAATGAAAGGATGTCTCACTTAGTCGAATAAGAGTAATATTATTATTGTTATTTCAAGGAAAGAATGTGTCCTTGTTCAAATGGTAATGTCCTATACACACACATTATTGAGACCACATAATTTTTCTTTAAGTTTTGATTGACGAGTACCAAACTGCGGGGCTCGATTTTGTTGTTAGTTGCAATGTTGACACTGATCGTTTAATCCGAAAAGTCTTTGATTCTTATAAATCATTGTCATGGTCACTATCATATTTAATCGTCGGCAATCTAATTGATGGACCATCGATCGATCCCTCCTCTTCTTGTTATTATTGTTTAAAAATAAACACATTTTTAATTTGTTCTGAAAAAACAAAAACGAAACCTAATTAAAACATATTCGTCGCAAAACTTCATGCATGTATATGATGATAGTATCAGTTTATTAATTCCAAAGTTGACCCTTAATCAGTATTCAGTTTGGTAGGAACTGCGTTTAGGGACTTCACTAGCATCTTCCTCAGCCCAACAAAAACTTTCACATCCACCATCCTTTTAAGAAATTTCTCAGCACCCAAACAAATTTTCAGATAATAAATATATATTTATATAGATAGAGAGAGAGAGAGAGAGAGAGAGCTAGAGAGATGAAAGTGAGGAATACTATTAGTATAGTTGTGTGTGAGTGTGGTGGCAGGCACCGCCATTAACCATATTCCAAAGCAAGTGGGTTATTAGTGAAGAGGGGAGGGGACTTCAACTTCCGAGAAGCCAGTGATATACAATACTAGAATATACATCTCAATATGCACCATGTGTTGCGCCTTTCTCTCGAACTTTTCCTTTACGCGTGAAGGAGACTCATGATAGTCCTACTTTACATGTAAACGTATACCAGTTTATTTAATTATAACGCGCAATAAAGCTATTAATTATATATATTCTTCCAAAAATTAAAAGCGCTTTAATTTTTATTTATTTCATTATTTCTCTTAAATAAACATACATACTCCCTCCGTTCCTTAATATAAGGGACAATTGGAGGAGTTTCTGTATTTCAAAATATAAGGGACACATGGGGTCTGTCTGGTGTATTTAATGACTTTTTCCCAAAATATTCCTAATTAAGATAGTATATTTTCAATATAATTCATTTGTATTAATTGCATGATGGAAGAATTATTAACATTAAATGAGGATATTTTTGGAAACTACTTTATATTTCTAACAAATTTATTGTTTTCTTTGGTCTGTGTGATTTTGTCTCTTATCCCTTATATTAAGGAACGGAGGGAGTATATAGATAGAGGAGGGAGGGAGGGAGGGAGGGAGAGGGAGATGACCACCGATCGATGGACTAAAGAGAGAAAGCCTATGAGTTGGAGGATTTTAATGGAGTAGATATAAATTGAACAGAGATGGTAGATAGGAAAAGGAGTGTTGAGAATGATGATGAGTACGTACGTAGGAGGAAAAGTATGAATATGATATGATGAGGAATCACACGCACATCATAAAAAGGGTTTTCACAAGCTGGCTGTGGAGCAGATCAAGTCTGGTGTGCGAGAATATCTCAGGGATGGCAAATAAAAACACACCTATCCCCTGATCTCTATGAATATATTCATCTTTCTCTCTTTCATATCTCTTTTTATTTGTATCTTTTGGTGCGCATATATATATACCATTTGGAGTAGAAGCCCAGCTGATATTATATATCCGTATACCCTACTCCAAAGCTCCATCCAAGCTTATAATCTTCTTTTTAAAATCAATTTTATCATGAAAAGGAGGGACTCGATCGTATGAGGTTCGATCGAGGCGTCATGCATGCATGTGCTTCCCTCTCCTCCTTCCATGAAACTTAATTTTAACCATTTCTCAATTCTCAATGTGAGGGATGTGGGGACACGTCATCATGATTTTCCAGCTCAAAGCTTCTCCATTTCACATATATATATCAACGACTCATATATATGTATATGTGAACTAGCTAGAGTAACTCTTGAAAGAAATTAAAACAGCTAAAACCTAGATATAGCCAGGTCGTATACTTCACTTTTTGAATGATGCCTATTGTATACTTAATTTACCAATAGCAATAGCTAGCTTTCACCAAAAAAAAATTAGCAATAGCTAGCTAGCATGAAAGTTTGAAACGTGTGGAGTTATGTTTAATCTTCAATATTGTTACAAGACACCGAAAGTAACATTGTTCTCAGCCCTCCGTATACCAATGAATTACCATATTAAGAATATTTTTATTCGGTCCAAATTCTCGCGCCCGTACATTCATATTGAAATGCGAAACTATCCGTGAAATATAATTGTACTATTAGCTAATTACTTGATTTAAGAGCTAATCCCGAACCCAAAAGAAGATTATATAATTATTTGTACTACGTACTACTATGTGTCTTTTATTTTCGTTTTTTAATTTGTAATTTCTTAGCTTGGGAACAAATCAAATGAGTTTTTCTAGGCATCAAAATTGGAAGGATTCAGGAATGTATCGTTTTTGGTCACCAAATAAATATGTAGCTACTCGCTAACTAGGTGTAGGTGTTCATTAGTCACTATACTACTACGTACTAGTTTTTAGTATTGTTGAATGAGGAAAATTTCTTTTTTCCGATCAAAGAATGAGGAGAATTTCAGAATAAAAAGGACTGTTTGAAGGGATTTTGGAGGTCGGCGGGAGATTTTTATGGGTTTGGCTGGGAGGTAGAAAGCAAGTGTGGAAATTGAGAACAAATATAGTTGGATAAAGGTGGGGCCGACACGTGGCACGGCGCATATGGCTTTGTGGGCCGAACGAGCCCTGCTAAGAAAGGTCGCCATCCCCCATGTTTGAGGGACTAGGATATCCCATGCCCTCCACGTGGGCTCTCGTTGCACTTATATCCTAGTCAGCATTATTCTGCCACGTGAGCTTAGCTTATTTTTTCCACTTATTGGCGGTCCCGATATAATCAGTTGAAGATTACACATCACTTTCATTGCTGATTCCTAATTCTTCTGACTCTGTCTATTATTATTTTAATATGTATATATAACACCAAAAGGATCTCAAATAATAAATCTTATCCCAATAACATGCATATTACGTTACATTTTGTATCGGAACTGTCCTTTTATTCTAACCCCGTACTCACACACAAAGTTTACTTGGATTAAAATATATACATACACAAATATATGTATGTATATGTACACAAAAAAGGACCGTTTATTTCCATAAAAAAAGGTGGCTGTTTATTATTCATTATAATAATATTATATTATTACTACATCATTTTCTGGTGCTAACTGCATGAAAAATCCCGTAGCCCTAAGTGTCTCTCAAGTGCTGCCCACGTAACTCCAAATTCATACTTTTTTTTTAAGAGAAAATGAAAATAACTGATGAAAAGAAATCCTTGGCTCATATATAAAAAATATAGGTGTTTTTTTTAAAAAAATATGTTATTCGAATATAATGAGTGAATCTTTTTTAAGATTGAGTATCCTGTGATGTGACTGATTTTATCGTAAATAAATCTATTAAAAAATAAACAGTGAGAGTCTTGTTCAATTATTTGCATATATAGCGAGAATGAAACAAAATTTTTCTAAGAGAATAAATCTCTACATCTTTTTTGTTGTTTATAAAACCCCGCAAAAATTAAATGCTCGTGCTTGAGTAATTTCTCAAGAAGCTTAAGGTGGTGGTGGGATCTAATAAAATAATCAAAGAGAATGTAACCTTTTAAAAATAATGTGATATGACATAATAAGATGATATATTGATACAAACTTGTGAAAATCTTTTACAATTTAAATAGAAAATTATATAGAGAGTGAAGAATATGTATAACATTTTTTATTGGAATTTCGCAATAATGTTGTAAAAAATTAAAGTTAAATAATTTGTAAACTTGGGAATTTTATATTCTGGAAGAGGGAGAGCATTAAGTGATGCTCAAACTCCCCTATTTAAGGCTCTTCAACCTCTCCTCCTTCGTTCAATCCAAACTCACACACCATTGTTCTTCATTCTCATTCTTCAACAATCTCCCAAACTCATTCAATCTCCTAAAAAAAAAGAAACAAGAGTCTTTCTCACATCCTTAGCGAACTCCACTTGCTCAAATTACCAAGATGGGTAACTTGTTTCGCCTCGTTGATAACGAAGACTTCCCCTCTCGCCGCTGCATTTGGGTCAATGGCCCAGTGATAGTCGGAGCTGGACCCTCAGGTCTAGCCACGGCCGCATGCCTAAGAGAACAAGGCGTCCCCTTCATGGTTCTCGAACGAGCTGATTGCATCGCCTCCCTCTGGCAACACCGAACCTACGACAGATTAAAGCTTCACCTTCCCAAACAGTTCTGCCAGCTTCCTAAACTTCCATTCCCTCAACACTACCCCGAATACCCCACCAAGAGGCAGTTCATTGACTACCTCGAATTCTATGCCAAGCATTTCGATATCAAACCTCGATTCAATGAGTGTGTCCAGTCCGCTTGGTACGACGAGACCAGCGGGTTATGGCGTGTCAAGACCGTTTCCTCCTGCGGCTCCATCCGAACTGAGATGGAGTATATTTGCCGGTGGCTGGTGATCGCCACCGGCGAGAATGCCGAGTGTGTGATGCCTGACGTTGAAGGGCTGGGCGAATTCAAAGGCGAAATTATTCACGCCTGTGAGTACAAGTCAGGGGAGAGTTTCAGGGGAAAGAAAGTGCTCGTCGTCGGGTGTGGCAATTCCGGCATGGAGCTCTCACTCGACCTCTGCAATCACAGTGCTTCTCCGTCCATGGTTGTTCGTAGCTCGGTCAGTAGTCATTTGGTTCTTAGTTTTCTTTGACTTGTTATTTCACTGGAATTAAAAAATAACTGGGTTTGCTCTGTTTTCGGCGTACAGGTTCATCTCCTACCCAGGGAAATTTTTGGGAAATCAACGTTCGAGTTGGCTGTTTTGATGATGCAGTGGCTACCTCTTTGGCTTGTGGACAAGATAATTTTGATCTTGGCATGGTTGGTTCTGGGTAACGTGGAGAAATATGGGCTGAAAAGGCCATCCACGGGTCCACTGGAGCTAAAGAACACGCAGGGGAAAACCCCGGTTTTGGACATTGGCACTTTGGAGAAAATAAGATCCGGAGACATTAAGGTTGTACCAGGAATCAAGAGGTTCAACAATAACGAGGCTGAACTCGTCAACGGGGAAAAGCTTGATATTGACGCGGTGGTACTTGCCACAGGATATCGCAGCAATGTCCCATCTTGGCTGCAGGTGAGAAAATGTTCTGAATCCTCTGTTTTCCACAAAAATGGAAAAAGAAATAATTTTTCAGAAGCTTCTTTTTATTATGACGTGGGGCAGTGAACTAAAATGGATTTGTTTATGTTATGAGCAGGAAGGTGAATTTTTCTCCAAGAATGGATATCCAAAGAGACCATTTCCTCACGGGTGGAAAGGAAATGCTGGGCTGTATGCAGTTGGATTTACAAGGAGAGGGCTGTCAGGGGCTTCAGCTGATGCTATGAAAACTGCTCAAGATATTGGCAATGTGTGGAAACAAGAGATAAAGCAAGTGAAGCAGCGTACAACTGCTTGCCATAGACGATGCATTTCCCAGTTCTAAGATAGCACAACGTCGAAGGGAATTTGGTACCAGTATTTGTGTCTTTGTAGGGTCAGGAATTTGTTGTTGCATAAACAAATAACGGTATCCCTCACATAGAAAAGAAAAATACTCAGATAAAAGCACATAGACAGAGCCCTCTCCAAAGGCCCAGGTTTTTGTTTGGGCATTTTGTTTTTAAACACAGGATGATGAGGCTTCTTGTTTTAGGCTTTTTCTTTTCCTTCATGATTGTTACAGCGTACATGTACCATACTTCACTCTTCAAGTTATATGATACAGTTTCACGTTGCTTCTAATTTTTCTCTCTTTCTTTATTCAAGCTTTTATAAGACATTACATTTTCTTTAGCCAAAAAAGAAAAGAACTTGTATCAATGAATATGAAAAAATTCCAGAAGTCGAGGGAAGAGGATGAATTTTCCTATTACGTTGTCAAATCCTTATCTTTACATTCCACTGGATCCCAACGATAAACTCACATATACTAAGGTTCTAATTCCGAGTGAAGAGACTTTCTGCGAGTGTTGATTGTGAAACGAGTTTTGCTCTGCGTTTCTTTTCCCACATGATTTGCTAATACAGGTGTCATGATTTGCATGGTCTTTTTCTTTACTTACGTAATTGAAAGAACGTATAGTCCCAAGTGGGCCA
Source organism: Adenanthera pavonina (assembly GCA_026686845.1). NCBI lineage: Eukaryota > Viridiplantae > Streptophyta > Magnoliopsida > Fabales > Fabaceae > Adenanthera > Adenanthera pavonina. Next base: position 34,097,922 of record JAIVEN010000017.1, read on the forward strand.
CATAATTAATGTGGGGATTGATTTGCTCATGAACTGAGATGGGTAGGGTCCATTGAAAAGAAAAAGGCTGAAGCTCAAGGTCATCCTACCCACCGCAGAAAGCCAATTCTAGGATGCCTGCATGAGGAAGGATATAGTATTACTTAGGATTTGACCCAACCACAGAAATAGCAGTTTCATACATATATACCAACCGCTCTTGCTCTGCACAGGCTCAAAAGGCTTCAACCCACAAAACTCTGATTACAATCAAACCCATATCCCCAGATTCACATTCTGTAGATTCATATGTGAGTTTGAATTTACATAGTTGATCATTCGGATACATCTACCGATGAATATGATCGACTACTTCAGTAAATATAATAATCTCTGGGGGAAAAAAAAAAGGAAGTGTTACAATATATGAAATTATGGGGAAAAAAAAAAAAGAGTGCGGGTGTATTGATGAAAAAGGCTAGGACTTTGACAAACAGCAATAGGTCATTAACGTGTAGTGTGGATAATGTAAACTAACTGCATTTTACCGGTTGTTATTGAAGACTGCAAGTGAAGTCTAAATGAACAGCAAATTTGATTTGGGGAAGTACATAGAACATAGGCCAAAGACATTGCATTATCATCCCCCAAACCATTTGCAAAAGACCTACATCTCATAGGATATAAACTAGAGATAAGGTATACTTATGATCACCATACTAACTTGAGGATAAAAATTGTAAACCTTTTGATGGATTTTGTTACCTCTGAGTTTAAGCTGCCACAAACAAAATTCTTTATGGATTCATAGTTGAGAATATAGCAACCAGGATAAAATATTGTCCCACAAAACCGTCCTTTTCATTGGTGAAGCTGGCCACTTGCTCAGCTTCAAAATATCTTTTACAGCTGTCTTATTTTGGGAGAAATATTTAAAAAAAATTATCTGGTAAAAAAATTACACTTAATGTCATAAAACATACAAGTCATTATACGGTTGACTTCCCCCCCTAATTTTTATCAATTGTTATTTGAAAAACGGCTCTTCACAGTCAATTTCTTTTTTTAAAACTACATTTACAAATTGAAAATATTTATTATAAAAGAATTTAGATTTTAAAATTATTATGAAAGATTAATTGACCAATAGATGTTTTCACTTAAATTTTTTGAAATATAATTTTTTATATAAATAAAAAATTTCTTCTATATATGCTAAAATAAAATACTGCTCTCTTAAAAAATAAAAAATAAAAAACACATGAAATATATGCTTGATTATATCCCAAACAGTGACTAGTGTGACTTGAAGAATCGGTGTCCTGCGAAGTGAGGAACAGGCCATATGAGAGCCCATGCTGACTGATTCAAAGTATACAAAAAAGAAATGAAATGAATGGCCCATCTGATTTCTTCCCCACAACAACCGCAAGTAGCTCAGTCACCCTCAAGATATTCATCAGTTTCCTTCTTCAAACCTCACTACATTTAATTATCACCTCAATTACTCCTCTTTTGTCTTGTTCCTCTCACCCTCTATTCACATGCTTCCGACCCCTTCTATTCCCACAAATTCACTGTTAAATGAATTCAAATTTAACACATGGGATGGCTTTTCTTCTTCTTCTGCCATTATACACACACACACACACTATAGCTGATATCACATGCGCAAATTACAACCTGTTTTCTTCACGTGCCCCTGTCAAACATGGACTTATACGTGTGGACCAACCGGAATCCATATAACATGCTACAAGCATTGTCTTAAACAAATTTCGACTGTATATGTATATGCTGCCTTAATATTTATTTATAGCTAAAAATACATCACTTTTTAAATTGATTAACCTTGTCTTCACAGTCACAATCTAGTCTATATAGTTTTAAATCATGCATGCCTGAAGATTTTGAGTAATCGTGCGTCTACGTTCATATTTTGTACTTAGTATTCTTAAGTACTACTGCTACTACGAATATATAAATGGGTTTGGCTGGTATATATATGTGTGTGTGGAGGGTCTCTCGAAATAATAATATATCCTTAGAACTCCCCTTCTAGCTTTTTCCAAATGTGTGTGATCGATGAAGACAACATATATAGAACATGTTGGGTAGACAGCAACAGTGACTCTCTGAGGCAGATCTAGTTGTCAGGCCATGGTGGTGTTTGGTCCTATTCCTATGTGTAACTATAGGACAATGGTGCTATTACTACACACAAGAGATGGTATGTCGAGTCAAGTTGTGCTGAAAGTGGACCATACAGTGAGTTGAGACTTCCAGGTTAACTGCAGACTCAATCCAAAACCAGACAGCTGTGACGATGATGCATGCTTTGGCTCACAACAACACTCCCTCTACCAAGTATCATATTACCTCCTTTTGGTTCAATATATTGGAATAGTCAAAGCCAGAAAAAGGAAGAAAAGCCATTCATTACAAACAAATTGTGCTTCGAAAATCAATAATTAATGAAGTTTCAACCTGTGTGTTCTGCAAAAGCTAATTCATGATATCTGAAATATCGGTTACAGTTTCTACAACTAAAACTTAGGGCCATGAATTTGTTCAGTGGAACATCTACTTGATCACTTATATGTGGCAACATGTTTCTTGGGGCAATATCAATGGAGTGAAACTTCCAATTAAGCAGACAAGATTATTAAATAGGGCCAATAATAGACATGTGCATTTTGTGCAGCTCCAGCTCGTTTTGAAGTGAACATCCCACATTCGATCGCTTCAGATTGACCATCCTTGGGTCTTATCCTCTAAGTTAAGTTATTGTGATAGAAAATTTAAGAGGTGAATATGTTCTTATTGCGAGCCAGCAACCCTCTCCGATCAATAATTGCCTGCCAATGAAAGATCTCTTTAACAAAAAATAGATTACTAGATTTAATAAATATAATTCTTTATATCAATGTTATTAGATTTTCTAAATAAAACTTGACATGTGGACAGTTGCTTAAATAATATGAATGATCTCATTTAAAAAATGAACAGTTATCTATGAAAATCATACACTTGTAGGAAGTGTATATAATATTTTTCAAAATCAAACACAAGTGAAAAAGAACTTAATAAATGTAAAATGCTCAGAAAATAGAAGACTAATCTTCTTTTTTGCTACATCTCATTATGGTTCAGTCTTCTTTCTTTTTCCTTTTTCAATTATTTTTATCATATAAAGCGAAATCTTTTTTTTATTTGTTTTTCGGTGCCGGTCATTCCCTTCACCTTCTCTTCCACCATCTGCCACAAGAAAATAGTCTTCTTTTTTTGGCCCTACTCTTCATTATGGATGGTTTAGTCTCCTCTTCTGTTTTCTTTTTTTGGATAAACTAAAGGCATCCTCCTATTGGAGGCAATTCTGTTGGAAGCATGGTCGGACACTAAATGTGGGCACCTCTTCCAATAGGAATTCAAACCTTGGTTCGTTACATTGTAAAAAACTAACCCTTTCCACTAGATTCAACCCCTTTAATTGTTTTCTTTTTTAATTCATCTATCATTTAAAGCAGAATCTTTTTTTTATTTTTTACAAACCTGTTTTTGGTGCAAGTTCTTTCTAGACTTTTTTGGACAAAAAAAAACTGCATGAGCACATAGGTCAACCAGTGATCAGGCTGTTGAGGCAGTAGGCCCAATTCAAAGGATTATCATCTCAGCCCATACATGAACCTTGACCCAAAAACACTGTACATAAATTTAACAAGCCCATTTAAAAAACTATGATCTCCTCAGACTGATTTTAAATATCAAACAAGGCCTGCACACCGGGCCCATTGGCCCGGTCCGCCGACCTGGCCCGAGGCAATTTTGCCCGATCCGAAGATGAAGCCAGCAACCCGAGGCACATCGAGCTAGCCCAACCCGAGGATCACAGCACGGGCAAGACTAGAGTTAGGGCTGCACTGTTGGACTAACTAGCCCAGCTTGACTGGAGGTGTTTAAAAAAAAAGATAGATGAAGGCTGTGAGTGCAACATCGCAATATCAATTAAAAAAAAAAGGAGGCTATTCGTGCATGCACAAGTGTGCAGTGCACATCTAGTTATTTATATCCTAGAATCGTATAAAAATTAAGAGAAATTTTTGAATATGTCAGATGGATGGAGATAATAAGAAAATTGGCAAATTCTTTTATATAAAATATATATATATATAGTAAGATATTTAGAATAGTGTATGATATAGTGCATTGTAGCAAAAAAAGATTGATTGTCAACTATAATTTCCCATCAAATGAAAAGTGCGTTTCCTTGCTGTTTATATTTGTATTGTTTATACACATTATAACTTGATCTTTGATCACTCTTCTTCAGCATTACAGGTGGTCAGGCCGCATATATAGGTGAGTGTTCCTTGTGTTGTCTTGTACATAGTCATTAATCTGACGGAGAATACACGTTTCTGCACTTGAAAACAATTAAATTTCTTAATTTCTACGGTGAAAGAGGCTATAGATATTTATTTTGGCTCCATTTCATTGACGATTGCATTTGCTGCTAGTGTTAAGGACAGCTGATGTAAATTGTCTAAATAAATTTCAGAAATCAACTTTCATTACAGTTTAGCGGCACAAGTAAAAGGGAGAAAAGTCTAAGCAAAGCGAGGGTTCCTTTTTGTTAATCTTCTTTATCCTTCTTGTTTCCGACCTCGTGGTTTTCATGTGCAGATTCCGTGAAGTTACACAGGAGAGAGTAGAACTTGAACCTTTGTTATATCCAAGGTTAATGCCAAAAATAGGCCTTTGGCTGTCATATACAGACACAGCTTGATATCCCATTAATTGAAACAATTTTTAACTCAAATACCTATTTGATTCACACTGAATTCTGATACATTAAGATTTTTGTAATGCCCTTGTAATGGTGGAGTTGATGAAGGGGATATAAGAAAAACATATTTCTGCATAATTTTTTTATTTTAACAAACTATTTAGCAATACGTACTGACTAATTCAAATTTAAGGATCAGATCCTGTGGAACCCCAAATGGAAAGAATATGATTTGTTTTAGAGGTGCCTAGTCCCTTGCGTCTTAATCCAATTATAGTCAAGAGATATTATACTTGTGTACGTATTAGCTAGGGACATTTAAACTTTGGTGGAATTCTCTACCATAAATTGCCTTTTGATGACAGCATTAACATGATTAGCAAGCCACTGGCTTCCATAGAGAGGAAAGAAGAAGTCGAATTATATGAACAACTGCACACAGCAAGGATTTAATGTAGTAGTATATTGAGAGATGAAAGGGTGGAGAAGAGAGAATAAGACAAGAAATCCCTTTTAAGTCCAGAAATGGAAGGGCAATGACGACGACAAGAGTCAAAATTACAAATCAACATGGTGACGACCACTCCTCCATTAATAGACTTCCTCGATCTCATCCAATGCGTAGTTGTTGGTTGATACATTGGCATAGTTTACTTTGTTGAATCGAACCACCACTGGGTAACGACTCTTTGGGTCCTGCACAACACACCCCAAACCCACATCAGTACTTACAAACAAATTACACGCACACACTTATATAATTCGACTGAGACTTGAGAGGAAATTAACAGACCTGATCAACAGCAACAACAGAACCAGTTCCCTTGTACCAGTATGATTCCTTCCTCAGAATCTTAACCTGTCAAACAATAGCCATAACATTATTCGCAGAAAATAAATCTTATCTATTGTGTTCTATTCCTCATCTGTTTTCTCCACAATATACACGCCTTGATATTCTACTCTTAATCTTAAACATAATATGTATATATATGTATCAACCTGACATGCGTGTAACAGTAAGAATAAGTGGAGGAAAAGTAAAGGTGAGGGAAAGTAAGTAACCTTAGCACCTCTCTTGGGGCCAATAGGGGGTGGCTTGGGTTTTGGGGCTTCGCCTTCCGCGGGTGGGGCGGCCGTGGCGGGAGAGGCGGCGGCACCCTCGTCGGCCGCCCTGACAAGAAGCCTTGAGGAGTTTTTGGAAGGGAACATCAACATGGAAGCCCTGGAAGCTGAATTGGAAGGAACAGAAGAGGGTTTGAAGACAAAGGCAGAAGCAGCTGATGCCATGTTGGAGGTAGCCATGGATCGCTTGTTCTCAGGAAGAATCAGAAGGAGAGGAGAGGACGAGATCAGAGATTTGAATTGGATTGATTTCCATGCTTGCTTGAGACAATTATGTGTTATGAGGAAGCGAGTGTCAATCGTTTCCTCCACTAGGATGATGCCACCTATGCACCATATCCAATTTTCGTAGATAACGTTCTTCCACCTCATCCATTGACCTTTTAGAAATCGTCTATTAAACTCAGTGAATCGCCTATATTGACTCAAAAAGAAAAACAGAACTCGGTGGGTCGCCTTATGGATTGAGATCAACATTTTTGAAGTGTGCCAGAATGAAATTGTTGAGAGTTGAATTGTTAGAATTATGTGACAAAAATTAATAAATATATGAATGACTACTGAATTATCTTGACACTTCTAACGAACTCTATTCATTCATAAATTCTTACTTATGGAATTGTACAAAAATACAAATCCTTCAATTAAGAAGATCTAGACCTCTTACGTCATTTATTTAATTTTTAGTAAAAAACTATAAAACGAAAAATTGCAAAAATACCTCATGAACTTTTTTGAAATTGAAAACAACATCTTTCATCTTTCAGATTTTATTCTATATACTTTTTCGATCAAAGTTGCTCGTAAAAATAATAAATGAACGTAATAAACTTTAATACATCGAGTAAGCTAGTATGATACCACATTTTAATGAACATTCATAAGGGAACAAACGAAACTAGCAATGCACAGAATTACTCAGTCTTATAATGTGAAGTTTTTTTTTTTGGTAAATGGAAATAATAGTAAGGGAAAGTCCTCTCATGACTACAAATAGGGCACAAAGTTCCAGGGATTCATTCTATATTTTCTACCACTTCTAAGAGCCTAGATACCTTAAACCTTAGAAATAAGTCAGCTACTAGATATCCAAAATGACTCATTGACGTTGTGCCTGAATGGTGTACTGGTGAGGGAACTCCTCACGATAGAGTTGCCATTAACATAAGATTTTAGTAGGCAAGGGAGACTCGAACCCATCACCCAAGGAGAGATGAGAGTCTTAGTCTGGATCTTATGACTACTTATGTCAACCCACGTTGCCTTATAATGTGAAGTTAAATACTCATTATTTTAACATTTTAATGAATTTCTGGCCCCCAAAAAAAACGTTTTAATAAGTGATTTTTTTTCTGTTGATCAGTGATTATCAGTTTGTCCTGGCCCGTAAGCTATCGGGCCTTCTGTTTTGTGTTTATCTTTACTTAAGTTGTCTATGCAATATGGCCAATTATCCCATTGAGCCGTAAATTTTGTTCATCATCAAGAAAGACGATAGGCCCATTAGTTTGTTGGGCCATTCACTTCTCATCGTTCCCTCTGAGTTATTGTCGATTTCGAGAAAATATCAATGAGTTGAATAAAATAATATAAGAAAAGCTGGTCGGAAATGAATGATTAAATACTCGTTGCTTTAACATTCTAGTTCTAGGTCAGTGATTACTGATGATAGTTTTTTTCCTCGTAACTTTTCCTAAAGGGGATACTCAAACTGGATTTTTTTTTTGCCAAACTAAAGGTTCTTTTCCACTATGCAATAGACCTATTACGCTATTGATCTCAATTTTTTTTATGTCATTTTTAATCTCAGTTAAGTTGTCCATAAGACAGGCAAGAGGCCCAAATGGACATTTTGTTTATTACCAATAAGGGTAATAGTCCTTTTACAGAGAAAAAGAGAAAGACAATGGGCCCATTATCAGGTGGGCCATACATTTTTCTGTGTTCATCTAAGTTATTCTCACGTTTTTCACCCAAAAAAATAACGGTTAATTCTCCTGTTGGAAAAAATATCAATAATTTGAGTAAAATAATACTACCTCCGGTCTATTATAAATCACATTTTAGAAGTAATTATTGGCCCTTAATAAAGTACTAAAGATTTATTTTCAAATTTACCCTTTACAATGATAAGAGAAAAAAATAGTCAGAATATCTAAGTGGAAAGGTATTAAAAGAGGTAATTAAAATGTGGTTAAAATTTAATGAGTTCATGTAAGGATAATTTTGGAAAGTTGTGAAAATTCTTGAAAAATTCAAGGTCATGGATTAATTTTAACAAATTTCATCTGTGGTGGCTGGAAGTTGGAACTGATTAAAGGAGGTGATGAGATGGCGGAGACGATGAGACAACAAAAATAAGGAAGCGATGGTTTTTAATTCAAGTCACTGTTAATAATAAGCAAAGTTGGAGGAATTAATCTTAAATGTACTGCACGTATCTTTTAATGCTCAAAGGAACACGCAAGTGTGGAATTTTTTTAACTTTTAGTTATATAGTGATTATCGTTTCTCTGTTATAATATAATCATACTTAACATCAATCACGCATTAGTTGCGACAATTAGTTATTTTTGCTACCAAAGTGTCGTTTTCATTTGCATGTGCACCTTCTGCGTCACTCCTTGACCAAACGACAAAAGAAAACGATTTGTGAGGCCCATTAATTACTAATTATATTAATTGAGTAATGATTAATGCGTTATACGAATGCAACTTTCTTTTGTTTTTATTTGCCTCCAAAAGTTTTCTAAAGGCTTTGGCGTGTTCAGGCTAAGATATATCTTACCAACTATCATTACAAAGTCAAGCTTAAAAAGTCTACGTGCAAATTTTTTGTTCCCTTTTCACGTTTTCTTTTTCATACATTTTATTGTCATCTTTATTCATGGGTTCTTTTTTATAATTTACGTATTTTTTAGTGGAAAAAAAATAAAAATATCCTTATTACATTAATTATCCATTAATTAACCATTTCGTACTTTTGATAGACATATGATGACAAATTATATAACTCATGTTCAGGTTTTTTTTTTCTTTAACCTATAATTACAATTGAGTCATGGCTTAACAGGGCAAATTGTTGCTGTTGAGAAACATGAAAAAACATATATTTTGCTTGAAAACATGTAAATATGATTAAAAATAATAAATTAATCCCAACGTACATGCATTTCCCATTTATACTTGTGGCTTTATGCAATAATGGATGGCGTAGTGTGCATGAAATGTTTCATATGCCTTTGTGGCAAAGAAAGAAATAATTAAGGGTACAGTAAATAAGGTTAAAATGTCAGGCAATATTTAATTACCCTCCACCGATTTACTACCTGATTCATTATAGTAATGCAATAACGGATGGTGTACAATAAATAAACTTAGAATGTAAGGCAGTAATTAGTAGGCTCTACTTTTGGGATAGAGGTTTGTAGAAGCAATAAATAGAATGAAACCCACCCCACACATTTAAGTTTGGGTGGGATGGTATCTTATTCTTTAAAGTTGGTAGGTCTCACTCACCCATCCATAATATACTTACTTTGTCATTTTGTCGTCCATTCAATACCACGCCCTCTCTAGATCTTCTATTTATTTTTCTTCTTCTTCTTCTTCTTGTTCCCCTCGCTTTTTGCCAGATATATATAGATCTTTTAGTTCTGAACTAACTAAAACCTCAATATTGATTCTCAGAAACAAAAAATATTAAGGGTATATTTGATAATATTTTCTATTTTATTATTCTCAAAACAGTTTTATAAAAGTGTTTTCGAGAATAAGTTTTGAAAATAAGAAAATAAAAAAATCTATTTGAATAGTTATTCTCAAAATCATAACTAATAAGTGATAGATAAGTTATTCAAAATTTATAATTTTACCATTAATGAGGTGTATGTTTCTCACATTTTATTGTGTTTTCCAGAACAAAAAATACAAAACACTTTAAGGGTATTTTGAGTTTTCTATTCTTTTATTTTTCTGTTTTCTAGAACAATTTATACAAAACAAGTTTAACAAACAAGTTTTCTAAATTTTTTATTTCTAAAAACTAAAAAATTGTTTTTAGAAACTCTGCCAAACAGACCCCAAATCTGCCACATAAGTGTCAGCAAGCTCAATATTTTTGTTTAAATTATAATTACAATTATAAGAATATACACTAAAAGCGGTGCATAATTTTCTGATTTTCAGCTCCATTTATAAAAGGGAATAATCATAATTACAATAAAAAAGGAATAATCATAATACACACACATATATATATGAGGGGTTTTTCGCCCCTTTTGCCTCAAATGTCAAACAAACAGCAGTTTAATATTGTCCTTTCGTTTGCATTGCGACGTGGAACTGCAACAGCTTAAACTTGCGGTACAAAGTTTAAGAAATCTTGAGTGTCATTATCATGTTGCTTGAAGGATAAAAGAATTATAACTAGAGCGTCGAAGAGAGTTGGAGATTATGATGACTTTAATTAATTAATTATATATATATATATGTAGCAGTAGTAGTAGTATATTTTTATTTTAATTGAGCCGTGTCCTAATAGATTAACTATGCCCAAGAGCCCGAGACGTTCGTGATAAATTGACCAATCGTGGAAGAGGGGCTAGTTGTTGGTTTCAGTATTACAATTTTGGAAGAAATAAATCGAGATAGCTAGAGTTTGTAATGATATCCTTTATCAGATTTGCTTAACAGCATATGATGTAGAGTATAAAATTATTCAAATAATTTCAATTCATCAATTGTATATTGTGTGAAATCATAAGAAAAAAACATATACGCACCATAATGTCATCAAATATAAAAATAATTTGATAAGAATAACTTTAAAAATGCTGAGAGAAATATATTGTTGAATCTTCATCGTCAAAACCGCGTGGTGAAGTGGAGCCTTGAATCAAACGGCAAGAGGGAAGCTTCGGCGTAAGAATGAACCCACACACCAAGGCTTGAAGCTCAATAATAATAATGACGCATTCAAATTATATTAAAATTGAATATTCTCCGCCCAAAAATAAAATTGAATTGAAATATTCTATAAACCTTCAAATTGATTAAAACAGTACCAATATGTGTGTATGCATATATTCTCCAGGCTTCTAGCTGCTTTTTTATCCTATATTTCATCATATTCCATGATATGATGCAATGAAGATTAAACTAGCCAGGATCTTTTCTTTTTAGTGCTAATAATTTAACATTTTCAATTGCATTTATTTAAATATTACTATAATTGATTATTTAAAATTATTTAATAAATATTTTAGATTTTTAATGTCAGAGCAATAAAAAATATTATCATGAATTTTTTATATAAATATTTTAAATTTATTTAGATCTTATTGGATATAAATTAGATATTTTACATTATAAGGGTAAATTAATAATTTTAAGTCATTTTAGTATAAATTTTAATTGATAGAAAAGGTATTAATGAAATTTTAATAAAATATTCTCAACACTATAAAAAATTGGACCGAAGCTGAAAGATTTTTATTGGGAGGAGAAAACATCGCCTCAATGATATTTTTTTGCTGAACTTATCAATAATTTTTACATTTTAAAGAAATTAATCTTTAACTAACTATCAGTTAGGAATATTATTGACACTCAATAAAAAAAAATGGATTGAAGTGTATATTTTAAAAATAAAGGAAAGGATTTTGTAATTTTGACAATACTAAAGAAGGTCAATGTATTTTATTCTATAATGTAATATAATGAAAACGTTCGAGATGAGATTTATTTTCTCATATATATTTCATTCATAAATGTAAATATAAAATGAACGCTGCAATGCAATCAACTAACCCAGAGCTTGTAATAATGAGTATTTGTATCTAGAAAATCATTAAAAAACTTCTTCGCCATGAATACTAGTTATGCTTCAAACTACGTTAAATAAAGATGGCCCAGGAGTGACGGTAGAACAACTGATGAAATTAAAGTACTAAAAAGATCTCAATAAGAGAAGATAAAAAAAAAAAAAAAAAAAGCGAAAAACGAAATGGATTTTTTTTGTTTTTACCATAATAGTGCGTGACGGTGCTCCAATCAATTAGTATGGAATCAATGTATAGGGGTGAACATACTTTCATCATATCATAATCAAATAACTGTGAAAGGCCAGCGTCTGTTCTACTAAACTCTCTCATATCGTAACACATAAACTGAATGTCCCTTTTACGACATTCTACGACAAGAAGCAAGCGTCCCTACTCGCCCCACACGCACCTCATTAACACCGAATCCAAATTACATTCCAATTACTAAATAATTAACAATCATCCACATGGAGCCAAATTTAACAAATTCATTCATTCTTTTTTTTTTGTTGCCATTTTTAAGGGGAAATGAGTGTCAAAATATGTGAAATTTATTGTTCAATTTAGTTTCAAATATTATTTACCAAATAAATATGTTTCAATGCTAATATTTAAATGAGAAGTAAATCCCACATACTCCGGTGGCCAAAAAAAAAATCCCATGTACTCCATGTATTATTTGTTTTGTTTTTCCCTTTTTTAAAAAAAAATTAACAGATACTCTTTCCCTGACCAAAAATAAAATAGAGGGACAATTCTAGTTAAATGCCAAGGAAGTATGATAATTTAAAAAATATCTTAATTTACCTAATTCTAGAAAATTACCCAGGTAGATTATTGAAATTAAATTTGGAAGGAAAAAGATGAATATATCCTTCATATATAAATGATTAATTTGTAAGTGATAATAGTATATTTATAAGTGAAGTATATTTATTTACAACTGATATTATTATGACTTATAAATGAACATGTGTCACTTGCAAATTATGTAGCATCAATACTGGTACGTGTATCGTATACGATACGACATGATATGAAAGATACAACAATTTTTAAAATTTTAAAATATGAGTGTGAGAGATATTTATACATATATAATATTAATTATATAATTATTTATATGTATAATTAATAAATTTACCTATTAAAATAAAAATAGGTATTAAATATTCTAAAAAGTAAAATACAAATGTTAAAATAAATCATAAAATATTTATAACAATTTTAAATAGCCCTATTCTAATGTAAAAATTTAAAGTGATATATATAGATACAAAATGATACGGATGTATATATATGCATAAGTACAGTACGAGTATCGTACCATATTGTGTATTGGATACGGGTGCGTCTACTTTTATAAAGTATCGACGCTTCATAGCTTACAAATAAATATATATTACTTGTAAATATATTATTATTACTTATAAATAAATTATTTTATATAGGAAAGATGTTTTTATCTTTTTTTTTTGTCCAAATTTAATTCTAATTACCTACGTTTTTTAAAATTAAGAAAAATTTGAGTCATTTTTTGGAATTATCTTGCCTAATTGGTATTTGACTTGAATTTTCTCAAAAATAAAAAATAAAAACCCAACTCATACGTTTTGTCATTTTTCTTTGTTCAATCCCTCTCTACCCCCGCATCATGAACTGATAAATTATTAAGCAGATCCGACACACACAGACGACGAGGGACAGAGTAGCAAAGCAAAGCCAAGGCACACTAACACCAGCCTATCACTCTCTTTCTTGGACTCGCCGATTCTCTCGCCACGTCAGATCCCGCCGTCGCTTCGGCTCACTTCCGGCTGCGTTGTCGCCGGAATGTCTCTTTTCCCTTTCCATCGTTCCTCCCCAGGCAGGTTCTTGCACATTATTATTTACTCTTATGGTCCGCGAGCTTCTGCATTTTCAGAAATTTCTCTTTCGCCGTTGCCTTTTTGCCTGTCGTCGGTCTCCTTATTCTCGAAGCTCCTGCTTTTTGCTGCCACCCCAAACTCATTCCTTCTATTTTCTCTTTCTAGATTCGCCTTTTCGTCTCGCTGTAACCGCACCTTTTTTCCCAAGCTGTTTTTGAATCTAGATGCCGCTTTTTGTGTATCGATATACTTTCAACAGCCATGATTTAATTTTTGCTGTTCGCTAAGCGAAAATATTTTTTTTTTTCCGTAGAGAACGGGCTTATTTTAATACTTAGAGGAAGTTTACTTCTAACCATACTTCTATGTTAATTGTGGTCTTGCTTTGTGTGCTGGATTTTCGGCCAATTGTGGTTTCACTTTATAGTGGGTACGAATCATGGTGAATACTGAATATCGGTGTTTTTTAAGCCTCTGATCACTGTCTTCTATTTTTTATTTTTTATTTTTCAAATCTGAACAGACGCAGTGTGCTTCTGATACCTTAGTTTTGTTGTGCTCCGTAAAACTTTTATCTGTGTTTCCTTCTACGTCTTTCTTTCCATGTTTGATTGGTAGTCCAGGCCTTGACACTGAGGCTGTAGATTGAATTATACTATGCAAGTTATACTTCGAGATTTCTTTTTTTTGGTGGTGGTAGGGCGCAAAAGAGTCATACTTAGAGAATTACGTAGCTCTCTTGGCCAGTTGCTTTCTGGATACCTCCCGACTAACTTTCACATACTTAGTATAGTGTTAATTAGTTGATTGAGCATTTGAATCTTGGTTTTTTGTTCACCATTGTTTTCTTTTTTAAATATTATATCTTATCTGCCAAAAATATTGTCATTTTCTCAGGTATGGTGCATATAGGTTAATCTTAGAGTTCTACCGCTGCAGCTGTTGAAATGAACAGGGTGCAGAAGAAACAGATTCACAATATTGAGAAACCTTTTCCAGGATGCCTGGGAAGAATGGCAAACCTTTTTGATCTGAGTGCAGGTGTCACTGGAAACAGGCTACTCACAGATAAGCCATATCATGATGGTGATTTCCAGTTTCCTTGCTGTTATGTCTCCTTTTATGCTATTATCATATTTGACATCTTACTGATTTGTACTTTGTTGCCTTGCAGCCTCACTTTCAAGGAGCCAATCTGATGTTACAAGGATCTCAAGTCCTACTTTTGGTGATCAGATTGAAGATAAAATGGTAAATTGGGGTGTATTAGTCTTTGTTGTCATTATAATATGAACCTAAAAGAGAATACAATTGAAATGATATTGACAGTTCCGTATAGTAGTCTTTTCTTCCTTGATTTCTTACATGCTTTGCTATTCTAATTTCTGTTCCATTTTCATGGTGGATTTTGCAGATCATTTCTGACTTAACTAGAACATTTTCGAAGAACAACATAAGCAGAACGCCCATCAAGATGCTCATAGACCAAGAAATGTCAAAAGATGTTGACTCTAAGCGCAGCCCGCCAAATGTAGTTGCCAAATTGATGGGGCTTGAGACCCTCCCCCACAAAGATCCTAATTTAGCTGTGCAAAGAAGCCATAGAAAAGATTATACTCAACATACGTATGGTCATTCAGAGAAAACATTCGAACATTGGCAGCTGGAAGATGGTTTCATGGACAAGCAAATGCTACATGAAGCTCATAACAGCACAGAACAGGTTGATTACAAGGATATTTATGAAATATGGAGGCAATCTCAGAGCACTAGCCTTGTAAGAGAGATGACACCAGAGAGCGGAAGGCGAACTCAAAATAAAAAAATTATGGAAGCAAAACATCTTTTGACAGATGAAAAGCTGTGCCAGTCCAAGGAAGTCGAAGATCCCTTGGAAGTTTTAAGTTCCAATAAAGACTTGTTACTCAAGTTTCTGGCTTCTCAAAATCTTTGTGAACTTCACTCTAATCCCCCACCTGAGACAAAGCATATAACTGTTCTTAAACCTTCAAAGATGATTGACAATGACAAATATCCTTATAAGGAGAAGAATGATAAACTGACCAAGAAACCAGCTAATGTTGGGCAGGCAGCTGTGTGGGACAAAAAGAATCCTGGATACTCTCTAGCCAGTCAGAGGGTTGATGCGCATCCAGTTCAACCTACTCGAATAGTGGTATTGAAGCCTAGCTTTGGGAAGACACATGAAATTAAGGCCGTGGTTTCTCCAACTTCATCCTCATCTCAAAATCTGAAAAGTGGAAGTTTCTTTCAGGAACCTCAAAATGATGTACTAGATTCAAGGATTGCAGCAAAAGAGATCACAGAGCAAATGCAAGAAAATTCTGGGGGTCTTCAAAGAGATGAAGCTTTGTATTCCTCAGTCTTTTCCAATGGCTATACTGGTGATGAGAGCTCATTTAATCAATCAGAAAATGAGTATGCAGCAGGGAATTATAGTGATTTGGAATTTATGTCTCCATCTCGGAGGCATTCTTGGGATTACATCAATTGTACTGGTAGCCCTAATTCTTCATCATCCTTTGGTCGTGCATCCATTTCTCCTGAATCATCGGTGTGCAGAGAGGCAAAGAAGCGACTGTCTGAAAGATGGACTATGATGGCATCAAATATGAATCCTCAAGAACAGAGTCAAGCACGGAGAAGCTCTACCTTAGGTGAGATGCTTGCTCTTTCTGACATGAAGAAATCTGCATTTTCTGAGGTTGAGGTTATTATCAAAGTTCAAGAACCAAGGGAATCTATTTCCTGCAAAAACAATTTCAATGAAGAACAAATGGGTGGTTCTCCCAAAAATCTTCCCAGGTCAAAGTCTGTCCCTGTTTCGTCTAGTGTCTATGAAATGGGGTTCAATGTTGAAGCTTGCAATTCTGAGGCTGGCAATACACCTGGTTCCAAGGAACTGACAAAGTTAAAGAGCCTGAAATCATCATTTAAAGGGAAGGTTACAAGTTTGTTCTTCTCAAGGAACAGAAGATCAAGTGAGGAAAAATCAAGTCTATCTGAATCTAAAAATGAATCCCAATCTGCTATTGCTGAAACGTCAAAATCTCCAGCGAATTTTCCTGGAATCCATGGGGATGATTTGTTCCAAAGCATCAATAGTGGTGGCTTTGGAGAGTGTTCCCCTCATTCTCTATACGAACTATCCAGTAAATCTTCATCAGATTCAGTCTCTAAGGGGCAACAAGGCGTAATTTCTCTAGAGGTAATGGCTGACATCATTTTACATAACTAAATGTACTATTATTATCATGCATATGCAAAGTTTCTTTCCATTACTAACGGTTTCTTAAGATCACTCGTTTACTCCCTCTAAATGGCCTACCTTCTTCCCAGTCCAGTTCCCTTCAATCCGCCTTTCCCTCACCAATTAAGAGGCAAGAAGAAATGAAACACTGAACTACAGAATTGGGAATACAATTCATATTAAGCATTCTTCCACAGTCCCCGGACAATTTTATACTTCATCCAACTTCGTTCCTGTCAGCTTAGACTTAGTATTAAGTAAAGCACAACCTCTTTGAATTATATTGCAGATTCTAAAATGAACTGAATGCATATATCCTGGGACCTTATAAGTGGAATTTTCTATCTGTGCTAAAAATTCTTAAACAATATACTGCAATTTCCTAAGACAGTGTTTATTTTCACAGCCTGGATTGACTGTGTCAAAACGTGGTGCTTTGGGCATTTCAAAGCAAAACCA
Organism: Adenanthera pavonina; assembly: GCA_026686845.1. Classification (NCBI taxonomy): domain Eukaryota; kingdom Viridiplantae; phylum Streptophyta; class Magnoliopsida; order Fabales; family Fabaceae; genus Adenanthera; species Adenanthera pavonina. The sequence continues at coordinate 34,115,235 of JAIVEN010000017.1, forward strand.
GGATCAGCCAAGTCCGATCTCAGTTTTAGAACCTCCATTTGAAGATGATAATGCAGCTCGAGAATCCTGTGACTGTATGAAGGCTGGTCAATTGGGTAAAGCTTATACCCCACACTCTTGCTGTCTATATTGGGTAGTTGTTATTTGATGTTCTTGATTAACATTACTCTCATTTGATCTGACTTCCTTTTATTATGTAGGAACACCCGGCCATTTGAAGTCTAATTTAATTGACAAATCACCACCTATAGAATCAATCGCCCGCACCCTGTCATGGGATGATTCTTCTGCAGACATAGCAAGTTCGTATCCGCTAAAACCATTGATGACTTCCGTGGACACAATGGCAGAGGAACAAGACTGTCTTGTGTTTGTCCAGAAACTAATATCAGCAGCCTGCCTTGATGATCAAGTGCTGTCTGACTCATTTTACTTTAGATGGTATTCCCCAGAGAGCCCATTGGACCCGTCATTGAGGGACAAATATGCCAATCTGAATGACAAGGAGCCTCTCCATGAGGCCAAGCGAAGGCAGCGACGATCAACTCAGATGCTTATATTTGACTGTGTTAGTAGTTTATTAATGGAAATTAGTGGTCATGGATCAGAAAGTTACTTAATGAACCAGATGTGCAGGCGGCCAAAGGGTGCATCTCCCCTACTGATGGACCTCATTTTGTCCCAAATGAAGGAATTAGCATCCAGTGGGATGAAGTCTGTTTGGGGGGATTGTGGGGACAGCTACAGCATGTTGTTAGAAACGGTTGTTAGGAAGGAGGTTGTGGGGAAGGGATGGTTTGAGCTTAGGGGATTGGAGATGGATATTCTAGGTAGGGAAATAGAAGGGAAGTTGCTGGAAGAGCTCGTGGAGGAGGCTGTTGTTGATTTGACAGGTTGGGTCTGATAAGGCTTTTTCACTTGGTAATTTTCTTTCATAATGTAACTATGATTTGTACTTGTGTATTTGACGATCAACTTATTGCCCTACTTAACTAATTTATTCAATGCTTACAAAATTGTATCAAGATGAAGTTTACTTAATATTATATCTCTAATTTATGTTTGTTACCTTGCTGTACCTGCGTTACGTCGCAAAAAATTGAATACGAAAGGATAAAGTTAGACTTGTAGGAATATGATGAACTTAAATTTGTAATTTGTATGCGGATAAGAGGTGTAGCTTGTTTGTATGATGTCAAAAGCTGCCATTTCAGACAGCTAGAAAAGGAGTTTACGAGAGGGAGAAAATAGGAGTACATTAACAACCGAATGACTTATTACTGTAACGGTGGTAAAATTGCAACTAGTGAGAACATGAAAATCTAACGACGAAGAGAGATCCGACGGTCTAATAAATGCGACTCATCCTTCAATACTTGAAATTTATCCGTGGTCCAAAGTTCGGCACAGCTGTTGTGTGCTGTATCGTCCGTCATATTGGTACGTACCTTTCATTATCCTAATTTAGTTCCAAGCTCATAAATGAATTGTAATTGGAGAGGGGAAAAAATCTGGGAAGAGAGAGTGAATTCTATTCTATTTATTCTTCTTCTCTTTTTAATTCCATAATTATAAAAAATTCAATTTCAATTATAATGAATCACACAACGTTTCATATGACAGAATCCACTTTACTGTCACAAACTATTTACATTTCAATTGATTCTTTGTATTATCTGATGGTTTACTGTGTGACTTTTTAAAAATATTTTTCTCTTAACATTGCCATTGCCTTTTCTTTCCTAATCCCGTCGCTGTCTTGCATTATGTCGTTCTTTCAAACATTATTGGAAGGCTGGATGGATGGCTTTCGGGTAACGTAAAGTCATTATTTTCAGGATTTTTGGGGCCTAACCTCATCACCCTTCATGCACATCTTTTTGTTATGGTCGATATCGTAACAATTTCAGAGATTAATCCATGAAGTAAAATTAATCTCCATTAAACAATGGAGTTTGAAAACTAATAATACTATTTTTATAGAACTCAATGTATTGATATATTAATTAGCCTTTCCATCTTTTTATAGTTAGAGTCTACGTAAGATTCTCTGACAACACATGGACAGTCGTACATGTTAAGAACAGTTTTTGTGGTCCAAACAAAGGCTGCACGAAGACTTTTCTTCGAATTTTTGATCCTCTGCCTCGTTGTTAACAAGTTGATTAGATAAAACCCTAAAAGCATGGATAATACTTGAAGTCATGTAGATAATCTAACAAGGTGGTCAACTTGTATTGTTTGTCTCTGCCATATTCGTTTTTTTCAAATGAAATGGACAAAGAGAAACATCGCTAAATACACATAAATTAGCCAGAGATTCTTGGCAGCTAAGGTTTGAAGCAGAATGGGACAAACATTTTTCAAAAGAAGAAAAAACTGGTGGGGGCACTCATTTTGTATGAGCAAAGAATATTCCTGAAGAAGAGCAACCAGTTACATGTGTTGTGGTCTGTGAGAATTCTGGGTAGAAGCCAAAATTATGGAATCTACAGCTTCAAATTAGATTGAAATCCAACCCAGAACCAGAAATCCCGTGACAGTGCGGTGGACTTGGAGCAAATAATTAACTTGAGTTCATTCTTGAGATCCTAAATTTGCAGGTGGAACCCATACAGTAAGCATGGTCCTTGAAAGGGACTGAGATTTTCTTTATCTCGTTATTTCGTTGTCAAACAGGAATATAAAAGAATAGGAAAGGATATATAACAGAAAAAGTTTGTTTTGAAGATTAAACATACACGAAGTTTATGCCAAAAGTTATCATTAATTTTTAATTTTTAAGAAAGCAATTATTAAAATTTAAGAACGTTACAATTTTATATAATTTTATTTAATAATAAGCTTCTTACAATTTAATAATAATTTTTTCTTTTAACTAGTTATCATTTTCTTAAGGCATTTCAATCTAAATTTTGTACGTTTCAAATATAAAAAGAAACTTTTGCTTCCTCTATTATACCTTTAAAAGATTTACGGTTTGTAAGAAAACGTTCTCTATGAGAATTTTTATCAAGGACGCCTTCGTCGGAAAAGACACAACATTAACACAAACACTATCATACCATTAAGAATGAGCATATACTTAGGGAAGTTCATTGATGTATATTAATTGGCGCATGGAAATGAAAGTGACTAGTAATTTTTGGACAACCTCTGGTAGGCGCGACAGTAGACATATTTTAGACATAGATAAAAAAAGAAGAAAAGTCATTCGGTGAATCATTTTGTATAATTTCCTGTATGTTGTCCTAGCCTTTCTTTCCAAAAAAAAAAATTATCATAGCATGACGTTTAGAGCAGCCGTATATAATTGTCAATATGTGTTAAACACAAATTATCTATGAGAATTTCTATCTGGGAAGATCTAAACTTTTTTGCCTCTGCAGTTGGCAGAAAAAAAATTTGCCTTTGTAGATATCTTCTTCATAAGACACAAATTCATGGGCCGGCCCCTAATTTGGACGGGCCACTTTTTCTAATGCCCGACCCTTACCATCTGCCCATATTCTTATCTCAAACATATTCTTCGAAAAAACTGTGTTTAACCCATTCATCTTTCTCAAAAAAAAAAAAAATTGTACTGCATAAATTTCGATTCCCTCTAGAAAGTGATGGAGACCATTAGGAATAATTTACAAGTCTAGCAATAGAGATTTAATATTCCAAAAGATCCATTATAACCTATTGGAGATTCAATAATTTAAGCCCAAACTAAAACTATAAAAGAAGTATTATAACACTTAATCTAGAACTTGCAAAAGCAACATGTGTTTAAACCCATTGTTGAAAAAAGGATCATGATTCTCATTTAAGTCTAAAACCTAAGAAAGGCTCGGTTCCTAAATCAAAACCCAAAATTAGAAGAACATGCTTAAAAGGCATTTTTAGCCAAGGATGACATTTTTAGATTTATTTTGTTTAATTTGATTTGATTTAATTTAAATTAGGATTGAGATAATTTTTTTGTTTCCTATTTATATTCTAAGGGATCAATCATAGACTTAAATTTAATTAAAATTCTATTACATAAAATTTATCTATATCTAGTAGTCTTAAAAGTTTCATTAGAATTTAATTTTCTAAAACTATTTATAGGACCCTTGTAACGCCACTTTATTTACCACTCAATAATATTCCGAATTCATTCTATTTAGTGAGTTATCAATTATTCTCTACATTCTTTCTAGAATGCAAGTATCAACTTATTAAAAAAATTAATTTCTTTATTATGACGTACCCCTTTAGAGTTCTTAAAATCTTTGCATTTTATTGGGTTTCAGAATGTCTATCATCCCTTCCCCTTTGAACTCGACTTTTGCTTTGCAACAACTTGATGAACTAAGTTTGTATAAATAAATCCAGGATCCATATCAGAAAGTCTTTTGAACAATCAAGAGGACATGACTGTAAAATACATATATTAGTCTAGTTTCTCAGTAGATCATACTCAACAAATTATTTGCAAATCTGAACTTCTCCGTAGAGAAGCCAATTTATACATTTGTACATTACAAATGTTGTCAAAATGCAAATGAGACAATGGATAAGAAAAATGTGGAAACCAAAGATATACACATATATATACTGATATGTAAGCGTAGAATAGAATTGCCCGTGGGCCTAGAGATCTCTCACTGCGTGGGATTATTGTTTGGTGAAGAGTTCTGAACTGGTAAGCTGTACCTATCACAAGAGTTCAATCCATACTGCAAAATTCAACAATGATGTATGTATTAATTACTAAGGCAAAAGGACACTACTATAACCAAAAGTAACCGCAAAGTTCAGTAGTAGTTTTTACAAGTATTAACTAATTGTTTACGATGTCTGGACTCTATAGTGACCAGGTTGCAAGATCAAATGCCAACTTTCTAGTACAAAGGCATACTTTTCAAGAATAAATATTAAAGTGACTACTCCACACATCTTCATCCTATCAAGTCCATGATGAATGAGTATTTAGCATTACAGTATAACTAGAGGCAGACCCCATGCGTTATATAAAATCCGAGATAAGTCACATTATCTATGGTTAATAAATAGTGTGATTTTCTATAGATTTTAATTAATATATTGATAACTAAATCTGTTCTCTAATTCTTATAAATATTGATGGGACATAATCTCTAGTTCATTCTAGTCAAATTCAAGGAGTTAAAGTGAGTAATAAAGTATCAATTTCATTAAACAAATATAGATGCACTTCTACTTAATAATATTATGATGGTTTGAATTCATAGAATTAGTTAGTTACTCATCACACCTTATCTCTAATCCGTGAGTTCCAGATGTTTGAGACAATTCCTTTGTTATCACTCTTGGTAGATCCAGATGGTTGGCTAGATCGATGATGTGCTTGGGGCTCCCAATTTCTACCCCTCACATCATATTCATCCTCATAATCAAAATCTGTCCTCCGAGTAGAAATTGTGGCTCGCAGAATTAATGCCAGTAGCAAAGATAATGCCTGAGGTTAATACCAGACAATTAAGCAATTAGAATAATGGAGGAAAAGACAACAACTAAAATCGAATTACCCAAGGGGTCCCATGATGGCATTTTATAGTGATCTACAAAACTGACTATATGTGAGACTCCAATGCTAAGGAATGAAGTAAATCATAACCGATAGAGCTAATTTAGCAACCACATCCAGAGTGCATCCATAAAAATCATTAAAAAACAAGGCGAGGATGAAACCACAGACATTCATTTGAATCATGCACTCTGGCTGATAAGATGACCTCTCCTTCATCTTAAACTCTATGATTGACCAAGTATAGAAATTCCAGTAACATGCAGAAAGATTTTGGACAATTCAAACAATTCCAGATTCTTATGAATGCTGGTTGGCAAAGCCCCCCATTTTGAAGATAAAGATAGAATACATTGCACATTCACATGTATAGAAATAGGGTCTGTGATTTAGTCATTTATCATAGAGAGGTCATAAAAGATGGCCAGACGCCAAGAACAAAATTGTAGCAGAATATACCTGAACTATGAGCACAGTGAGGCCAACCCATGTACATATATCTAGATTATCTTCAATGAAAGACCGAAGGCTATCAAGTTCACCAGTTGGATCAAATGGAAGATCCTGTAATGGGAAGAATTTACATATTTTATACCTTATTAAGGGACATAGATGTTAGCTGGAGCTAACATGTTAATGTGAGGAGGAAAAGAGAGAAAGAACCTCTTCCCAGTGATGGTCAACTGCAATGAGTCCCACAAGAGCAGCCTCTAGTAGAAGGAGTATTGTAATAAGTATCGTGTACTAGCAGTTGAGAAGGTCAAGGAATAAACTGGGAAAAAAGATAAAATAATGGAAAATGAAACATCCAAGGATTGCACATAAAATTTCTTTCAGAATAAAATGAGAATCAATTCTGACCCCAACTAACATGGGAAAACAAATATTTTCACTTTAAGTGGGATACAAAACACAGACAGCAACCGTTAACTGCTTCAGCGGCAATGCAACCCAAGAAAGTAATGCAGCACAACACTATACCCACCCCCATAAAAGAGTAGATGAACCTGCCAGCAACAAGTACATGGAAAAAAGAGAAAAAAGAAAAGAGCAAATTAATAACCGTCAAATAGTAAGATCCTTACAAAAGAATAGCAGATTAGCGATGACTTGAGATATATGAAAATTAGACGGGTGGACGACATTTTTAGACTAATCCAACAATATTCTAATCATATTATATAAGAGAATAATACCCAATCCTCTAGTAAAATTGCCATAGAGAATAATCAGCAAGGTAACAATTTAGCATAGTTCTATCTTACTACTTTCATATCGTCCAGATTCACAAAGCTAAATAGCATTTGATTACTTCAGTTTCAAATAATTCAAAGGGCGAGAAGTTACCAAGGTGCGGGAAGCTTGGAGGAACTGAAATCGAGTACAAGTCCGTCATCGAAGCCAGAAACGATGTCGACGGCGAGATTCAAAGGGGTGAATTGAGCAGAACCCAAAGTGGGTTGAGAATTAGAGGGAATAGACACAGAGGAAGAAGTAGCAGAAGAAGGATGTAAGGGAATGTGATGGTTCCACTGATTGATCATCCATATCGAGTAGAGGACAATTGAAACCCCCACGAAAGCATGAAGAAAATTTAAGAATTTGAGAAGAAAAGCTAAGAAAGCATGGCAACAATTGCGACGCATAGTTGGGTCTGTGTCTCCGGTGAGTCGAGGGAAACCACCAATCTTATCTTATCGACGAGTCCCAGTAAATGAAATTTCTTCAGAAAATCCAATGACCCTGTTCAGTTTTGGTGATTTTTCCACAGAAAAAGAAAAACAAATATTATATTCTGAGTCTCTGACTGTCTTTCTTGTTGCTTTCCGACATCTGCAGTAAGTTCAGAATCTATTCGGCATTATCCCGAACTTTTTTTTTTCCCACGGCTTTATCCGAATCTAACAACGATGAAATGAGCGTTGCCAAGAAACAAAAAAAACAACTATGAAATGAGCATGGTATAGTTATATAATTCAGGCTAAAAAATTATATAATTACATAATCAGGTATATACGTTTTTCATTACATGATGAACAGTGTCTTTATTTCATACCAATCAATGTCAAGCAAAATGCTAAGATGATAAGCTTGCAAAAAAATGTTAAAATGATAGAAACTTATAAACCGTAAGTAAATTTCGGTCCAAAATAAATATATAAACCTCAAGTAAAACAATGCAGTTTATTTTGAGCAGGCATGCCGGTATGTATAATATAATGTATTTTCTTATATATTAATATAAATTACTCCCTCCTTTAATCTTTTATTTTGATCCTAAATATAGAAAACTTTATAGTATATGAGATAATGTTTATTATGCATTTAAAAAAATATCCTTATTTAATGTATTATCAAGATAGAAAAAAAGAGATTAAATAAGGATAGTTTTAAAAAAATATTATGATTTTTGGAAAAATCGAAGTAGTTAATTAATTTTAATTTTCATCCATAATTCACGTTTCTTATATTAAATATTAGAGTGAATATGAATATAAAATATTTAGAAAGCCACTCTAGAGATAGTGATCATTGATTAACAATGAAGTCTTTGTCATATATTCCTAAAATATATATACTTTTTCCGATTCAAAATATAAGTAATTTTAAAAATTTATTTTGATCTAAAATATATGTCTCATTTAATAATTTCTAGAGCATTAAATGTTTTTTTCCTATTTTGCTCTTATATGCAATTGGATGTAAGAGAGATAACAAACTTCAAATGTAATGCATTAAATAGGAGTACTATTGAAAAATAATTTATGTTTTGGCAGGTTTAATGCGTAAAACTACTTTTCTTAATTTTTGTGTAATTAGTTAAATATAATTTATATTTTGGATTAGAGGAGTATATAAATGTTAGCCACTTCAGTAAAAGTCATGAGTTTAAATTTTATAGATGTAACAAAAAAATCTATAAAAATTTATATTATATATAGTGTAATAAACAATATGGCCCATCTTATTATATTTTATGGAAAACATGAGTTCATATCTTAACAAGTTTCCTATTTGAGTTTCAATTTTTAAAGCTTAGCCTGCCATTTTTATCAAACTAAACAAATCTATTAAGCTTAACTCATATTATTGGCTCTAGACTTAGGTCATTGAGGCTTTCCTATTGCTCATTTTTATGGCATTTTGTACTTTCTTTTAGACATTCAGGAAAATTGTGGTAAAAGACCCTGAATACCCACACTGTTTGATTTAGAAGTTAGCATTAAAATTCATTTGAGACTATATGCCTGTGGCACGCATGATATTTTGTTAGTTTGTACTTAGATTTGAAAAAGAGCCAACAATCTTTGGCACGCCTAGTGGGACCAATGTCGAAGCAGCATGCTGCCAAAGACGAAAAGTGAGAAGAATCCACTCCTAAAGCTACTGGATTCCAGAAGCCTGTTAAGTCTGAATGGCAGGAGATGGTTTGTGTCCAGCAAATAGTCGAGTTTTTGGAGAAAGGAATGTCGTGACCAATCAACAAGAGTCCACATAAAGGTGATGCATCTATCTCTCAAAGCTTGGTGAATTTCACCATGCCGCTCTTACCTTTGGAGGAGATAGCCCAAGTACTCAGCAAGAAGATTCTTGAGAAGTTGCCTCAATAGCACAAAGAGTTGGAAAGGAAGCACAGGCAAGAACAAGAAAAGCACATAACTAGAGTTACACAATAAATTAGTGCAGCCCAACAACAATTCGAATAGAAGATGGAGTACTAGCTCAGGTTTCACCAGGATGAGGTTAAAGCCGACCAGGAGTACTATCAATGTAGGTTGAAGTAGATGTGACAGACTATTGCGGATGTGATCGGACACAAGTTACTACACAACAGGTGATCCCAGAGCTTGGGGGACAACTCTCGGTAAGAAAATTCAAAACCGAACCAAATGAAAAAAAAAAAACTGATTAAAACCGATTCAAATCAAATTAAAATAAGATATATTTAGATTTTTTTTCCTACTAGAATTGATTTGGTTTAATTCAAGTTTGATTTTAGAGATTAGAGATCTAAACCAAATTGAATCACAACTGCTAAATATAAGTTAAATACTTGTAAGCTTATACATTTTAAAAAAATCATAATACCTAAGCTTTCATGTTTTAATGCTATTTGTAACCCATATATTTCACTCTGATTAGTAGTTTATATTGGTAATATGATGAAGCCATTTTTCTCACTCCATGACAACTTGCAATGTGCATAAATAAAATTATAATTTACAAAATATTTATTGATTAAAGAGGAAGAATATAGATGTTTATAGAGTATATTATTTAGTAAACTACTTAGATATAATTTATGTTCATACAAAATCTATATGAAACTATTTAATTTAGTTTAACTTTTGAAGAGTAATTTTTTTTTTAAGAAAAAGTTCAATTTAGCGTAATCCAAACCAATTTAAAACAAACCAAATCAATTACATTTGAAACCAACAAGATTCCAAAAAAAATGCTAAATTGATTGATTTAATCCAATTTAATTTTTACTCAAAACTAAATTAAACCACAACCATAAACACTCTTACCTACAAATATAAATTTCATAAAAAAGAACGAAAAATGCAACTGATTCTTTAGATTTAGATTCCGTACATGAAACTCACCTAATTGCAGTAACAACACCACAACATTTTGTCCGCAAGCCGCAATCCGTGACGAAAATCAGTTGTTACTAAAACGAACCACAATTCGTAACCACTTACTTCTACCTGGAATAAGTTATTGCCAAAGTCATTATTGATTATTGAAGTCCAACTTCCTGGAAAAGGAGACCCAAACGTTACACATGCTCTTGCGATTTTGTCCCCCAATGTCGAAGCAGCTCTTTCGGCCTCTTCTTAGACTTCATATTCCCTTGTGGAAGTTGCTAGACATTTTATTTATCGAAAAAACAGATCTAACTAGGGTTGATAGCTTGGCACCAATGTCAGATGAAAATTCAATACAACTTGCACATTGATTATCATCTCTTCATTAGCCAAAATAGAGAGAGAGAGAGAGCGAGAAGAAAAGAAAAGGAAAAGAAAAAAAAAACAGAAATAATTGTTATCTTCACTACTAATATTGCAATTCATATTTTCTATTAACTTAGATTAACATAAGTGGTAGGGACTGTAATTCTCTAAATAACTCATCAGGTTCGATTCACAATTTCTGTGAGTGAAGTAAATCTAGTTAGGAAAGGCCTACCCTTTACTCTCAGTATCTAAGAAAGATTAATCATTACTATTAGCGATAAAAACTCTAACCAAAAAAGAATTGCAATTCATATTTTCTACATTTAGATGATAAATGCGCCTAGTGAAATTGGAGAGATAAATTAAGAAAATGTGAGACCAAACAGCTTCTAACATTGATTGCAAATTTCTTCAATTTTTCTCTCTTCAATTGCATCTGCAGAATTGTGAGTCTGCCAGTCAACAAAGAGAAGTAGTAAAAGCATGAATGAATCATAAAGACTTATAGTAACTCCAACTTAATGAAAAACTCATCAGCGTAGATCAATTGATTCCATAAATATTATCAATAGCTTCGTTCCAAAGAATGAAAAAGGAAAAAAAAACATTTCATGGTGAGACCACCGGACTGAAATTTCAATCCAATCATTGTCTAGGCCTGAAGAGCACAAAAAACCACATACCGAACAATGTTTAAAGTTTTTACCATCAAAACTAGGGATGCTTGATTAAAAGAAAGGAAGGCCTTCCTTTTTTCTCTATAATAAAAGCGAGATATGTAAGTTATTATATCTATGTCATTATTACTTGATTGTAACTGTATTTTTTATTGCTCTTTTTTTTTTTTAAATTTAGACTCAAAAGACACACCTCATCATTAACTCTAAATTTACTGTTGTTCATACAGTATAAAAATCTGGTGAAGTTATAGCAGATCAGCTCCCATTAGCATGCCAGTAAGAAAACCTATGCAATTGTTCATAGAGCTATGTGCAAAAATTCTCTACAATCTCAAGAACCAGAAAATACCCATCTTAAACTATCACTCTACGTGTTTTAACTTTTAAACCCTTTTATTTATTTTCATTAATTTTGCTAACGGACATGCCTCATCAAACTCTCATATAAGCCTCACTTATTGGAAATGTGTTCTTTTCTTACATAGTCTCTTTTATAAAATAGGGAAAAAATAGAATTAAAAACCTTAAGTATGCAAAATTTACAAATAAAGACTTTGTTACAATCAGAAATTTTTCTGAAGATACACACATTTTTCCAAGATTAGAAGCAGTTCTTTCAAAAATTAATTTTTCCATAAGGTTCGTGTATTTAATTCTCCCTATCCAATAAGTTAGTACTGTCAGCGTCTACAGTATCTAAGTTTCGAAGTGCTGCAGCCATTTAGATTCACCCCGTCGCCACTACAACAAGCTAATAGTGGTTTCACTGATAAATTTCACAATTCTATTGTCACTATATCTCATTTATTTATACTTAAAGAGTTCAAAAAATCTCTATATTTAACAGACTTCACCTTTTTTTCCTTTTTCCCTAAACATGCCTACTCTAAGATGATAAAGTCTGGACAATTATCAGGAAACAAAACACGCTACTAACTATAGTCATAAATCTTTATTAACACTGGGGTTTTGCTTCCTATTAATTATTTTAGCATATTGCCAATCACAACAGCACAATGGGCACAAAAATGTCCTGTTCTTTTTATTACTCTTTTTAAGTAAAGACATGACAATTATTTTTCCTGTGCAAAATTATTCTTTTTTTTCATTTAACTTTTATCTTCATTCTCTATATCAAATAATTCCTCAAGGATTGGCAACGTGACGTTTTCAAATGAACGAGTGTGTGCAGTGTTATAGATGAGAGAGTTCAGTGTGCAGTGTTATAAATAATGAAGTTAAAATAGAAATGAACAAAATGACTCAGATATTAAAGAGTGAGAGTTGAGAAAGGTTATTTCTCAATTTTTAAAGTAGAGATAGGTGTTTATAAGTAATTTAAAGATATAATGAAATATTTGCGTCACTTTAGAAAAAGGAAAAAGGATAACTTATTTATAAACAGCAGATATCAGTCAACAAAGGTGTCATCATAAGTCCAGACTTGGAATACTCTGGAGTGATGTAAACAAAGAAAGTCTAAAACAGGAAAGTGGTCTTACATGTACTTAGATTGACTGCCATCGAACGTTCCAGCATTGTGAAAAATAATATTTTTTCAAATTCAATAATTATGTGAGGAAAAATCAATGTTCTGGAGTATATAAAAATAAAAATTCTAAAACGTCCCCCACAATATAATATGAAGTTTCTCAACCATAGATTTCTCTAGCTCAGTTGCCACTGCTGATGCTTTCTTTTTCACATGTTTAATAAGTTGTCTCAATTTTATATTTATTTTATGAGGTTAACTTGTATTCAAAAAATATTGTAGAATTTATTTGAATTATTATTGGAACGAAACCTATTTCAAACTCTAAAATGACTCAAGTACTAAAGCTTTGGTTACAAATGAACAGCCCCAATGAAAGAAATACAAGGACATAGGCTCAAGAGCCCTCAATTTGATTCTTTCAATTAACTTTTAAACTACCTCCTTTTGCTTCAATCATTATTAATCCATCCTTATAACCGTTATATACAACTTAAAAGCTACTTATGCACATATGATATTCTGTTCATATTAACAGGTAACAGCCATTGTATAAATCTCAGGGAGGCAAGCACGAAAATCAAAATCACAGTGAAAATAATGAGGTTCACTTGATCAGAAGATGAAGTGTCAACTTCCAAAGCAGATAGACAACACCTTCATGTAGCATCAATATATTACCTGAAATCCAAATATCATAATCCCAACTTTCTTGAAGTGAGTTTGTCCCCATGCAGAGTGACTTTCCAGCAATCAACATGGAATACAAATACAGAAATCTTTTTTGGAACAACTGCAAGTTAACAAACAGAAAGAAAGAAAAATGTCAGAATTAAATGTAATTACGCTAGGTTGTATAAAGTAAAACACAATGCTTGTTTTTAAATAGTGCTGTAAAATTTTTCCTCGTTACAAAAATAGTAAAACAGAATCCAAACTCTTGCACATTTAAGTAGTTTCTCCTTCTTTCTTCAGTCTCTTAAGGGGAAAAAAATCACCTCAGGGTTGCAGAATGTAATCTCATATATTATGAGTAATATTATTTTGTTCGGGAATTGCCAGAGTTTTACAATTTAAATTAGGCTACAAAATCTTGTTGGGTCAAATAAAATATGAGGATTGGTAGCTTAATTATAAAATAAATAGTTGGGGCATTTAAGTAATGGTGGTCAAAATCCACATTGTCTGTGCATTGAGGGAGAAACATATGTGCAACTTTAGATTTTGTCCCCAACCTACTATTTACAGCAAAGGTGATTGAGCACTTTTGGGCTTTCCTATGATGCCAAACACAGACTGCACATATAACCTAAAGAGGCTATAACTTGCAAATCACAATTATAATCTCAGACTGTCAAACAACATTCCAGGTGCATGACTGGCTTATGTGTTTGGTCCTCAAAAACATGACCCATCAAAGAGAACATCGACATTTTCCTATCATATTTAAACTCAAAAATGCATTTTCTATGCTTATAAGTTACATTTTATTTGAATACACTGCAATACTATACACATTGACAGTCTACAATTGCTCCAGAATCATGATTAAGTAATGTTAAAGTACCAAACAAAAAAAAAAGAACTCACAATTGTAAACCATGAATAGGAATAAATGATCAAATTAAGGGTAAGCATATGCAAATAAATAAATAAATGTGTCTCCACCATGTAAAGAATAAACTAGAGAATCGCTAAGAAAAGCCTCAATAATGGGAGATTTGTGTTACATTAACAATTGTGAAAGTTATATAGCTTGAGATGCAACTGATGTGTATATAGTGTAGTTAATTTAAGAGGAAAGATAAACTAATATTATCCTATAATTCTCCTGAAAAAATAATCTAAATACACCAAGCTTGTTACAAAGATTGCAACCCTTGAGATTGAAAGAATTCCAAGGAAACGTAATTGTAGAGGAAAACAACTAACTAAAGAAACGCTCAATAATAAGAACTAACTAATAATATTAGTCAGAACTCCTTTTATAACAAAATATAGTGACGTGTTAACTTTCTGACAGGAGGAAGTGGTAAAAGATGACCTAGAACATAGAAGAAAGGTCTAAAAATGGTTGGGGTACACAAAAAAAGTCATGATGAGCAACTTTGAAACATTAACAAGGAGGCTGAAAAGCAACACTGCTAAAAGTATGTATCAAATACTGCATTGCTAAAAGTAAGTAAACAGTGTAATGGAAAAACGGTTGGAGTGACACACAACTAGAGAAAAGCACCATTGGAACAATGCAAAGTAGGAAGAGCAGTTGGAGTAACATAGCCAAAGAAAGGTGCCACCATTATGGTGCACAACAACAAGAGTGGCGGGAATGATGAGCAACCACCGAAAAATGGCTACAATGATGCACAACCTTAGGAAATAGACAAAGAACCAAATGAAGTGGCTAGAGGATTACTAGAAAAGTAAATGGAGTTTTGTTAAAAAAAATGGTCAGACGTTGAAAACCCCTGGAGTTCATCTGGGGAAAAGGAAAGAATCACTCAAAAGTTGCAGGATGACTGCAGAAGATGGTGGCTGGGCAAATGCCAGAAGAGTGACAGGAGAGTTGCTAGAGATAGGGGCCCAGAGCTCTCCAAAAGAAGTCAGCAAGGCCCCAAACTACATAAATGTCGTAGGCTATCTCTCCCTAACTGCTATAATACCATGCAAAGAATCAAATATAGAAATCAAAAGCTTTGGAAAGCCTAGAAATGAAAGGCTTGTATTACATATATTCATAACAGAGTGAAGGTTCTATAGGTTAAGATACAATCAATGTAGGACCTATATAGTTTAACTAAATATAGAAGAAATATAACCTATATTATTATTTGAACACATTCATATGATCATGCAGATGCCATAGTTCAAGAGAGAACTCAAATGGTGGAACGATTACCTCGAAATTTGTTATCTTCAGTAATTATCCCGAATGCTTCTGCTGTTTCACGAATCACAATGCCACACACTCCAGTAAAAGAAGTTACTTTACACTCCACAACTGCAGAGCAAAAAGGGGGTAATATTCAAAAGATAAAAAGATAGCCATATGGGAGGTGAAGGATAAGATAGTATTGCTTAATATTTATTGTAGGAGTCTTAGAAACACATCCCTTTCAGTAAACTAAAGATTAAATAAGTTGATCCACCAAGCAGGAGTTATGACCGCCCAAAAAAAAAAATCAGAGAAATGAATTTTTAACAATTTAGACCATAGCATAGCCTTAAAGGTGTAAGATACATTCTGCTTGAGTTCTAACAACTAATTTTTAGTTCAAGTTGTAAAGACTATCCTGATTCCCGAGCAAGGTCAAGGCAAAGAGGGTTTAAATCAGAGATCCCCTCTTTGGAAAGAAAGAGCCAACTCCTTGTCTGTAGCCTAAATCATCTTTACTTTTAAACTTATTGTGACAATAAATACAAATTGATTACATGTAATTATTCATAGTAAACATCTTTAGCTCTTTCAAACAACACAAAATAGGTCTTGCAAATCTTAATTCTTTGGCAAAAGCAATATTAGCCCATCTTTTGATGCACATTGATGACATGTGCATGCTAACACCTAAGTAGCTTATAGGAGAATGAATATTGTGCTCATAAGGTAACAACAACTTGCCATTAGCAGAGCACAATAATTGATTAAGAAAGATATTGACACAGTTCAATGTGAGATAAACAGCAGTGTGTATTGGAACATATTTTGGAATTTCTAATGAACGCATGCACACATGTATAATTAAAAGTAATAACTCAATGCAAAATAAGTATGGCAAAATCAAGTGTTCTCAAACCTAGAATGATGGCACCATGTAGATCTGCATCAAGAAGACATTGAGCCAATTGATTTTTCCTGAAAAATTGGCCATGTTCTTGGTTTTAAGAGTCATCAGAAAAAAAAAAAAGTATTAATTTTAAGAATCATACATATGAAATCAGTTAACAATGAAAAAAGAAAGAACTACCCCGCAGCATTAAGAACTTGCTGCATGTAACCTTTCCATAATTCATGCATTGGCCTGAAAATACTGAACCTGTAATTCAAGTGGACAGTAATTAGAGAACAAAAAGAATATCATCATTACCAAATTACCAGGTATATTATCATAATAAGCTGTTGAAAAGATTATTTGCACTTAACAGGAAACTATGAGCAACAGAAAGAAAAGAGGAAAGATTCTCTAAAACATCATGAACTCATTACCACATTCCACAATCATAGATCTACGGAAATACTAAAAACTGAAAAGGGATCAAGAATTCTCCAAATCTGCAGTTCAGAAAAGATAAACTTACTTATGGAGCTCTTGAGGAAGGTTCAATGTTCCATGCTTATTATGCTGTCTCATAGACATGTGTTTCTTAGACCGTTTTGAATGAATTCGCAAAGCCCTAATGCGAGAACCAGAAGATGCCACAGACCTTTGTACAAGATTATCAAGAAGGATCCAGTTATCAATTTTCATGCTTCTAGATCCTTGCATGTACTTTGGAGCTGAATCTCCCTTCTGAAGAAGCTCATGCAATATGCTATTTACTGAACTTTCTCTCCCCGCAGAGAACTGCATGAACTAAGTCAGAAATGGAGGAAAAAATTTGGGCACGGAGAGTTCATCTTTGAAATGTTAAGACAGGGAAATTTCAGAGTTTCCAGGTAGTAGTACGAGTTAGGAAAATATATGACCATTTTTCTTGATAAAAGGGAATATATATTATATCATCGAAATATTAAGATATAGAAACTTCAACACATCTTGGGTTTAGTCCTATCCCTTGAATTGCAATTTGCCAATATTTTCAGGGATATGAAAGCGATTTGTGAAATCTGTAATTAAAATACCCATAAAATATTATTTCTTGGTGTTCAGAGAGGATGAAAGTTAACTTCATGCTTTGATTTTTTTTCTCTTGGCAAAATAAAACTTTGATATAAATAGTCTGAGTTCAACACTTTTCTTAACCATGAAACATGGTTTTCAAACAAAGGAATACCTCCTCTTTAGTTGCAAGCAGATTTTCATGTATAGTCTGAGAAAGATGTGCATATGTTGGACCACCTTCTTCAGTGTCTGCAGATAACTAGAGGGTTTTTTTTCGGTCTATACAAATTGAAAAAGTTTAAAGAATATATATAAGGGTAGCATTACAAAGACTGTCCAGTACCTTGCAAAGTAGCCTGGCCAGAGAAAGTGAAATTCCCTAAAAAGACCAAGATTAAGAGTGTAAGCAAAAATACCAAGCCAGACAAGATATCCACAAACTCATTCTATAATGCAAATTCTCAAATTAACAACAAATCCAACAAATCCAAAACTTTTGCCACCACAGCAGGATGCAGATGAATCATATGAAATACAGAGTGAGAATAAAACTCTTCCAAACACACTCAAACTGCACATAATGAAAACCCATTAGCTGTTATGAAATTTAAAGAACGGATTTCAATTTCTGATCATAATATTAAATTCATCACCATAAAGCCAAGGAATAATATCTGACATTTTGTAAGTGGCATCCTCCTCCAACTGGGCTAACCATATATTGCTGATCTCTCTGATACCTCAACTAATCTAATAAATACCCCATAATAGTAAATGGACATTTTCATGACTTTGGGAGATATAAAGCTTTATCACCCTCCATTATGAAAAAAGATTAAAACAGGATGCTCCTATTAAAGAACAGCAATTGACTCCACATCTAGGCATTCAACACTGTTAGTGCACAGAAATCCACAAGGACTTGAGAAAATTAATGTGTGTTTAAACATGGAATCAGCACATGTTACAAGAAAAAGGGAAGTTCAATCAAATCTGAGTGCTTATCTTGAAATAAAGTAAGGCTGATGTATGTAACATAGTAAAAATGCATGCATCAATGTTGGAATCAAAATGTTTAAAAAACGTGGAACATTGTAAAGAGGAAAACACAAAAATTGAAATTGAAAGTAGAATTACCTTTCTTAGAAGATGCACTCAAGGGAGGTGTGTTTGATGGGCCACACAAAAGCAATGAAGAATCAACGGAGGTATAACTTGCTGTTTGATGTTGTATCCCATCCTCTTTTATACTCTTTTTGCCTTTCTTTTGTTGTGTGAGTAGCTCAGCTTTTGCAACAGCAAATCTTCTCTCCAATGCCTCCAATGTCCGTTTCCTAGAATCTTGAGTGGCTGACTCTGCAGCCATGGACACCTTCTTGCTATACGAATAAGAATAAAAGCAACATGAATACGTAATCAAAATACATCTGAACCAGTCAAGGAGCCATGTGTCCTTAAACAAAAATGCATCAGCCAAGAAAAATACTGGATTAAACTATCAAACTCTAAACACACATTGAATGCAGAGTCAAACAGACATATACTATCAAATCTAAAGAAGAAAACCCATGATATTCTAAATAGGTAGCAATCAAAGGTGCTTGCCTAAGGCGAGGCGCAAATCTGTCTCATCACCTCGCATAGCAGGTGAGGTGATGGGTTTTATGGGGCGCCAAAAGGCACTCGCCTGTAGCGCCTTTCCTCTGTAGGAGGCAAGCGCCTTTTGGCCCCTTGAAGGGAAAAAAAAAAGAAGAAGAAGAAGAAGCAGAATTTGGTCGAAGGTCATGGGTGATGTCAAGAAGAAGCAGAACTTGGTTTTAGGAGTTTTGTGAAGGTTTCGAGTCCGTTTGTGGAGGTAACAGCTATTGAACTTGAGTTATGAGAAGCTGTCGAACACTCGAACTCCAACTAAGAGGATGATGCTCTGCTTCCCAAATTCGAATGATGAGTCACTCATGTAATGGACAATGAGAGATGAGTGCCACTGCTGTACTTTGTTTTGGTGCCATGGAGGTTCCTCACTATGCCCACATCTGTAGCTTTCTTGTTTCACCAACTTTATGCCACTGACATTGTATTTGGTTAGGTTAAGAATTATAAGATAGTTAATTTAATAATTATAAATTTTAATATAAGATAAAAATTATATAAGTTAATTGGTATAAAAAATATAAATATAAAATAGGAAAGTCTTATAATAAAAATAATAGGTTAAGTTTAAAATTTAAATTTAAAATATTAGATAAGTTAATAAAATAAAAAGATTTTTTAATAAAAAGGGAATTTTTAAAATATTAGATAAGATAGAAAAAATTTATATTTAAGATATTCTATAAGTTAATATTTAAAATGTAGAAAAGTTTAAAATTTAGAATATTAAATAAGATAAATTCTGGTAATAAATTGTAATAAAATCAAATCAAACATAAATTAATCATCCAATATTTTAATAAAATTCAATATACGTTTATCTATTTTTTTGGCTATAGTATATATATGATATATTTTTTATTATTGTGCCTAACTTCACTTGGGTACCCGCCTTTCTAGCGCCTCTCACCTCGAGCATTTTATAGGCCTTGTGCTTAGAGTGCGCTTTTCGGCCTTAACTACCTTATATCTTCTTTAATTTTGTTGCATGATAAAAGAATTTTCCATTAATAGAAGCAAATAGATGGAGGCCAAGAAGTCGTACTAAGTAAACAGACATAGAGGAAATGAAATCTAAACAAAAGAGCACAATGTGATTGCTCAACAAGGCATTATAATCCATCAGCAAATTCATTGAGAAACCCAGCAAATACACCATGAACTGAAACCCATAGGACAGCAAGAAAGAAAATGATAGAAAGTGAGGTACAATGGCCTAACCAAGTAAACCCACCACAAGCATACTTCTACTAAGCCTTATACTCCTTAATCTTCTCAATGCGTTGATACCATGTACAGAAAAAGCAAACTAAACTATCCAGGCAAACCCACTGCTCATTCAAGATAGCAAAATGCTTATTCCAAAAACACCTAGGCAGATCACAAATTCATGATTTTCAAAGTCCATTTCATAGCAAAAGTTTATGTTGTTAAGAGAAGGCCAACAAATGACTTTAATATCTGTAATGCACCCTTTTATGTGAGAGCCCTTTAAGCTTGAACACAGACAAGGAACAAGCCCGCCATACCTTCTACTGAATTAGTTTTTTGGGTAGAGGAGGATAAATTTAATCTTTAGAGTATGAAATACTGACCTAGTTGTTTGGGTAGAGGAGAATAAATTTAATCTATAGAGTATAAAAGTAAGGGTGGAAACAAGTCAAGTCAGGCTTGCATTAAGCCTAAGCCTAGTCTGATGGCCTATATTAGGCTTTTTTTAAGGCTCAGGCCTAAACCTTCGAAAGGCCTAGCTTAACCTGAAACCTATTTAAAGGCCTACTAAACTAGTAGACCTTTAAATAGACTTGAAGGCTTAGGCCTTCTAGACTTTAAGTATACCTCAAGCCTACTTAAAACCTACATTAATATCAAACAATCCCAAACACAAGCCTACTTAGGGCTTACATCACAAGCCTACTTCAAGGCTACATCAATATCAAACAATCCCAAACACATCACAAGCATACTTAAAGCCTACATCAATATCCAACAATCATAAACACAACAATATGGTCTGACCAAGAATTGATAAGAAAGAAAGCAGGTAAACAAGTATGTTTCTTCAACTAATTCATCTTAGACATATTTTCTGCAATAGCATTAAATTGCTCTCTTATCTTTCTAATCTTGCAAGCAACTATTAAATTGCTCTCTCATCTTTCTAATCTTGCAAGCAACAATTTCTAAGCTGACACGTTTTCATCAAAAAGGGTAAAAAGAAAGATAATAATAAATTAAAAAAGAAAAACTAAATGGAGGAAATATTCAATTCAATTCAGTCCAAACGTGGCACACAGCAACAAAGGACACATCACTTATGATCCATTCTCTTCTTAACATAACATAACTGAGTCTGCCTGACTGCCCCTACCCCACCGAATGCCAATAAAGAAAAACATATCCCTTCAAATCAATCACAAAAGATGATGGACGTCCAGTATGTGTGATGCTTCATCAAAAGTCTATGACTTTCCTCCTTAAACAAGGAGATCTCTAACTCCAATTTATTCTGATCATTTAACTATTACATATCACATGGTCATGCAAAGCTTTTTTTTTTTTGGTCCCCAACTTTTTCTTGTATATATTGTATTCCAAGAAGACATGGAAATTTACTTAACAACATGGGTGTATATATTCGCGATATTCTGAATTCATGGAATGCTTATAAGAAAGCAAGAAAAAGAACATTCACTGTCCAGAGAGAAGTTGAGGATGAAAGGAAAAGTTGCAGAAGAAGGAGATGATTAATTAGTTCAAACATTCCAATTAGAATATATATATATAATATCACGTAGACCAAAAATTCATTAAGTTCAGCAAATCAATTCCTTAGATAGAGTACAGAACGTCAAAGAAGAAGGAGAAAAGAAATGTAACACATTAGAAATGAAGAACATAGCATAGAAATTCTGACAGAGCAGAGTAATATCCTCGGAAATAGGATCATTTTTTTTTTACCTCCACAGGAACTGATCTCATACATATAGTAAATAAGACAACTACAGGGCCCAGGAACAAACTACGACTAGACAACAGAAAAATGGAAGTCTGGTTTTTTTATAGTACAGAAATTGATTATTTATCTCATACACACAGTCACAGCATTTACGGCAGCTTATATGGAACTGAATTAAACTAAAATCAATTCAATATCAGAAATAAGAGTGAGTGTAGGATGAGTGACCCTTTTTTTTCGGTAGTTCCTCAAAAGAAGCAGAACCAAACTCACCCAAAAATTGTCACCTCAAAAGAAGCAGAACAAAACCCACGGCAGCTACAGGGAGAGGGAGGCGACGGGAGGAACGGAACGGGAGACGAAGTCAGAGGTCGCACTGAACAGTAGGAACTAGGGAATTGAGATGAAGTCGGAGGTCGCCAGATGCTCACGCCTCACAGTAGCTAGGGTTCGTTTCACTCACACTGAACAAGTCTCACGGCAGCCGATGGAAGCCAAGAGCTAAGGATTGGGGCTCCTTCGTTCCTCGTACCAGAGTTTTGATTGTTTATCTAAGAAAAATATTCATGCTCAAGACATGATTGTAAACTAGTTATCTCTCCCCGCGCTATGCGCGGGATGAAAAAAAATTATCACTTTTATAGTTTCATTTATTGAATGTAATTTTGATAGATGTATAAAATATGCTAGATTTTTTATTTACCAGTAAATTTAATGAAATATTATATTAATGTAAAAAATATATGTCACACTGGAAATGCGACACGCGCGAAAAATGAGATAAAAAAAGAAAAAATGGGTGAAATTGGCCCCACTGATGGGGGGTGACTTCAACACCAAAATTTTAAGGGAAATTTTGGAAAATCGAAATAATAAAAACAAAAAAGGACAAGGATGGTCTGTGAATCAGAGTTGGGTTTGGGAGTACAATTATGAATGGGGAAGGTGTTAGGCACCCCACAACACCCGTTCCTAGGAACGGTTATCTTAGATTGATCATGCAATTTTTATGGCTTTTAAAAATTTATTTTGATTGCCCTTTTACCATTCACATACGAAAATAAAAAAGAGAAATGTAAAAATGTAAATAAAGAATAAAATGAAAATATGGGAAGTTGGGAAAAATAAATTAAGAGAAAAATGTTATTTATTTACTAAAGTGGACTTGACCCAGAATTAGAGTCTGGGGCCTACGTACCCTGCGATAGGGATCAAAGTCGACGTAGTTCAGACTAAAAAAAACGTGTTATTGGGTTGATATTTTTTATTATATATTTTCTTTGAAAAGAGAGGTTTATAGAAAATAATTTTGTCTTTCCACAAAGAAAATAATTTTCAGAATTGATTGGTATGTTTTAATTTGTAAAATACAGATTAATTTCTATTATTTACTCTTTTCATTTTTATTATTATATATTTTTTGTTTAATCAATTTCTAAAAGAGAAAATATGTTTTTACTCAATTTAGAAAATATGATTAAAATTATATGCAATTTTAAATATTTTATTTTGATTTGAAAAGAAAATATTTGAAAACAAATTTATTTTTACATGATAAAATCAATTGGCTTATGTGGCGACTTTATCACTCACAATACACCGATTGATACCTAAATGTCCACGGTGGTGTCACTCGAGACAAAAAGGTATAAAAATCGAAAGAAGACAATTTATTAATTTTTTTTGTACAAATTATTTTTTTTTCTTTTTATTATAAAAATCCTTTTAACTCCTAAAAAAAAAGTGATCATTACATATATTTTTAAAAAAATAATAATCAGCATATGTGATGACTTTATCACTCACAAGTTACTGATCTGTGTTTAAAATACCTACAGTGTTACCACTTGAGGTAAATAAATGGGAGGATAAAAACTTGAAGGGAATCAATACTTTTTGCTTCAATCATTTTATTTATCATTATTTTTTTTTACATGAAAAGGCAATAAAAATAAAACTAAAATAAAATAACATAAATAAGAAAAATAAAATTGGAGGAAAATAAATAGTATTGGCCAGAATTATTATTATTATTTTTTTTTTACAAAAACAGAAATGAATAAAATTCTCTTAACACATATTTATAAAAAAAGTCATTAAGGAGAATTTAAAATGTCAATATTATGTATATTTATTTATTTATTTACTTTTTAAAATAGCAATCAGCATATATGGTGACTTTATCACTCACAAGTTACTGATTTTTACTTGTATGCTCACGGTGTTACCACTCGGAGTAGAAAATATCACAAGGAAAATTTTAAATGAAAATCAAACAGCATTTATGGTGACTTGATTACTCATAATTTGCTGATTAATGCTTATATACTCACGGTGATGCCACTCGTGACAAAAGGCATCAATAAAATTGAAATAAATGAAATCATTTTTGCATTAAATTATAAAAATAAATATTATTATGGTTATTTAAAAAAGTGAAAAAAGAAATTTAAAAATATGACTTTTACGTATATATTCTTATATTATTCATTTTTATTTGTTTATTTGTTTTATTTTTTATTTTAGAAAAAGAATTAACCAGGATCTGTGGTGACTTTATCATTCACAGCTCGGTAATTAACACCTAAATGCCCACGGTGTTACCACTCAGAACATAAAGGTAAAAATAAAAATTTGAAATAAAATGCTCTCATTGAATCATTTATTTTTAACTTTTAATAAATAAAAAAAATAAAATTTAACCAACGTTTATACCATGGCTACTCCTCACTCATGATATAATTGACTGACACTCTATGAGCACACGGAGACTTGGTCCCTCGTGGCGAACTCTAAAAGCGAAAAGAATACAAATCCATGATCAAATAAAAACCAAAATCAAAAATAAAAACAAAATCAAATACAATTTATCATCGTGTGTGTATGCTTAAATAATAATTTATTTCAGCATAAAATTACAAGAAATAAAGAGAGAAAAATCAAATTGTTTTCTCCTTTTGATTGGTCATTGCTTTGATGAAGGTGATTCATTCTTTTCCAGCTTGACTTCATGCTCCCATGATGATCAGACAGTGATCTCAGTACCTTGTAGCTCAGCCTTCCTTTCAAATCCCCTTCCCTTTTCCTCGGTTTTGCTCTTCCTGAATTCTAGCTCACCTATCCATATGGCTCACATGTACAGGAATGCCAATGAAAGAGCAAAGAAAACATTAGTTGTTGTGATGATAATTCCCTTGAGAGCCAACTTAATTTAACAACTTCTTAATGCATTAAAAATAAAAGCCAAATAAAGAACTTCCTGTATCATTAAGTCTTAATAAGGTTCAGTAAACAAGTTTGATTAGTATTGGTCCCCATATTCTTGCACTATCACATGAAACGTGAATGGCTTAATAATATACCAGATAATATTCAAATTGACAACCAAACTCCACAAGAGTCTAACGTACAAGGCCACAAAATCATCACATATAAGACCTTTTAAAGCATTGGGAGATTGTGAGAATGAAGATTAATCCAATAGGAGCCTTCTAAGACCCCCATCAACACATATTCAAATTGACAACCAAACTCCACAAGAGTCTAACGTACAAGGCCACAAAATCATCACATATAGGACCTTTTAAAGCATTGGGAGATTGTGAGAATGAAGATTAATCCAATAGGAGCCTTCTAAGACCCCCATCAAGACATTAAGCCTACAAAATGCTTCCATAGCCCAATAATTCCAATCATACACTGAATCGAAACTCATATATTTAGGTTTGTACAAGATGCAAGGTCTACCCTTTAGAATAAGAGCCTAAGTCAAATAGCCTATGCACATACATATACTAATATGGCAGACAATGATTTCCTTCCAAGTGGCAGGTGCTACACACACAAAAATGCAAAGCCCCTTAACAATGAAGACCCTGGTTAAACCTTATGTCCAGAAAAACATCTATACTATTTGAAGCACATCTTTTTCAAGCATCTCATGGAATATTCTGCAGGCATTTTTTTTTTCCAAAAATGGGGTATGGGGTTTTCTTCTTTTTTTTTATAGATGACCCAAATCAGCACTCATGGTCATATAGTAACACGGTATAGTAAGTACAAGGATTGAGTCATAAGCTTATGGGGTAAACCATGTTTTCCATTAGTATGAGACTATATTCATTTTCTACAGTTTAGGAGTGTGAGCGATCCGACTCCATCTCAAACATTAAGCTTCATTAAAATAAATTCATATGAAAACAAAAGATTTCAGTTGATAATCACTACTCCAAAAAATAGTCAAGATAGGATCCGAGGAAAAATCCTTATTGAAGCAAACATCACACACCATCCCCACACAAGTAGCAATAAGAATTGTCATCTCAAACCATTCACAACAACTCCCATATTTTATCAAATGGTATATCGAACTCTTGATCAGACAAACATAGGCACCAAAAAGTTACCTTAAAATAAAACATCCAGGGATACTCAAATACATCTTCACAACCTTAGATTTTGTGATGGAAATGACAGAAAGCAAACAGATCAACTCAGGTACTACTAAACTCTCAAGTTTATAAAAAGGAAACCCACCATAGCTAATATACTCTTTTTCAAGTATTTCATCAAACGCATGGCAGGCACACTATTTGGAAGTATAAGAAGCACAGAGCTGTCCTATTTATTTTCTATATTGTTAATGTTGTGCATTCTAAAGCAACAGCCAGCATTATACGCCAAAATTAAACATAATGGGCCAAACACCGCCAAGCTCTAAAAGCATTAAAACCCAACGAGTTACAGAGGAGAAAAGTAACAGCCAAGTGCAGATTCATTCAATAACATCTGAAGGGGAAAACAGGAGGACTAAGGAAGTGAAAACATCACCTGTTTGGGTACCCTAATAGCCGAACGCACTAATCGTTTCTTAGTCTCACTCCCCCAGTTCCTTCCCTTCTCCAAATCTGCACCTTCCCCGAGGGAGACGATGAAGACGCATCAGGGAGATGGTGGACAAAGCCGTGAGTGACGTTGGGACAATGGAGTTCGTCTCTTGTGTTTCTCATCCCTCACCTCGCGGCTCCCTGCTCTCTTCGGTCTCAGCTTCAGCTTCTAGAGCTCCGTGGTCGAGTCCTACAGCTCCCTCTGTTTCCTCGTCTGAGCCCTAGGCTATCTCACTCGGCCTCCCTCTGTTTCTCTCTGAACTCTCTCAACTTCTGGAACTCAGCGGCCGAGCTCTCTAACTCGAGCTCCCCTCTAGATCTCACACGGCCCTCTATTTCATATCTCCCTCGGCTCTCATCCACGGCTCCTCGCTTCCTCCGTCCCTCAGTCTCACTCACGCCTCCACCCCGCGGCTCCCTGCCCTCTCCCTCCAGATCTCACCCTCTCGGTCTCCATCGTAGCTCCCTCTGTTTTTCTTCACTCACTCACCGCGGCTCCCTTTTCTCTCTGCCTCTCTGCTTTTTTCCCCCCTTTTTTTCCTCTCACACTCGCGGTCCAGCTCTCTCGGCCTTCTCTGTGCTCAGCCGTGGCTCTCTCTCCGGTGCTTCTTGCCTCCTCCGGTCTCTCATGCTCCCTCTGATTTTTCCCCCTCCATTACGCGGCCCCCCTGCCTTTCTTTTCTTCAGGTCCCTTCATAGTGAGCCCTTGGGCTCCGAATAACTATGGGCCTGAGCCCTATTATTGGGCTCAGATTACCTTGGGCTGATATAACTATGGGCTTAAGCCCTATTATTGGGCTCAGATTACCTTGGGCTGACATCAGCCCAAGGTTTAAACTTCTTTTTTTTTAATTTGTATTTTTTTATCTTTTTTTTGTATTTTCTATTATTTATTTATTCATTTGTTATATATATTTTTTAATATTTATTATTATTATTATTATTATTATATATAATTTTAAAATTACCCGAACAAAATATGGTGTTTACAATATATGTATATTAATGTATAAATTATTGGATACTATTAATGTAATTGAAAATAGATGAAATGTATTAATTTGATAGCAGTGATTTGAATGTCTTTTGATTTTTGAGGGGTTGTATTTTGGACAATCCGATGGAGGATAAAATGTGTGCCGTAATTATCATTTATAAGTAATGTACATGCGTGTAGTTATTTTTGAATCCCAATATACATCATATATGATTAAGGCAAGACTTTAAAATTACTACTTCCTCATCTCATTTATAGAAGTCACTTTTAACTAACTTATCAAAATCAAAAAAAGTTTGTTACATTATTAAAATTGTCTTAAAATTAATGTATTTTCTATCTTTACCTTTTAATAAATACAATAAATTCAAACAATTCATATTCTCTCTCATGATTAAATAGGGACATTTTATAAAACAGTAATTAATACTCCAAAAACTCATAGAAGATGACTTATATTTAAAACCATAAAAAATTCTAAAAGGTAATTAATAAAAAATACCGGATGAAGTATATGGTACATTTCATTAAATATAACCTTTTTTTTATTGGAACCAATGAGTAACTACTATTAATTTATCATAATAATAGATGAAACAAAAAGTCACCACGGGAATCATATATTTAATCTTTGAAAAAGTTTAACGGTTATTAATTTGGAGGCATGAAGAATTTTTATTGATAAGTTATTTATTATATACATGAAGAATGTTATACGGATTATATAAACAAAATACATGAAGTTGAATTGAATGTGTTTTGTTATTATATATAGAACGTTTAATTGAATATATTGAATTAAGTAGTCATACCATCGTGGGCGGCCACATTCATTGTAGAGTAAGAGGAATTCTAACTTCAGAAATCTAAGGGGCTGTTTGATTCTATTTCCAAAAACAGTTTTTTTATTTTTGAAAACAGAAAACTCAAAAAACTTGTTTGGTAAATCTGCTTTTTAGAAACTGTTCTGGAAAATAGAAAAATAAAAGAACAAAAAACTCAGAACACCTTTAAGATGTTTTGTAGTTTTTGTTCTGGAAAACACAAGGAAAGGTAAGAAACATCCATCTCATTAATGGTAAAGTTATATATTTTGAATAACTTATCTATCACTCACTAGTTATGATTTTGAGAACAATTACTCAAACAGATTTTTTTATTTTCTTGTTTTTAAAACTTATTCTCGAAAACAGTTTTGTAAAACTGTTTTTAGAATAAGAAAACAGAAAACACTGTCAAACAGGTCCTAACTTATTAAATAGATATGAAGTTGGCTTTTCAAATTCAATTGAATTAATAGAAAGTATATATCTAAAACTGCACTAGTCATTAATTCAAATTACCTAATGATACAGTGTAATTTATTACTCCCTCCGGTGCTATATATAGGACATTTTACTCTGGTCCTAAATATAAGATCCTTTACAATATACGAAGTAGTATTTATTATACATTTCTAAAAAAATGCCCTATTTAATGTATCCAAAGAGAGAGAGAGAGATTAAATAATGGTAGTTTTGGAAAAATATTGAGATTTTTAGAGAAATCGAAGTAGTTAATTAGTTTTAATTCCAATTCTTAATTCACGTGATTCGGTTAAAAGGATCTTATATTAAGTATCAGAGGGAGTAGTATATTAATGAATTTATTGGGATGCTTATGTATGCCTCTTTCCCGAGTCCAAGGCCTTACTTCTAATTATTCATTACACTTCTTCTAGCCGTAAAGAGTTAGAATTCTTTGGTCATCTTGTGTTCTTGCTTTATTTGGTGCTAAATGGAAAACAGGGGATATGATCTACTGTTTGAGTTGATTCCATCCAAGGGAGAACAGACCATCTGTGTTCATGTGATGCACATTTATTGGAGAAGAATGTCTTGGTCACCAATGGCTAGTTTTTGTGACATGATTCTTATTGATGAGAGTGTAATTTCGTTTTGATTGTGTTCTTTCTCTTCCTATGTTGTTTTTGCAGTTTTTTAATGAAACTTTGACCTTTACTAAATGATGAATCTGTATGTAGGGAATAAAGGCCCAAACTGTTACTATGGGGGAGGAAGAAGGGGAATTAGTTAGTCAATTACTTGAAGAGAACCATTGTTACTATATCAGTAATTTCACTATCAGATTGAGCATATTTCCAAGTTTTGGAAAGGAACGTGCTATTAGAATTTATTTCGATCATACAATTAATGTTGAGTCGTGCTTCAAGGATCTTCCTTCATATTCATTTCAATTTACACCTATACCACACATTATTGAAGTGCTTGTACATCAACAACATATTGTGGGCAATGTGATGGTCATATCTATATTACTACTTCTTTTTTTTTTCTTGAATTTTATAAGATAATTAAACGTTTAGTAATATCCATTTCTTTCCCACAATTTTAGATGCAATTGGTTTTGTAAGCAATGTCACTCGACTTATGCCTTGCATAAACCATGGACCTTAGGGTCTTCAAATTAAGTTTCAGATCTCTGATTCAAGGTAAAATGATTTTTTTATAAAAGAAATTGCAATATTTTATTATGGTACCAAGTTCATATGTTTCTTCTTGAGTACATGTCAAAGGGAAAGTTGTAAGCTGCCAATTTTTTGATGTTGTGGCAAGAAAAATGGCTCAAACCTTACAAAATGCCTTAGAAGGCATTTGTATTGTTGCAATTTAATATGCATCTATTGCATATGATGAAGGTAATTATTTAATGCTAGTTAAGTATATGATACTTTTCCTATGTTACTAAAATACATATATGTTTTTTCTTCCTTCAATAGAGAATCAGATGATGCTGACCAATTACAATGCAAAGACAAAGTTATTTCTTGATCCCAAAGTTGAAGAAGCTGATCATTTGAGAGCTGAAGGCTTGTAATAGATGTAGGGTAGATTGTGCAGTTATGCTTGTAGAAGTTTAATTACTATGTTAGAACTTTATGCCATCAATTTATTTTGATGATTTAAATCACTGTTTACTGACAAGATATGGAATTCTTTTAAGTATCTTTACCATGGTAAAAACAAGTAGATTTCTATAATGTGAAGGATTAACTTAGAATTTAAATCATTGATAAGTCTGCAATGCATTCAACTGAAATATATGCAATTCATTAAAAATCAATTTCTACGTATCATGATCAAAGAGAGAATTGAGGTGTCCATGAATCCATATATACGGATATGTCAGAATTTACATGTTCAAATGTGGTATTTAATATAACAAACCATATTCAATTGTTTTACATGGTTGCCATGACTTGTGAGCATGTTTTTTTGTGTTAATTTTTTTCCTAAATGAATAAGTTAGTTGCTGGTAGACGTTTAAACATATAAATTGATACAAAAACATAGTACATGTTATAATTATTCCACTGTTAGTTTCTATGTTATAATTCCTATAATGTTGTCTTCTATAATACTCATCACTCAATAAGAGATTGAATCAATTTTTGTACAAACAACACCATGAAAATGAACGAATTTTAACTTCTTTTATATTAAGCTCAATGCCTCTTTACCTGTCGTAGCAAATGTTGGGTGGAACAATGAAAATAAATATTCCTAAAATTCTGTTTATAGTGCAAAAAAGCTCAATGGTCATGTGGATAAAATAAGAACTAATACTTTTTTGTACTTGAATACAGAATTGAAGAATTGTTGTTAACACAGTTAAGTGGGAAAAATATCAATATAAAAATCTTTGAACTATATTGAAAATAAATTCATGTCACAATTACTTGCAAAAAATAAGTTAACAAATTAAACAGGAATTTAAGTTAGGTTAGCATGTGTAGAAAATATGAGCAAACAATGACAGCTTATGTAAATAAAATCATCAGGTTTAATTGCATTCTTAATGAAAATCAGTTTTGTCTTCAATAACTCTAAAAACTCAAAAGAATATAAATCTGATAGATTTGTAGTCAGTATTCCCTGCTAAAGCTATTACATAAGAGAGTAAAAATAAAATAAAGTTAACTTGATCAACTGCAAAAAAGACCATGTAAAACACAGCAGCTATAATTGAATCTTGTTTTCTTTGTAATGTAGAAATGACTACTCTATTCAAGATACTAGGACACAACATCACCAGCAAATGCTAAGTTGTGCAAGGTTGGATGATACTGTTTAATTTTTCCATTGAGAATCCTCAAAGAGGTTCATAACTGTCAAATTTCATCATTGAATTTCATGTTAGACACCATTGGATATAAAATAACTATACAAATTAAATTAGTTAACAAACTTACCTAACAATTTCCGAAATTTGAATCATGTGATCATCAGACATGGATCTTATTCAGTACATGTTCATCAAGCATATCAATAATATCATTTGAATGCAAACTATATGTCTTCAAACATCTAAAAGAATTTTACATCAGTTTGTATTTTTTTTCCTAACATGCAGCTATATTAGGTACTATTTTAAAGAAAAATATAGAATAACTTTATTGATTAGTGCATGAAAGGGAACCTTATAATTAGTGCATAAAATGGAACTTTATAATTAATTGACCATAAACACTACCTAATACTTCTCCATGTATCCATAAGATTTAGTTGATTGAAATCGGTACAGATTTTGGAAAATCTTTTTGTAAACAACATTAGTTGTCTTACTCAAAGATTTCATATCTGCATCATGGATGAGGATTTTTAGACCAGATACTCGCTTTGTCCTTGAAAGTGCAACATATAGTTGTCCATGACTAAAAACCGGCTTTGGCAAATACAAGCCCACTTGTTCCAAAGATTGTCCTTGACTTTTGTTAATCGTCATAGCAAATGATAAAACAATAGGAAATTGTCTCCTTCACATCTTGAATGGGTATCTTGTTTCCAAAGGGTTCATATCTATCCTATGTAGAATTACTTTTTCATTTGGATGTGACCCATTCAATGTTCTTGCTTTAATAACATGTGGAACAAGATTAGTGATTTTCAATCTAGTTCCATTACATAGTCCTACAGATTGATCTATGTTCCTCATCAACATAACAACTGCTCCTACTTTTAGGACCAATCTATGAAAAGGAAGACCGGAGGAGTTGATTGTATTTAAAAATTCTGTTGGGTAAAGTTCCTGTATCGAATCTGAAATCTGAACCTTGGCTTGATTGACAAATTGAATCTGAACTCAAATATTCAATAGGCTCCCCAGGTAATAATGAGCAAGTGAAATCATTTACCTGGTTCACTGTTTCAATTGTAGGAGTTAGAATAGCCTTGTTTGTCAAGTATTCATGATTTGATACATTACCAAACAAATCTGGATATGTGGATTTCACAATGGCTTGAACTGGATCGGTGAACTCAGCTATCAGTAAGTAAGGAGGAATTTCTATCTCGACATTTTCTTGACCTACCTTACCATTGCCAACATCAAGAATCCATTATGAAAATTTTTTTAACTCTTCTTGGTCTTGTGGCAAAGAAAAAGCTTGCAACCTCATATTTATGGTTAATTCAAACAACCTGCAATAATTCCAAAGAGATGATGAACTAATTGCACAATTAACAATCTCTGCTCTGGAGGCCTTAGGTAGAACTGGTAGGATTTGATAGAAATCACCTCCCATCACCACACATTTACCTCCAAAAGGGAGCTCATAACTATTAAGTGTAATGATCTACATGATATCCCTCATTGAACGATCAAATGCTTCAACACAATATCATTGTATCATTGGAGCCTCATCCCAAATGATCAACTTTGATGCTCTCAACAAGTCTGCTAATGTAGAGTTCTGTTTTATGTTACAAGTTGATTCTTGATGAATCTCAATTGGGATTTCAAATCTTGAATGAGTCGTTCTACCATTAGGTAATAATGTTGCTGCTATTCCACTTGATGCAACTGTAATTGCAATGTCACCCTTAGCTCGAATTGTAGACTCTAAAGCATTCCACAAAAAAGTCTTCCCTGTACCTCTATAGCCATATACAAAATGGAAATGGTCACATGGAGAATTGATTGAATGAATAATAGTGTCAAATATTATTTTCTATTCAGGTGTTAGAGACAAAACCATCTTTTTTGCTTCTGCTTGCAAATTTAGTCTATCCACATTCAATTCCTCAAGCATAAGATGGTTGCAGCGAGTGATGATGTCTATATTTCTAGGAACTGGTGAACCTGGATAATCTTGCAAGCTTTTTCCATTCTAGTTCAAGATTTTTCTCAAGCTCAATAAGTGCTGCATCTTCCTTCTATTGTTCACTGATATCAATACCTACAGGAAAATAATGTCTTAACTATTTAATTAATTTTGATCAAACTAGAAATCAGTACATTATTGCATATTATAAAGCTATTTCATTTTAACTGTTAATAGAAACTTGAAATTTGTGCCAATGAACTTATTTGAAATATGAACTTAAGTGTAAAAAGAAATAAATAATAATTATAGAAATAGAAACTAATGTGAAATATGAATTTAGGTATTAAAGATAAAATTGGAAATAATATAACATTTTGTGGATAGAATGAAACTGCAATGTAGCATGGAAAAATTAACAAATTACTAATACCTGACTAGTTCTCATTACTATATGGGATGTAGAATAAATCTTCTAATAAGATATTAGATGTTTTGATCCATACATGCTTTGGCCTTGATAAGCAGTTACTTAATAATATGCTTGCAAAAGGTTTACGTAGAAAGGGTCCTGTTCCCCAAACTGATGCTTCTTTGATGGCATCTATATATTCTTGATCATTATCAAGTAAACCAAG
Source organism: Adenanthera pavonina (assembly GCA_026686845.1). Lineage (NCBI taxonomy): Eukaryota > Viridiplantae > Streptophyta > Magnoliopsida > Fabales > Fabaceae > Adenanthera > Adenanthera pavonina. The sequence continues at coordinate 34,149,963 of JAIVEN010000017.1, forward strand.
TGCATAGCAAGCTGCTTTGAATGTTGGATATATTACATTATTCACAGTTCTAATATCTTCAAATTATCTTAGACCTCTAACCTTGTTAAGCAAAACTAGCAAGTAAAACAACTCTCCAAATGATGGTGATGCATGATGCAATCTACCAACACATGGTCCTTTTTTTCGCAATTTCCATATCCTGTTTTTTCTATCATAAACATAATGCTCAGGAAATTCAACATATGTTAGTCTTCTTGCTTTTGGATTATTTTCATTAAATTTCATCCACAACAGAAACATTGATTCCTTAACAATTGACTTTTCAAGAACTAGTCTCAATTCATCTATTGCAGAATATACCACTGATTGCTGACTAGGCAAGTGAAAACTAAGCTTTTGTACAGCTGGATATCTATGACACATATCAAAGCCAAAAATCCTCCAAGCTGCTTCACACGAAGAACCATAACGGCAATCATAGTATTGTTAAATCTCATCAATTAGATTGTTATCACTCTTTGAAGGATCATTTTGATACAAAGTTGCTATGACCCTGTCATTCCCTTTAGAGATATACTTAAATAAGTACTTAATTGCCCTTGATTGATTTGTTTTCTCAACATTCAAATGAGCTTGAAACATTAGTAAAAGTTGAGGATTATATGGAACCACATATGTGCTGTCTAGAAATGTTTCATTCTTTTCTACTTGCCTACCATTCTCCCTTCTTCTATATGTAGGATAATCATCATCATCAACTTTTGTTTCAAAAGCAAATTTCTTTGGAAAGTATTTACTACACTTGTTTTTTTTTCATGCAAGGAGACTTGGGGTTATGATGACCACAAGGACCATGCATCATGTATGTCTTGACAAGATCATATAGTAATGGGGATGATTTCTGATCTGGTATTTCTGCTAAAATCAATTTGTCAACCTGATCAGGTGTCCTAATCTTGTCTGGTTCAGCTAAGAACAAAAGTATGTGAGCATGCATCAGCCCTCTTTTTTGAAATTCAATAGTGTAAATTTCTACATTAGAAAGATAAGTGTTGATAGTTAGAAACACGTTCATAATTGTTAAATTAAATTTAATAAAACAACAATGCTAAATAATTATATAAAATTTAAGTCTGAATCAATGTCATTGTAGTAAAATAAAGTATAAGACAACATGTAAATGTATAATTCAGTAAAGAATCTGTATGACACTATGTAAATAAAAATCTAGTCTCAATGTACACAACTTGTAATTAATTCTATGCATATAAGTTGTATTTTTTCCTACTACCACTACTTAGAATAAGTTTACAACGAATTTTAAGAAAACAACTATGGTAAACAAATCAATGTGTTAACCTGAATGAATCAAATATTACTAAAAAAAAGTATAAGATAATATATAAAAAAATAAGTGGTGTATATTTCATGGTTTGTAATTAATTTTCAGTATAAAAGTTGCCATACTATTTTGGTATCATTAGTACTTACAATAAGTTTAAAACCTGATCTATTATGTAGATCATGTACGTACTGTTAAAGGATAAGAATTATGCAACGATATATGGAATAAGGCTAATAAATAAAGATTAAGTTTCACCCAAACTAATTACATTTTAAATAATAAAAGGTACCTACATGAATTGTGCCAAAAAAAATTTTATCCTTGATAACTTCTAGCAATTGCTTGAGCTTCATTTCAAATACTCTAGTCAAAGCTTCTGGGTGGTCAGAAGAAATTCTTGGATGCTCTTCACAATATCTCTTTATTTCAGGCCACACAGGATTGCAAATAAATGTAAGAAAGATATCAGGATATCCTGCCCACCTACAAATAGCCATTGTATCTTGGTAATTTTGTAAAAGATATCTTGCACCTCCTGTAAAAGTAGATGGCAAAATAATTCTCTTACCAACAGATGTAGCATTCATGTCACCCCTTAAAACAGCGTCACTTAATCCTTGATACATATCCACACACAACTCTTTTTGGTGATATTTTATCCATTGGAGTCTATCCGACTCCATCATAGTATAACCATCCATAATGAATTACTGAAATAATTTTCCTAATAAAAGCAACATAGATATTTCAGTCTTCATTGACATTAGTCTGTAAGTAAGATACTTTCTAATAGTAAGCCTTATCTTTTTCTTGTCCCTTTCTAGTGTTGATTCTCGATGTTTAACATCTTGTCTATATCCATCTTCTCTATAAGGAAATAGAAGAGGATATTGAAGCGGAAGATAAGATGCATGAGTTTCAGTTATCCGCTTTAATTAACCATTTTTTTTCTCAACAATTATATCCCTTGGATGATAGGATTCTTCAAAATCACCAACAACTAATGCAGCTACCTCATATGCTGATGGTAAATTGTAAACACGCTCATTGTAACACCTCCTTTATAGGCCCATTTCCCACGTATTTAACCATGCTAAAGTCTATTTATATCATAGTAGGATCTTGAATCACAATAAATACCATAACAAAATTTTTTTCAACTTTGGCACTATTCATTTAATCTAGTTCATTTATTCCAATTAAACTTTGGAAATTCATAACTAAATCAATAAAAATCGTATGCATGTGATTCAAGTCTCCATGTGTAGCTTAAAACATTATTTACATGGGAAAAATATCAATCAAAGCAATTATTTGGCCAATTTATACAGTAAATTTTGTGAATTTCTACCATTCATATGGTCAATTTCAGAGATTCCAGTTTTCTAGGCTAACTTTAAAAATTCACTATAAATCTTACACTCATCAAAATTGAGTAATATTTGGACCACATGAAAGCTATTTCTGTCTAGCTTTTAAGCATATATAGCATTCATAATTTATACATCAAAAAGCCCATACTGTAGCACATTCATTTGGTAGTGGTCAGAATGACCATTTGTATCCTTATACGTACAATACAAAAATTGTAAGATATTTACATGACCATAATTCAACTTCATATCATGCCACACCTTAGCTAGAACTTAAAGGAATATTAAAATCTTGAAGAAACTCATTTATTCTCACATTTACCAATTTATGCAATAGATCAAAACTCATGGCCAATGCCTTATATATCACGTTAATGGCCAAAGTCTTTCTCCTTTCCTTTCTCTTCCTTGGTGGACTTGCCATTGTTGCTACCTATTCATGGTTAATACTTGGGAGGGTGAGATTCAAAGAATCTCAGTAGTTAACACCCAACATGCCATCACATCATCACATTAAACATAAAAATATCAAGATAACACATTTTGCATACCTTAACACACTTTGAATGCATTATCACATTTGTGTCATATGAATTCATAAAAATTTTGGCAGAGTTTCGTTTTGACAAATGGACATCCCGGGGTCTCAATGCCCCTCCAACAACTCAGCCAATACACATAAATCATCTCAAAACATCATTGCAATCATATGACAAGGCATAAAATACATTGAGACAAACATGATAACATAATGCTAGTATGAGAAATTAACTACCTTATGATGCTCCCTTGCTTTCCAAACTTGGTCCACCACTTTTTGAGCTTTCCACAACCTTCTTGAACCTATCCACATCATCATTGAACCAATTTAGCCATTGGTTTTTCGGAATTGCACAATACTTTATACACTAAAACCTAAATTTTTCACTTTATTTTCCTTTGATTTTTCTTTGTACAACATACTTGTTCCTAAGGTTTTGGACCATGGGGAATCCATTTTTGAGGTCAAAATCATGAAATTCCAACTCTAAATACCTCCCCTGTTCTGGCCGAAATTATCTCATAGTGATTAAAAAAAATTTCCTTCAAATCACTCCAAACCTTCCATGGAATCATGCTTCTAGTGTCTAGTCTATGCTTTCCCTTAAGTTTTATGGTCCAAAACTCATTCCTATGCTAAAACCCAATTTGGATGAAACCCTAAGGTGTAAAGGAAGAAAACTAAATCATAAATCATGCTTTAAAAACCATGGATAGTAAGCTTAGGGTAGTAACATAAAAGCTTACCGATTGATTTTTCAATTTTGCTTTGACTCCTCTTCCTTTTCTTCCTCTTTTTCTCCTTCCTTTTCTTGCGTTTTCTTCCTCTGGTTTGGCTACTGGTTCACGCATGAAAATGCAGAGGAAAGAAGGTAATTAAATGACTTAATCATGTGGTTAATATCATGGCTAATCATGGTTATTTACAAAAGTAACCATGATTACTTTTTGGTCTCCTTCTTCAAGAAGTTTGTCTTAAAAAATCATTAAATAATTTGGACAATTGGCTGCAGCAACCCATGCATGAGAGAGAGAAAAATGTGTCCAAAAATTGTCCAATTTTCCTGATCCAGATACACCTCAATCCAGATACTTTTTAATCGTACCGATAAAATCGTCTTTACAGTAATTTAACATTTTTGGGATACAGGACTATTCTAATTTTATTTTTAAATTTTCATAATTATCCTGTCCCAAATGGTATCTGTGTATGGCTTGTATCCAGACCCGGTTTCTTTTTAACCATCGGTAGGGCTCACAGTTTACTTTATCGGTTTACTATTACTTTTGGACACTCGGCACTCATTATTTCTTTATTCTTGAACATTAACCCTCAGTGCCATATACCATTGGATTTCTCTCATCGAGAGCTTCGTTTTGACAGTAATTTTGCATATTTACAAAATTACCCTTGACTCAGGGTTAAATTATAATTTCTGAAACTTTCTGGTCATTAAGTGTAATTTTTTCAAAAATTTTTATTTCTTTCTCCAGTGCATTTCAATGCTTTTGGGACATGGATGTCCTTTTCATAATTCTTTGAGGGTAAAAATATAATTTTCTTATTTTTCCATTCAACTAGGAAAAATGACCTCTTTACCCTTTTTCACGCAAAACGGTATGTGTCCGTTTTTGCAAAATCTCTATATATTGCTACATATTTTAATTTTCTTGGGATGTTACACTCATCCTTTTCCCTCTTTACTAATCAAGCAATCTTGACTTCTAAACTGTTATTGTCTTGCAGTATGGTTGAAGCTAATCAATATTGCTTGACAAAAATGTTTACTTCATTCAGCTCAAACATGATGTTGTTAGCAATGGTAGGATTAATTGTGCTAGTATTTTCATGACAACTGCAACAAAGGAAAAAAAAAATTAATGGTCAGGCACTTATTACACAAGCCTTAAAAAGTTTAGAACAAACAAAAGCATTTAATTATAGTAAAAAGTTGTGAATTTCCTAACGTAACAGCTAAAATCCTGTTCTTTACTTCATTGTCTATGTCATATATATATATAGCTCAGAGTAAACAGGACGTTGTCCTTCTAGTGGAAGAAGAGTCCCAATTTTGTGATAGTTTTGACCTGATAGTACAAAACTATATGGACCATGTCCATCATTGATAGAATAATCAATTCGACCCCCCATTGATGTAAATGAAAACATATTATTGTATAACCTTATATTGGCAATAAAGTTCTTAGACTCTGGAGATTTTCTATTGAAATATAAACTGTATAAGTATGGTAGAGGACATGGCAAGGGTGGTAATTGAACTTTTCCATTTCCACAACACATTGAAAATGCAATTCCTGCATTAGCCTTTGATCTAATTCTTTCACTATACCACATCGGTGCCCCACAAAAACTACAACAATATGCTAGATCTCCAAGGTTTAGATAACCTACATATATAATTAGGACAATAAAGAACTCATTAAGATGACATATAAATATTACTTTGTCATAGATCACAAGTTTAAGCACAAAAACCACTGACCATAACAAATGCCCACCTATTTCAGATATATTTTTGCAATGAACAATATTGTCGAAATCAAGGTTATTGTGCATGTTCAAACTGTTCCAGTTCTCACCATCTACAATACCTCAAAAATTCATTTTCGTCAATAAATCACGTGGAGTTTGAAGAATATGAAATGTGAATTTTATTGCTAACTTTATAAAGGTCATATGTGAATAAATATGTACCTTCATTATCCATTATATCCTCCACCTCGTTTTCATTGAATTCCATGTTTCCTTGTCCATCTATTTTTATGTTTCATAGAATAAATAAATTTCACCAATCCAATGTTATAATAACATTACACAAATAAAATAGATTTGAAACAATATGTAACTAACTAACAAACACCCCAGAAAGATATGCTCCACAACACTCGGCAGTAAAGGTCAGTGATTTGTTAGTTACATATTTTCCCCAGCAACATCGTTGTTTCTTATATATTTGTTCTTCCAATGATGAATCAGCTTGTTCATTATTAATAATTACTCTTTCAGATCCACTTGGATTGATATCCTCTTACTGAATACTTTCTGCAATATTTCATGTAGTTATCAATTCAAATACAATATAGAATACAACTATATATGTATAGTATATTGTTTTTATGACCATTTGTTATACTCAAAAGAACCTGTGTTCCTTAATCTGTTGTATATCAATCATGATAACTTTTACCTGATCCACGTACTCCATTAAATCTGGAAACTAAGTTCACGGATATGTTTGTAATATCTCCAAGTGTAGCTTTATTAAAAAAAGATCTCTATTTTTGGTATGCAGAACTAACCATTGATGGTTGGGTTTCCTCAATATCACAAATTATTCCTCTGGATATACTTGCACCATTTTTATTCTGATCACCAACGTTCTCTATAAAACACAATATTGTTAAACCTTTAAGACATAATCAGCTTACATGTTCAAGGCGCACTTATATTACCATTAGAGATAGATAAATTGTCAAAGGATTCCTTCATCATATATTGTCTTCGACTTGTTTTTGTCTTTTTCATCATAGCCGCTTCCTTCAATTCTCAACTAAGACTGTATACACCACCAATTAAACAAACAGAAAATCAGAGGCACAAGTGTAGTCCATATTAATAATTAATAAAACTAGACATGTTGACACTATATCCCATGTTAACTTTTTCATTTTTGGAGGGAAGTTTCAGTGGCAATATTTTTGAAGTTTTTTTTTCATTAATAAAATTAAAAATTATACATCTATTTAGATGGAAAATTTAATTGGACAACAAATACCAATTCCCAACAATAATTCACATAGGAATGTGGTATGAATTCAATAATAAATTAAGGTGGCTAATTGTCTGGTACAGATACTAATTTCCAAGGTTATCTTTATTGCTATTACCTCTATCATTTTATTTAATCTAGAATTAGTACATTAAATAAGCATTAATAATGAGTGCTAGTGAAAGTGAGCCATAACCTCTATCTTATATTATCGAAGCAATTCATGATGACTGCTATAGTAAGTTGATATGACTAACTGTAAGACAACTATACCAATTTACCATAAGTCTTCTAATAAGATAAGATGTCACAGTTAAAATTATACAGATTGAACTATATTCTCCAACACAAGACCATTAAAATATATCATATGCCAAATACAAGAGTATGATACCATTTAAGTTGAATATTAGAAAATCTATTCAATCTGAGCCTCACAAAATATGTCCATTGTTAATATGTGCAATTAATCTCAAAAAGATCATAATTGATAATACCAAAACATCTGATTTTAGAATAATACAAATCACCAATTGTCACACGTAAGGATGAATTAGAAAAGTTCTAAAGTCAAAGAAATCGTATTAAATTAAATCATTAAAAATCACATTTCTTATATATGTGGTTTCTTCCATGATGAGCTATAATTTTAGTCATTGATTGATGACAGTTTGGAATTTTCAATAAAGTAATTAATAGAAATTTATGAAAATAAACTTACTAAAATATGCTATATTAATTCATTATAAGAGCTCAGTAAGACGTGTACAATATTACTTCTTTGTTGGAAAAATGCTAGAACTCATGCACTTGGCCATCAAAGACAAAAATAGTTTTAACCACCTTATTTAGTGCTCCTTGATTCTATCTGGAAACAATTGAGAGCCAAAATTTAGAATGGGAAGAATATGTGAACCATAAGACAGATTCATTCTTCTGAACTTCTTTTTTTTAAAAGACAAAATATTTCATCATTACTTTCATATTTCCAAAGTTGACATTTTTTCCATCCACTTGACCACAAAATAAAACCCCACATGGGTCCTAAGAGAAGTGATTGCAGCTACTTGTCTATAGAGGTACAAAATATAATAGACAGCCCTAAAAAGATGACAAAAAAACCATGGATATGTCAAATTTGAACACTGATCTCAATTAGATCTGTATCTTCTCTTACTTGATAATTTTGGGATTCTTGGTGCTAGAAAAGCTTGGAATAGACATTTCAGAGATTCCAATTGTTGGCACTTCAACGTTTGCTCTTTTTCCATGCTTTATTTTAACTTCTTCAGGAGTGCAAAAATTAGATTTGAATTGATCATCAATATTGATCATGACATTAGGCTGAATAGGCTTATTGGTGGTCCATAGACTCTCCACCAATTCATTTTCTCCAACAATGTCACACATGGTTCTCTGTACAAATGGTCAAATTTATAAGTAGCGATATATTAATGGAGACAAATTGAACCACAGCAGTAGATATTAGCAAGAAACACATATTTAATGATGTATATGTGCTTAAGCAAATTTCATACATTATTGACGTCACTTGAAGATGTTTGAGATTCCTGCAAGAATTACCAAGAGCACGTTATAGGCCATAAACCATAAACCATAAACTTCAAATTAAGTATGTACAAATTAATTGTAAATTAGTTCTTACATGGCAAGTGGAATTTGAATATGTAAACAATTGCACCCAGTCTACCTCATCACAATAATCCATGACACTATAACTATGACACTTTTTAGTGATGTGTCCCTCATCAACCTTTATCCTGAATAACATAGAGTGATTTACTAAAGTCTCCAACTCATTAGGGAATGAGTTACTTTGCCTTTGCTAAAGGAGAAATAACATATCCTTAAAAGTGCATACTTATAAAAAAAATGGTTAGAAACAATTAAGTAAGAAAAATGCAATGCTAATGGTATACTTGTTCCAAAATATCTTTGAAGATCTTTACAGATTTTGTTAGCAGTTTTGAGGCTAAGCGATCAAAGATGACAATGGAAATGGTGCCAGTGTCATCCATCAAAGAGTAATGCAGTCTAAACCTATATTACATTAGCAGACAACATGAGAAATTACATTTTAATACCAATTAAAGAGTACAGTTAAATTAGATAGCTACAAAACTTTACATGGGTTCAATTTGAGGCATGTCTTTCTAACATAAAAAACACCTAAGTACTGAGTTCAAATTCAGTTTAGGCTTGCTAGAACAGACAATACAACCATCATATGACCACCCATTTGTCATCTCAAGCTTTAAAATAGTAGCTCGAATGACACAGGAAAGAGGCTGTAAACAAATTAGTTAAAAAATCTAATGTTGAAAGGAAAAAAATGCAAGATTTATCTATTAACTAAAGCACAGACTTTAGTTAAATTCAAAACTTCAAAAATCCTCATTGTTGTTGGAAAATGAAGAAGATCAGCAAATGTTGACCTAGATAAAGATATTCCAAATGATTGAGTGAAGCTACCTATGGTATGCGTAAAGCTTTGGGTATCACATAAGTTTTCATTAGGGACCCTAAGAAATCGAAAGTTAAAAAAATGTATCATCAATATTTGGATAAAGTTCAAATGAAATCATCAAAGTAAAATGGATTAAATTTTAATGGCAAAGAAAAACACATCACCTTGAAAGAAGATCTCTAACAACAGGCAAATTAGGATTGAACCAAACTTTGGTAGCAGACCACGAGTTACAAATTTCCCATTGCCCTGCATACATACGCAACATATGATGATAATTTGGTCTCCTTCATTGTAAAAAAACATTGAGACAAAATAATTATTCTAACCATTGTTCTTCATATGAGCAAGCTGCATCACCACCATAATAGGTGGCTTAATGTCATCTTCCATGGACAAAAAAATACATGTGGCACATTCACCAAACAACGTGACATTCACACTGTTGTCCTATCATTATATACCATATATCTATTAATAATATCAAACCACAAAAAAATTGACATAAACATATAGAAGAGGATATTATAGTAACTCAGTATCTGAGAGGCTAAAACACAATCTATGATGCGTGTTGTTGCTTCTTTTGAAGTCCTCAAGAGTACCAAAGGTGTTCAGAAAACCAATAACATCTATAATTGAACCAAAAGAAATGATGACAATAGTCAGCTGTAAACAAACCTACTATAAAGAATGTCCCTTTTAATAGAAGCATAAGCACCAAATATTTCCTAATATATATAGTTTTAAGGATAGCAACAAACCTACTAAAACATCTGTATGTGGCTTCCCATTCACAATGTTAGCTATAGGTATAAATTCAAATGCAGCAGATGGAATAACACTTTCAAACTCGGGATGTTCCTGAATAATTGTGTTCTCATGGATGGTTATCATGCAAGGGTGAGTAGTTGGCCGATATGCAAGATCATTATTAGAGACCTAAAAACAATTAATTAAGTAGCACTTTCCTTCGGCTAGATGATTGTCATACTTCTCAAACAATTTTGGATTCACAATCCTAGCCTGTATCCTACATTCTTGTCCGGCTATAAAGGTTCATAATAGAGACCATATAAATAAAACAAAAATAGCAAATAAAATAAGAGAGGGGGAAAACTCTACCTCTGGTCTACCAAAACCATTGTAATGCATGATACGTTCTGAGATGATGCTTGATTCTTCACAGGCCACCTCCACAACACCCTCATGACAATACACTAGGTTTCCTTTCAAATGTTTAATTCTTTCAGCAATTGATGTTTAGTAGCATCCATCAAGAATAGGAAACCTGAGTATTGTAGAAACCATCAATAACAATATCTAAAATTACAATAAAAGGCAGGAGGGAAGCAAAATAATATACCTAGAACCCACAAACCACAGTACTATAATGGCAATAAGAAAGAATTGAAGGAGATATTGATCTAAGAGACCAAGAACCGAGAGTTATAACTGATATAAATAGATTTAAACTTTATGCTTCTTGTTGACCGCAATATCAAGCTATTATCGATTAAGATTGTTAGGTTTGCTGGCTTCCTAAGAGGGGGTGAATTAGGAATATTAAATTTTTTTTGTAAAAGTGTAAGAGAGCAGTAAAAGCAAGAGTGACAGAAAAGCAGAGTATAAAGTATAACAAAGTGAAAATCAAGGTAAGGGAAGAGAAGACACAAATATTTATGCTAGTTCGGTCTTTTTTTCTTGACCTACGTTCAGTTCTCAAGCTATCACTTGAGATTTTTCACTATCTTGCAAAAATTCAGTGGGCTCCTTGCAATGCCTCAACACAGCTTGATGCTCTATTTCAAGAGCTTACAATCTCACTCTTTGCACTCTAACTAAGTGCTTTCCAAATCTCTTGTGAAGTCCCCTCATAAGAAAATCTTTCTTTTAGATAAAGATAAGACTGATTACAACAAATGAACTCTCTAATTTATATGACATTTGAAGTACAGTTTATGAAGTAGGAAAGAATAGAAGGCTTTGATAGAAGATTTTGACAAAGTTTTAGTATGTACAATTTAAAATTGTTACCCACACATTTAAATGAAGTTCTATTTATAGATTTATGTCTTAACTATATGTTAGAGACAAGATCTAGCCGTTAAAGACGTTACTCAACGGTTACTCTGCAAAAACTATCTGTTCACCAACCGCATTTAATGCTTCTGACATCCAAAGTTTAAATTTTGGAGTGTCAACAGATGAATTTCATAGAGACCATAAGTTAAAGACTTTAACGTTGAACTTCAAAGTTCGTCTATTCTAAAGTAAAATTCAAATTTTCATCTTTGACAAATGTTTCTATATTGGAACATATGAATTTTCAAATTTAAAGTTCTTCTAGTAAATGTGAACAGTTGTTCCATATTACTACAGTGCCTTCGAAGTTCGAATTTTGGTGCCTGAAATTCATCTGTCAGTAAGCAATTGAATACGGTACAAAGGTTCTTCTTTTCAAAATTTGAATTTTCAAATACTAAAGTTTATCTGTCAGAGAGATCTCTTATTAGACTTAATACAAAATTTGAATTTTTAAAGACTAAAATTCATCTGTCATAAGAACATTTGAACAGACTTATAAACTATCTTTTCAAAGTTTGAATTTTCAAAATCAAAGTTCGTCTGTCAGAGGACTGACTTGAAACTCTGTTTAAATTTCACTTTCAGATGAACTTTGACATATCTTCAGACAAATTGTTCATTTTTCACAGTTTATGTTTTACCCGAAATTCAAATTTTCAAAAGCTGAAATTCGTTTGTCAGAGGAACCTCTTTTCAGACTTACATATTTTCAATCCGAAGTTCGAATTTCAATTATCAAAATTTGAATTTTCAAAGTAACATTTCAAGTTTAACTCTTCAAAATTCATCTATTAATGAGTATTTTTCAAATATGTCATAAGTTAACATAGGATTTATTGAAAAACATATTTTAAAAATATTTGGGTGAAAAATCAAAAGCTTTTACTCATATGAATACAGTTAAAAATCCTACAAACTAATTTTGTTCTCAATTCTTCCTGGATTTCTGGATTTCTTCACTTAAGATATCTTGTACACCTTTAATATCTTCCTTTCAAGCTCCAGTTGGTTTGGAATTATCAAAAACACTTAATTCAAACAAAGATTTCCAATGGCTTCATTATTGACAATGCAGAACAACCACAACACTATACTTTAACTCACCCCCCTAAAAGTTACGGAGAGAATCGACATTGGAAATTTTTGCATCAATTGAAACACATGGACCTATAGCATGTGCGTAGCATCCATGGAAATTGCTTCCACCAATGTTGAATGAGATTTCCAATGCCTTCATTAATGAAAATGGAGAAAAACCACACCATTAGACTCTGTCAAAGTCACCCACTTTAAACCCTACATAGCACCACCCAATTAAGTGTTAGTGGAAATAAATTAATTTTGACACAGAACCCAAGGATGAGCTGTAGAAGAAAAGATAACTACTACATACTTTTGAAGAAACGTGTTCACAAGTAGATAAAGAAATGGATACACGGATGGAATAATAAAGGGTAGCATGGGGCCCAAAAATGAGCTGCAAATTAAGGCTCCTTCATTCCTCATACTAAAGTTTTGATTGTTTATCTAAGAAAAATATAAAGGTTCATGCTTAAGACTTCATAGTAAACTAGGTGGCACCCCTACAATAAAATACGGGATGTTCATTTTTTTCACGACAAATTAAAATTAATATATATAAAATTTATATAATCAAATGCATTATAATAAATAAATAATTATCCTTCAATACACACAATACGAAATATGTGCTTTAATAGTATTCAAAAGTTGGTATTTTTTTGGAAAGTGCCAATTAAAATAGGGTATACAGAAGGAAGCCGATTTGCATAGAAATACTTTAGTTAAAGTTTTTTTGGTAAGAACATGTGTTAATTAAAGTGGACTTTAGTTGGCATTTTATAAGCGTCAATTAAAGTCTCTTTTTATTAGCACTAAAATAGTTGACATTTTTAAAATGGTAAGAAATGCCAAAAATAAGTGTCAACTATTTTTTTTTGTGTAGTGATATACATTAATATATAGGATATACAATTAGATAAAATAATAAATTGTATATCGTTATTCACTCTATTTAATTATAACACATCACATGAAACATAATCATAGTACCTTACTAAAAATAAAAATTTCTCCATACAAGTTTTCTTAATTTTTCATCTAAATATAGAATTAAGATTTTTGAAATCCTATCTATTTCTTATGTTACAAAAAGCAAAAATTATTTTATTTATAGTTTAGATAAGAAGAACACTTTTTATATTGTTTGGCAATTATCGTGAATAATGGAAGATAAAAAAAAAGTATGTGATACATATGTAATATTCTCTTAAAAGTCAAGTCTTGTTATTTTTAGATTCCGATTATTTTTTAAAAAATTTAAATAACCATCTAGACAAATTTATAATTGCTCTTTTCTATGTAAAAGTGATTTTTTCATAAAAAATATGAAACAAACAAATTCTAAGTATATTTAACATATATATATAATTAATATATATAATAAATAATAAAAATATAAAAAAATATATCCCAACCAATAATAAATTCATAACAATTATTTGATTTGGGGATTGCATTTAAAAAGTAATAATTGAAAAATCATTCAAAATTAATTTTTCTATTAAATACTTATTTAAAAATGTAATTTAAAAGAGTTGTTTAATAACTATTAAATTAATTTAAATATAAAAATATTTAATCATTAATTCTGAATTAATTATATATTTCTACATAATTTCCCATTAAAAAATTATAAAAATTGACTAGCTTGAATTTATTGTAAATGTTCAAATAAATATTATAATAAAAAACTCTATTGTAATCTCTCATCACACTGTTATAATATTCACTTTGAACCACTTTTTATTGTGCAACTTTTAATCTATTGTAATTTCTCTTGTGACCACACTATTTATTACTCTAAAGTCAATATCTTCAAAGCCTCTCTAATTGGAAAAAAAATAACTTCTACAAGTATTTCATATGCAAACCCTCCTTTGTTTTTACATTTTTAAATCTATGTAGAACTCTTGTTTTCTAATATAAACTCATTTATGCTCTGCTGCCAAATAATATAAAATTATTTTATTTTTGCTATTAAGAGTGTTCCTTATAGTAGTTACTCTTTCCGGTTCTTTTTATAATATGTTTTTAACCAACTTTACACCTATTATGAAATTTAGTTAAAGGTATTTAACTTTATTAAATTTGCATAAAATTTCAATTACTTTTAAAATTACCTTATTTAATAAAGCTCATGAATAGCACATTTTCATTTCTTTAGGAGAATGATATACATTTAATATATCACTAATTATTGGTGTAATTATCTACATTAATATCAATTGCTAACTTCAAGTAAAGGATATTTTTGGTAAAAAAAATTAATAATTGAGAAAATTCTAAAAGGTTCTTATATTAAAGACTAAAAATCATTCAATAAAACATCTTATAAAAGTGACCGAGGGAAGTAATTTAGTATTATATATATATATATATTGTATAATCATGAAATAATATTTTTTATAGAAATAGTCAGTGTTTGTTTATAATTGATATTCCAATGTAATTTTTTCATAAAAAATTATATCAAAAGAATCAAAGAGGTTATGGCTATAATTTTATCAAAATTGAAATTTTCAACCTTTAAACATAGTAATAAAATCACGTTAATTATATGCAATCATCTTATAATAACAATTTTTAATAAAAAATTGTTCAATATTTTTTCTTAATTGGTGTTTTAGTAGAGTTTTTATATGAAAATTTATATTAAATAATTTTGGATATTTTCATCTTATAATGAATGTTTTTAATAAAAAAAATTTCATTATTTTTTTCTTAATTGATATTCCAATAATATTTTTATATGAAAACATATACTAAAAAATGTAATGGAGATCATGATTATGATTTTATCAAAATTGATTTTTTCAACTTTTGAAAGTAATTTGGCCAACAAAAAAACAAAAGCTTTTGTCAGTAACAATATTATAAATAAAGAAAAATTGATGTTTGAGCATAATTTATATGTGTGTGTGAATGCGAAATATATATAGATATATAAAAATTAAAAGGAAGATTTGCAAATAGCATAGTTTTAAAGTTCAAACTTTTTATTCTAATAGTTTTCTTTTAATGTTTTGTAGAGTTATTATATTTTGAGTTATTTTTAATATGAATTAAATGCATTGTGATGAAGTTGTTATATAAATAATCTTAGAATGAGAGAATACCGCTTGTCAAACTCCTAGGATTGCTGCTTTTGGCAGCTGATTTAGTATATATATAGATATATGGAAAATAAAAAACAACATTACATTTATTAATAATTTAATTTAAATTATACTATATTATATTAATATAATATTATATATTGTTATATTATATTATATTTATATGTATTTATAGGCCTAGCTTGGTATGGCAAGACTTCGGGTGAGACTGTTAAATAAAACAAGCCTTAAAAATGGCCTTAACTTGGCTCTAGGTCACCAAAAAGGAGTCTAACATATTCTCACTTCTATATAAAAGTGGAAAGGATCAAACTTTAGACTTATATGTCTTGAAGGCATGGATAACATGTCAAAATCCATTTCATAACAAAAGCTTAATCTATTCAAAGAAGGTCCACCAGTGATATTATAAATATCTATAAAAAAAGATGAGTAGGTGTGAACTACAAGAACACATGACTCAAATATTAGAGGGCACAACCTATTGTCACCTTCTCGCCTTAGAGTATTAGTGGAAAAATTTGCCAATTTTAACACCAAAGAAACTAGAAAAACAAATTTGTTTATCTAATTAGTTGGATTGATTAAATTATGAAAGAACCCATGATAGCCAGCTAAGCAATTAGGTATAAGCATTATAAACTTGCAAAGCCACTAAAATTCAACTATCAAATGCCACTTAAAATCTAGAAAAGAATTTAGTTATCCACAGCATCAATTCTGGAGGAAAAAATTATGCCTTCCATGATGCATCCCCACCTCTGCACAAGAGCTTAACGTTGATTTTAAAATAAAACACTATAATAGAAATTTTCTTGAAAAAATTAATGACATTTTAAACGACTTATCAATATGAAAGTGAGAATCACAAAACCCTATCAATTTGGGGACAATAAAGCCTATGCAAATGGTAAGAGATAAAGAGAATAAAATGATAAAAGCTATAGGGAGAGAAACACAATAAGGTCGATCAATACAAACATCGACAAAAAGAATGATACGAAAAGAGGGAAGAAAGAGTAAAAGACAGACCTGTTCTTCTTCCCTGAAACCTAAATCTATACGCTAAACTGAAGGATGCACCACGTACAAGTGACAAGAGATTTGGCAGGTAGCAGGTAGCAGGAGCTAGTGTTTGCCACTGTAGGAGTAAAGATAGAAAGAGCGCCATGAGAATTTGAGAATCTGAGGCTTTGTTTGGTTCATAGTTTTTCAATTTAAGGGTATGTTTGGTTCAATCCAAGGGATTTATTCGAAAGGAATGGATGAGAGGGATTTTAATAGAGGGGTTTAAAATTTTCTTATTTGAAGTAATTGGAGAAATTTAATAATACCTTATTTGGTTCATAAGAGAAAGGGGAGGAGAACTAATAATAAATTTACAATTATATCCTTGTGTGTTAAATATTCTATTTTACAAGAAGCAGCCAAACAAAAAAAAATGGATGACGGTGAAGCAAGTTAGGTACGACAGCAACAACGAGACTCATGCAAGTTTAACACGATGGCAACCTTGAGACGAAAGGGAAGCAAGGAAATAAGCAGGGAAGATGGTGACAAAGATGAATATTACAAATGAAAACAGTGATGAAGGGGGAGCACACTAGGGATGACAACAAAGACAGGTGGAGTTGGGGATGGCAAAGAAGATGGGTGAAGCTGGGGACAATGACGGTACGAGCTGGGGACAATGATGGCACGAGCTGGGAATGGAGAGATCAACAATGGTGACAACACATAGATGGATGACATGAGCATTGAGTAAGGAAAGAAAATGGAAGACAATAAAGTTATAATATTCAAAAAATCTAAAAGTAAAATGGTTATAAAATTTCAGACAATACTCTCTCCCTTTAAAAAAAATCCTAATTTGAAGGGGAGTAAAAAATAGGTCACCGAGGGGAAGGGGATGAGAAAAATTTGGTCCCCTCCTTTCCAATTTTATGAAACAAACAAGGGGAGGGAAAGGACCCCCTACCCTTTCTAAATCACAAAATGTAAGCTAAAAGCCTAAGGCACATTTGAAGGAAAAGTGAGAATAATAACTCATGAATAAAAAATAAGAATAATTACTCTCGACATGATGCAGCAGTTTGTTCAATGGACTCTTTGTCAGCACCCATTTTTCATTCAAAACTTCAAGAGCTTCCAATTGCTCTAAATTCAAATTCAAAAAGAGAATTTGTTACTAGAAGCCTATTCCATTTTTGTCTAATAAAGTAGGTATACGTGCCAATAATTGTTTAATCCTATAACTATAATATAATAAGAAAAGAATCAATTAAAAAACTAAAAGCTTCAGCCAAAAATGCTGTAACTAGCACTATTCTACACTGTGTCATGCACTTTGTTATCCTTCTCCTTGCACTATTGTCCATTTCCTTTCACTATCCTTTATCGTTCATTCTCAACCTGTATGCACTTGTGTCCTCTTCATGTCTGTTTGGCCTCTATTTGTCCCTTATTTGCATGTATTTGTTCTGAAATTTCATCCTGCCTTTTTCTAATGTGTGTGATAGCTGCATTATTATTCTCTTTGGGTTTTGTGCAATCATTGATTTGTTTTTTACCACAAAAAGAACCATGATGTACCTTTATTGTTTCACTATTTATTGCATTTTCCATCTTCAATGTTTTGTGCTGTGCCATTATATGTCCTCGTAATTTCCTTTCGCATTTTCCTGATGCAAATGGCATTTGCATAATTTTTCCTCTCATATTTTCAAAGCTTGGGTTCCCAATGCAAGCCTGAACCAATATAGCATAGTCAACGGTGGCAGGCGTTTCCTTAGTATTTCATCTTTCTGCCTTTCTCTCCCTCCCCCCACTCTTCTGCTTCCTTTCTTCTTCTCCTTTCATCCTCCTTCCTCTTCTCCTTTCTCACCATCACATGCCACCATGCCTCCTCCGTCTCACATAGCATCACCGCTGAGTTTGGAGTGCAGAATCGGGAAAGAAAGCCATGACCACCACCAATTTCAGGGTGAAAGCTGGATGTTCATGGCGATGGAGAGAGCTAGAGCGCAAGTGTTTAGTTAGTGTATCTTGAAAGCCATGTTTCATTTGCATCCATCCCTGTCCTTGCCCACCGCTTTCTTTGTATCTCGCAAAGTCTTCCTTACCTTGCTCCTTTATATTTCAAATCTGGATTAGGAAGGACGGATATAGTCAAGGGGTCATCCATCTCACCAGAAGAGGTTGATGATGGGTTATTGATTGCCAACCGTTGGAGAAGGACGACAATGGGGTGGATTCTGGTGGAGTTATGGATCAATATGTGATCGGCAGTGTGTGACATCCGAGCGCTGACGAGGGCGGGAAGTGATCGCCGGTGCAAGAAAAGTGAGGCTCAGATAAAGTAATGAGGCACGGACAAGGAGCGGTTCCTGGCAAGCTTCTAAGCGGGAGAGGCATATGAATGAATCGAATACATACCGGAACAAGAGGGATCCAAAGACTGTCTAGGTATAAGACTATACGGTTAATGATAGCTTAAAGGAATTGATAAGTACTACCTTTTCGGTAGCCTATCCCTTTAGAACTCCTCAGTTAAGCGTGCTTGACTTGGAGCAATTATGGGATGGGTGACCTCATGTGAAGGAGGTGTGTGAGTGAGGACAAAGCACACCGAAAGGGCTTGTGTTGGTTTGTGGGGACAGTCGTCAATCTCGAATAGCGGCTAGACGTTACAGGTGGTATCAGAGCCCAGCCTCTCTCAGTACGGTATGGTTCGGGGACGAACCAAGCGGAAGCTGGTGGGCATGTGACATCCGGGCACTGACGAGGGCGGGGAGTAATCTCCGGTGCAAGAAAAGTGGGGCTCAGATAAAGTAATGAGGCACGGACAAGGAGCGGTTCCTGGCAGACTTCTAAGCGGGAGAGGCATATGAATGAATCGAATATATACCGGAACGAGAGAGATCCAGAGACTGTCTAGGTATGGGACTATACGGTTAATGATAGCTTAAAGGAATTGATAGGTACTACCTATACCAACAAGGTGCACCTGCCTTTTCGGTAGCCTATCCCTTAAGAACTCATCAGTTAAGTGTGTTTGACTTAGAGCAATTATGAGATGGGTGACCTCCTGGGAAGGAGGTGTGTGAGTGAGGACAAAGCACAACGAAAGGGCTTGTGTTGGTTTGTGGGGACAGTCGTCAATCTAGAATAGCGGCTGGACGTTACACAGTGTGTTGTCCATTCGCTGTAACACTACCACCGTTGAGCTTGCCGTCCCAAACTCACCGTCAGAGAAGAAGTAGCCTTGTGACACGTCCTAGCATGCCTACCAATTTTTTAGCTGCCAATGAATTCTTTCTCCCTTGCCTTTCCACCTTCACTAGAAGTTCCTTTTTTTATCTTTTTGATGATTGTGGGGGTAAATAAAAGTGTCTCGACCAATGTATTGTTTTTTTATTGCATTTTAAGTTGCTTTTTGCGTAATGAGTTTCCTTTTTTTTTTTTAGAAGTAGCTGACAAAATTTTTCCACCTTTGGCCTAAAAAATCTTACGGAAAGGAGGGAGAGTTGCTAGAATTCCTCACACCCATGGAAGGTATAGACATATAGTTTTCTCTTCTTAAACTGTTTGTATTATAGATTTGGATTTTCTTTATATTGGTTGATTTTGTCAAATTGATTCAAATTTTGTGAATTGAATGGCTTGATTGGCTTTAAGGTTATGAATTGTTAGCATTCTCACAGATTTAGCTTCTTTCTGACCCATTTCATACATGAGTTATACTGGATTTTGTAGGAGTGGATAAAGCGTTCTCAGGCACTGAACATTATTGATATCCTTTGGCCCTTTAAAATTTCACCTCTAGATATTAAAAAGGTAGAAATTTAATGCTTATACTCTAGCTCATATGGATTGCAAGTTTGGATCTTATGTTACATATAAGTTACAAAAACTGAGCTAAATGAATACATATGACATAGAGATGTTTATGGACATTTCTTTTGTTGGGGTAACCCTTTGGTTCTAGCTGTTTGCTAACATATTTCATGAATTATATATGCTAAGTCTTGGAGGCATAGGCAAAACCATGTTTGACTCTAAAAGGCATATGTTCAGGAATGTTGATGCCTGTAGGCTTTCCAAAATTTTGCCTGCCAAATATTATCAATGTGAAAGTTTAATGCATGTACCCCTTATTGTATGGATTGCAAGTTTGGCTCTTTTGTTACTTTATTTATTTATTTATTTTACTTTTTAGCTTTTAACCATTTTATTCTTTTTCTCTTCCTCAAGAATATATATGTATATATAGGGATATTAGGATATATCTAATTCTAGTTAAGAATAGACCCTTCTATTTTTTTAAAAAATTTGTGTCATTACGTTACATTTGCTATTTCAGCAAGTTTCTTCCAACTTTCCTTTACATGAGTTTTCCATATTGCAATTATGGTAGGCACCAAAAGGAACACAATTTGAAGCTTGTCAATTAATATGATGTTAAAATGAATGAATTGTAAGTTATTGCACTTCATATTCATATTTGTTTTGTATTCTTGAATTTATCATTGACTTACCTTTTTATGGGATTTTGATTTATGGCAACATAATTGTTCAGGCTTTCTGCTGATGGACAAGAATTTTTCACCACATATGAGGTCTATGATAGTTTTGACGCAATGGGATTACAAGAAAATATTCTAAGAGGCATCTATGCTTATGGTAATAAAGTTTTTTTTTTCCTTTATAGTTATTTTAAATTATTTACATTTACCTGTTTTCACCTATGTGTACATATATAAAACTATTAGTTACTAATATATTTATTTATCTATTGGAAGTCAAAATTACATCTTAACAAAGAGTAAGAGTATGTTTGTACGTGTGTGTAGGGAAATGTCCATGAGCTTTTGATTTCAAAGGTACATTGTAGCTTCTTCATTTTCTTCAAAGATTCAGACCTATAAAGAGAGCATTGAGGTAAATTTTCATTTAAATTTGTATTTGGGGATTCTAATAACCATATGGCTTGGGATTGTGACTCGTTAAGATTATAATTTTTATTTGTAGATGTTGTTGTTTAGTTTCTATTGATAATTGGAATAATTTGGTTTCCCTAAATTCTTCCATCTTCTTTGTCTTTCATATCATCCTTCTCTGTTTGCTTTTCTATTTATGATTATGATTGGCTATCGACAAAAAATACACTATACTTTCTTATTTCATGTTATATAGTGTATTTGTTGATTTTACTGTAGGAGGTTTATGGTCTAATTTCTTTTGTGAGTTAAGACTTCAATGGGTTTTATACTTTTTCAGGTGGGATTTTAAGGGGTTTTACATTAGATTATTGCATTTCTCCTTTTTGTGCAGATTTTTTAATAAAAAAATTAATTAATTAATATTTAGTTTAATTCATTAGGATAATACAAGAATTCTAGAAGAAGAAAGGAAAATATGTGATATGTTGAATGATACTCGGTATATATTGAATTGAAAAATCCAAATCAAAAAAAAAATGGGCATAGAACTCCTTTAATCTTTTTCATGTACCTAAATCTCACAACTTATAGGAAAAGAAACAATTTGGTTATGATAAATATTCATAGCAACTTATTCTTCCCAATTTATTAAAATATAAAGCAAATGTATACATGATTTGTCATTCTATCATAGTCCTGGTGAAAAAAAAAATTCTATCATAATAGAAATTAAATGGGAGACTGACCAACAGCACAATGCAAAAAACTTAGTGATGCAAAGATCACTTATAAAACTAGGAAGTTTTCATTTTTAATGTTTAAGATCAATTCTGTTCAAATTATACACCAGCTTCTTAATCCCCATTCTTATTAAATATTTATTGACAACTTAAATTTTAGATATTTATGCAATGTCCTAAACAACACTTTGCAGGTTGGCATGAATTTCTTGCTTACAATCAACAACTTATTGTAAGTATGAAGATAGTATAAGCATCTTGTATTAGGATTATAGACCAATAGTTCAATCTTTGGTAGCACATGAAACAATAATTTAAGCCTCTTTAGGGGAGAGCTGTTAATCACGCAAGAAACATGACACAATCTCTTGCCTTTGTGTAGCAGCTTTAACTTCTTTTTTTAGCCTCCTGTGATACGTACTGATAATGTCACTTGTGCCAGCACTATAACTATTCAAGTCTCCAAATCTTATTGAAACTAGATTTAAAAAAAAAATTGATTCCAACATATTTCATTTATGTTTGCTAAGTTGATTATGTATAGCATTGACACTGTGACTAGTAGCTGCTCTATATGCATTGCTCTATCTACATGAAGCATAATATGTTCTTCTAGAGGCTTTTCTATCAATGTTTCCAATACTTGATGCATGATTTCATCTGTTGCTTTTTTAGTTTGTAATTATAAAATTGAAGACATCTACTGTTTTTGCCCCACCAGCCCCTCAGAAGCTCAGTGAGCAATTTCCTAGGCAATCACATAATTTAAATGTCCTCAATTTTTCTCAAGTTAGATTATCTTTTAAGAGTTTTGCAACCTTCTTGTGTATACTGGAATTATTGATCTTATCGTCATTGACAAAGGGTTAATCCCTTACCTTACTGTACCATGCCTTGAGGAAACTTATTTGATTTATAGAATTTTGGTGTGTTAGTATTATCTAATTTTTCTTCAATAGGTTAATAATTTTTGGGCTTGGAGATGCATGGGATCGTAGCTATGGTACATGAAATGATCTTATCTGTTTCTCTTGCATCTTTTGGTTGCTATCCTATAGTTTTAATGTGTTATGGAAAAACATTATTTCAACTTGAAGCAGCTGAATTTTCCTTTTGTTTGATCAATGGCTACCTATTTTCATTTTAAAATTTAAAATTTTAATTTTTGTTTGTTGAAAAGTGTAGGTGACAAATCTTTTGATATTTAGTGTTTAAAATTTGCATAATATTTAAATTTGATATGTTACTTAACCTATGTGTGCTTGAGTAATGCGCTATACACTAATAAATTTAGAAAAGGAATATATTATCTTGAGTAGTATCTAATTTCTCTTCAAGCACACTAAACCATATATTCTAGAATAACTCCTCAAAATATTCCTATCACAGGAGACCAGATTTCCCTTTTTGCTTGATGTGATTATTATATCTTTTCTTAGACATGTACTTAACTTTTGCTTTTCTATTGATGTTTAGAATCTGTCAAATTACAATCAAAAGGGAATAAATTCTCTCTAGAGAAAAAATAAGAAGAGAAAACTCAAAACAATAGCTCAGATTTTTGTTCTGGAGAAATTTCATGGTGTTAGGACATTGGATATGATTACTTCTATTGTCATATAGGTTTTTAATGCATCTTTTAAAGTGCTAACTTTTGGAGGAACAATTTCTTTACTTATCTTTTTTTCCCAAGGCACAAATATCCCACTGAGAAAATGAAATCAAAACTTGCTGAGGAGTTGGGGTTGACAGGAAAGGCAAGTATTTGGATGGTTTTGCCATCAAAGGTTAAAAGAGAAGAAATTGTTGCAAGATACAGCTCGTGCTAATGGTTAACAGGATATTTCAAGTGGTGTCATCAAAGATTATGGCAGTGGACTAGGGCAAGCTTCATGTGAAAGCACCAAACACTGATTATGGGCTTCTTTATCCCAAAGAGGTACAAAGTCATGGCCTTTTATAGTGGTCATGATCTTTTAGTTTCAGACATGGCCTTCAAATGTAGGAATCATTATTTAGAAAATGTATGTGCAATGGATGACATCATCTAAGAGTAGTTCATCTTTGCAAGGTTAGGATTCATATGATGCTGAGCATTCTGGGTATGTAACACCTAATGGAGATTTGCCATCTAAAATTCCCAAGGGTGCCAGTAACATGAGATATAAACCATCAGGTTATCTAAAGTGAAATGAAGGATAGAAAACTGCTGCTAAGAAGCAATTAGGGAGAAATTATCTTGAAGATGGTCCATTACTTGGGATATAATTCGTCTACAATTGTTTGCCTACCTCTACAATGCACTGTCAAAAGAGAACATGTTAGTGAGATGCAACCACAGAAAAGTAAGAGATAGGAATTTGTTTCTTTTGTAATTTATCATTGCTACATGTTTACCATTGTCATCTTAGATTTCTGTTTGCCTTTGTTTATGTCTTTGTTTGTATACCCTTTTTCTCGTGTGCCTTTCAATTGATGTTGATATTTTTTTTCTTTCTTTCATTTAGATGTGAAAAGGAGGTTACTTTATAGATTTTGGTTCATTAATAATTGTTTTTGCTTTTAGAGGTATGTGGCTAAGGTGAAACAGATTTGGCAACCCAATAATTTGATTTGTGAGCACAGGGGAATTAAGTTGATAAGTTGAAGAGGGTATATGGAATGTGTAGAATTTTGTGCATTTAAAATAATGATAATGAGAAGATGGAACAATTGGTCTACTAAGTACTGAAAGTTTGCATTTGTTTTTCTTATATTGGACAAAATGCTTACATGTATTTTGGGTTTGTAAAGGAGAGTATTAATCATGGTATATTAATTAGTATCAAGGACAGCCTTTTAATTAGCACAATATCTTTAAATTTTAATGAGTAGGGTATTTATTATTTTCTTATTTTACCATATCATTTATATAATTTCTATAATATAATAACTAATGGAATTAAAATATAATTCAATTTTTAATTATTTTGTCCTATTTTAATTTTTTAAATGTTAAAAATTATAAAATAATTATAAAATTTAAAATATATAGGATATCAATGTTTACAATTCAGAAAATAATGTTGAATGAGAAGATGAGAGGAAGAAGGAGTTTGGAAGAGAGTTTTCTTTACAAAATTTCTATTTTTTTTAGAGGAAAATTAATTGGGGAAAAAATATGAGGCCCAAATATCATTTTTTCTCTGACTTTTCTCTCCTATTTATTTTTTTCCTCATCCAAATAAGGGATTATTATTTAATTTTATGATAGATAAATTAAGAAATCACTAATAATGTATATATTGATAAAAAGTACCTTCATTTAATTAATAAACTATAACTAAGGCATAGGAAAGGAAAAAAATTAATAGTAATAAATGAGGATATAACTATAAAAAGAAAATTAACCAAGTTTTAAAATTATTTATTGTCAAATTTAAATTTAAATTACTCTTTAACATCAAATTCTTTATTGTCAGATTTCTTAAAATGAATTTTTTTCTTAACCTTCGATGTCAAAAAATATAATAAAATAAATATCTTTGTAGGAAAAACAGTAACAAACAACGAAGCCTTCTGTTAATTTTCTACCTTCGTGAAATAGATTTTGTTCATTTCCTATGAAGTTTAGTATCGTTTCCTCATTAATTCTTATTTCTTGTTGATATGTTCTTATTAATAGCATTATTCTAATTAATTTTTTTATCATTTTTTTCTTCTTTTCTATGTCAGTCATGACTAATAAATTTTACAATAAATATTTTTAATCTCGAATCACTAATTTATATCTTTTTGTTGAAAAGGTTATGAACATCCAAATGTTACTTATTTTTTTGACATAAATTATAATCTATAGTAGTTGATAAACCTATACACTGCATTTGTTTTAAATCATGTTTGTAATGCCCAGGTTACATTTCAATGGGGTTTTTTTAAACATGTCTTCATTCTATATTTGCAAAGAGAACTTTAACAATCCACAACAGATTGGGATACAATAAATTCTACCATCGAATATATATTTATTATGGTAAATATGTAATTAATTAAAGTTTTGAAAAATCAACAACAAGCAGACAAAATACTAAAAAAACAAAAACTACCCGTGCATTAGCATGAGTTTGAACTCTAGTTCTTAAAAAAAAAGGAAAGAAAAAAGATGATGATCTTAGGGAGGGATAGGAAGGAGATAGAAAATGAGAGATTATAATTTTATCTTTTTGGAAAAAATTAAGAAATTTTAATGTTATCTTTTTTGGTTTAAAAAGCGAGGGAGTGAAAATAATTATAAATAGATCATTATATCATAATCATATTTAAATGAATTTCTCCCTCTTTTTTTCCCTTTGAGTGTATTTTTTTCTAATTTGTGTTAATGTACAATGACAGATACTTAATATACATATATATAATTATAATTATATAATTAAGGTATGAATGATTTTCACTATAGTTAACATTGAGAATGTAAGCGCCGGTGTTGATGCCACACAATAAAGAGAGTCAAGGGTATAAAGAAGAGACAAATCAAGGGTTTAGAGATGAGATACACAAAATAAAGTAGAGCTGTGTCCATTTTTTTGGATGAGTGTGAAAATATCACACAAGATTAATGACATTTTAGTAAAAATTTATCAAAAATGAGATTTTTTCTCTAGGAGAAATGACATTTGGGGACCAAAATTTTGAATTAAATACAGTAAGGGATCTTTTAGTTTTTTTTATTACTGAACATCATGAATTTACTACTGTTTTATTCTATATTTACTACTGAAAAAACTACAAAACCCCTTACTGTATTTAATTTAAACTTTTGGTCCCCAACTGTCATTTTTCCTTTTCTCTAAATCCTCCCATTTTAGGGGGAGAGTTAGAAGGAAAATAAAGGGAAAATCTTAACAAAATTTTCCCACCTTTTCTCCAATTTTTTTTTAATCCAAGCCCCTTCTCCCTTTCCCTACATTTTTCTCAACCAACCAAAATTTTCACTAGTAGCCTATTTGATTCAATTACTAGAGAGGTTAGATAATACGATAGGGAGAATATGAAGAAATGTAATGGGAAAATGATTACATATAAGTTTGTTTGGTATGGTATTGGTGATGTATAAAATAAATTTATTTTTTACATTTAATTAAACATCATTAAATTGGAGAAGACTAAACTACCCTAGATTTTTTTTTTAAAAAAAAGCCTTCCCTTGCTATACTTCTTCCCCGACAATGCTATCACCATTATCAATCAACAAAGCATATCAACATATCCAGAGATTAACACACAATACAACACATATTCTTGGGATTCAATGAGCAGAGGGTAGAAGATGAAGTGAGCGATGAAATCTTATGCCTTTAGCACCATGATTTGGGCTTTGACCACCATAAAGGACGAAGATTGAATGACGCCATATGCGGAGGTTGTAGATCAAAGGACGCCATGGGTTTGAAGCAAATATGGGTTTCATAAAACCAAATCTGTGGGTTTGAGATTTAAAAGACAAAAGAACTGGGACAAGTGGAAGATAATGGGAGGAGCATCGAAGGAAGTTCAAATCTGGAATAATGATGGAGGACGAGAAGATGACAATGATGATGGACATCATGAAGAGGGAGGAAGAGGAGATGGTGGCAGATAGTGTGGTTGAAGGTGGCAGTATGGACAACGACAATGATGGCACTGTTGATGGTGAAGGAGACGCCATTGGACAAGTCGAAGGTTGAGGGAGGAAAGAAAAAGAACAAATAAGGAAGGAGGATGAAGGGAGGAAAAAGAAGAGAGGAAGAGGGTTGAAGTAGGGAGGTCGCTAGAGGCAGTTTGCATGAGTTGATTTTGGTGAAGATGTAAGGGGTAATATGGTAATATTATGTCTCTTTATAGTAGTGTGAAAGCCTTCCCATGATAATTTGAGAGTGAAGGCATTTAAATAAATTGTGGTGAAGTGGTGTACATTATGTAATGGTGATTTCATGTGGTAGTGGCAATCAAACACCACAAATGATGGTGATGTGATTCCAACCCTTCAATACCCTTGTATATAATCCAACCAAATAGGCACTTATAGCCATATGGTTCACTCACAAGAGGGTCAAGTGAAGTAATCCTGCTTACATCACCTGTCTATAACCTGCTTGGTTGCCCGTGAGGTAGATCATTGTTTTTACCTTATGTGAGCCTATCCAATTTAAGGTGAAAGAGATCCCCTAAAAAATGCAAGGTGAAGTTGGTCACGATGAGGTGAAGGAGGGTGGAAATGACAAATATACTATTTCATAAGTGAAAAATGACACCAACTCTCCTTAGTCTTCCTCATCGTGCTCTACCCTCTTGCCATTAGCCTCCCTCTTGCCCCTTCGGTCACTCACCCCCACCATTAGGATCTGGGAACAAGATGACTTCTCCTATAGGAACATCCCCCACTCCAATCATTGTCGGCCTCGGCTTCTTCTCCGGTGAGATCTGGTGGTGCCCAATGCTACTTCTTCTTTGGTGAGATTTGTTGGCGATATCTTCATTTTTCTTTGCTCTTTTTTACTGATCCATTGATTTGAGGGTTGAGAAGAAAGATAAAGGAAGGAGATCGATAGGGAGGGATGATTGATTGCCGGACATTGATGTGGGTGGTGGCGGTGGGATGCCATCAAGAAGAATGATTGGGGAGGGTATTTTTTCTTTTTCTTTTTTAAAGGACAAAATGGTACATACATATTTATCTATATTTTTTATTTAATAAAAAATAAACATAATCCCTTTTCATTTAAATATCATACCAAATAAACTCTCATGTAATTATTATCCTCTCACATCCTTATATTCTTCACATTACATTATCTAATTCCTTGATAATTGAACCAAATGAACTATAAAATTCTTGAGCTTATGGTGAGCAATAGATTAAGGTCACAAAATATAAATAGAATTATAATAATTATATTATAAATTATAATAAGAAAGAAATTAATTTAAAATATATCATATTATATATATATAATGTATAAAAGAAAAGATAAGTAGGCATTATATGATAGGTTTCAAATGAGATATCATTTAGTGTGTGTTTGAGTTAGATTATATATAACTGATTATGAGGATAATTGATTATTCATAGTAGATTATGAGAATAAGTGATTATGTCAAAAGTGAATTGTGTTTGGATATTTTTAACCCATAAGTGATTTTGAGAAAAGAAATGTGTTTGGATATTGGGTGGATAATGAGAAGAAAAAGTGAAATAAGTGACTATCATAAGTTGAAAAAAGTAGCTTATAGAAATAATCACTTAAATAGTCATAAGTAATTATTTTGATCTGAATTGTGTTTATTTACTGGCTGCATAATCATTTTTCTCTACTCCATAATCACTACAAATCAAACACCAAAGCTATTTAAATAAATAAATCTGCCTATCTACTCTGTAAAAT
Source organism: Adenanthera pavonina (assembly GCA_026686845.1). NCBI lineage: Eukaryota > Viridiplantae > Streptophyta > Magnoliopsida > Fabales > Fabaceae > Adenanthera > Adenanthera pavonina. The sequence goes on from JAIVEN010000017.1 coordinate 34,179,851, forward strand.
AGGCCGGGCGAAATTAGGCCGGTGCCGGGCCTGTTTTCACCGAAACCTTTTCGTGCGTGTGGACCGAACCGAATGAAAACGAACGTTTCGAAAATCGGTCGGACCCAGCCGGAGACCAAATTCAATTGACTTCCTATCTCAGGCAGAGTCACAACACACCAACTCTACTATGTAATTTCCGTTTCATCGTATGGCTCTCTATTGTGCTGCTTCGCAGGGCTTTATCTTTCCATAAATTGTTGTTATTCTTGATATTAGCGCAGGTCCGAATCGAATATGTGCATAGATGACTCATTGTATTATTGATTGTTGAACATGGTAGAGGTTCCATCTTTGATATCTTTGTGCTTGGACGCTCTCAAGAAAGAAATTACCCGAGGTAACTGTTTTTCGACAATTATGTTATTTTTTTTAAAAAAAGAAGTTTAGATTTCTTTCAGATGAAAATAATGTTTAGAATTTGGATACGATCGTGTAATGTCGAGGAGTTTAACGCATAGTGCAAAATGGTTGCAGGGGATGGTGTTTTACCACCTGTCTATTTGCTTCCTTCCGAGTTATTGGATCACTTAATTATGCTTTTGCCCCCATTGGGACTGTGGAAGTTGCAGAATGAGCTGTATGTTGGTTCTCACGGTGACTCGTGATATTATGTTCATTTTTCTTTATATTCATGTATAGTATGCCGACTCATCAGTGGTTTATTATTTCTTTTTCCCCTTTTTTTGGTGTTGTATTAGCTGGCTGGTTTTAGTTTTCTTTATTCGACATTACAAACTGGTGTTTATCTATCTGGTTTATACAAATACAACAATTTTGAAGATACGTTCCTGCTTCCGAAAGGATCATGTTATTTTGCATCAACCATATTTTAGTTTTGTCTTACTCATCGTTTGTGTAAATAGCCAGGGGAATTTATTAATAGAACAGGTGATACTGGTGCCAATGCTAAAGTTTCCACGTCTTCCTTATGATTATTGGAATTTAATTCTTAACGACTGTTGTTTTCTTGTAGTCTCAGTTTCTCATATTGGTTGGATCATGGTCATATTCTCATTGAAACAGGCTATTCGAGGGACAACAGTTGGAGGGGTATTCTATCGATCATTTAACAAACAAGAGAAAACGTGGAAGGTTAGGAATGAATTTTATACTCCTCACTAGTGCATGTAAGATGTTTATATTCAATGAATCTTGTTATTACAGGGATTGGAATATAGATACAGCTTGGCAGGTGTTCTTTAAGTCACGATGGCCTGATCTTGCCAACCAGATCCAACCAACTGATTGGCAACAAGCATATTGGGAAACACATTTGCAAAAGTATGCTTACGGATGAAAGATGTCTTTTTCAATGCTGAGTTGCTATTCATTTGACAATGGTTTCATGCAGAACTCATTTTCTAAAATCTACATGACATAACAGTTGTCTGGATGAAGCAGCAGAGATAGCACTAGTCCCATCTTTTAATGGATATATTGGTGACATAGAGATCCCAGGTATTATGAAGGTTGCCCTCTTTCACACTCAGTAAAATTTCTGGATAGAGGTTCCTTCTAGTTCAATCTTAGTCATAGATCTCTTAAGCGTTAACTGTCAAAAGTTGTGATACAAAATTTTAAATTATACCTGAAATGACATTGTTGGCTGCTATTATTTTTATCCATGAGGAGTGAGGACATGCAATTATTTTTAATGGTAAATTTAATATTTTAAACCATTAAAGATATCTATAATCTTTTAGAAATTGAATAAAGTCTAGGATGGACTGGACTAATGACAAAGAAATTAATGCGTATGGTTACTTAAAAGTTTTATTTTATTGCTTCACTTTCCATTTTACACAAACATTTCAAGTTTTTTTTTTTCAAATAATGTATATCTATTATGTGATTTCTTGGGAAGAAGATCAAGTTTCTTATAATTTACACTATTAGTAGTTACAATCTCTGTATATTCTCACTTCTTTCATGCCTTACCTCTTTTGCTCCTCTTCATTGCAGATACCATACTTCAACATGTTGGTATTTTGGGGGGTGCTGATCATTCAACTTTTGACCATTCAAAACTATCTTACCATTGTCTACAATTTGGCTGCCATGCAAGGTAAGATGTTACAATGTTAAATGTGTATTGCAACTCATAAGAGGGTGTCTCTTTATTGAAATGGTCAGATAGATTATCATTGAGCTGACTAATGAATGAAAGGATAGAGCTGTGGGTTTCATATGTTCTCTTAGATGGAATACTTTCTGCTCACATCTTGAATAGTTGATCAGTTTGAGATCCAGTCGACAAATTAATATGGACTATACCTTGGTTGAGGGTTAATGTTGGAGTTGAGGGTTAATGTTGGCCTTTGTCTACACTCTGCAGTGAAAATCCATCATGATTATAACTGTTTTGGCATAGATGTTATATATTACTGCATGTTTTATTGAATGAATCTTTTGTTTCTTATGTTACTTTTGTGTTGATGCAGATGTCTGAGACTTCAAAATGTTTTATGTACAGCAGAAACTAGTGTAAGTAGTGCTGTTTAGAAATTGATGAAAAATATTGTTTTTATCAAATCAACATCCTCTGTTGAATTATGGTAATTATATTTTTATTCAGCTTGAGAGCTACTTATTCCTTATTCTGCATTCTCTTTGTTATCTATCTTTTTGGTGTTATAGTCATTATTTTTATTTCCCCAAACGTTTCTTTAGCTTCCACGTGCTTACTGAAGTGTTGGCAATGACATATATTTATCTAAATGAACCCTAAACAGAGATGCATGATTTCAATAATTCGTTCATGTGGACTTCTTGTAATTGGTAAATTTTCCAGTTATAGATTCTAAAGCAAAATTCATTTGCTTTAAGCAACTATCTTTATAGTTTTCGTCAAAGCATTTTGAAAGTTTTTATGTCTAGTATTGTAATAATATTAGTTCAATTTATCTTTGAATTTTTTATTGGCATATTTATGATTCTGCAAGTTAGACTCATGAGAACAATGACCAAAATGAATGTGAGTGATCTATCTCATGTACATAATTAGTTGGCTTGTTGTTAATGAAATTCCAGTGGAAGAAAAATGATGTAGAACTTTCTCATTTCTCATTTAGAAGCTATCTATTACTATGCTTTTAACAAGAAGTTAGATTTATAGTTTGCAATTTTGGAAATGTCATATGATGTTTTCCTAAATTTTTTACTCTATAATACCATAAAACCTTCTAATATTACATACATTTATTATTTATTAATCATCTCTATATTTTAGGGTATGCATTAGTCAAGTTTTTCCTTGAGAAAAGAAAAATTTATTACTGCATTTTACCTGTTCAACAACATACAAATCATGTAGATCAGGTTTCAGATTATTGCTTGTACATTTATGATAGGAGCTAAAAGTACTTATGCGCCTCTAACATGTTATGTGGTATATATTCGTGTATTGAGATTTGTAGAATTTGTTGAGAGAATGCAAGCTGAAAAAACTCATACTACGATGCATCAGATCCAAAGAACAAGTAAGTTTGCATCATATGTATAATGTATATAATATATATGTCCATATCCCACATAAAAGTTCGGCTGTTTACTTCAGTTATGCTCATCTTGTGATACTGCCAACAAATAAAATAAGAGTGGTTAACTTACAGCTAATTAACTGCATTGAGTTCTCTATTTGTTGTCTTCCTCATTATAGTCTATCTTGGAGACTTATATTCTGACATACCAAGTCCCTAACTGGAAGGACCAGCGAGTATTATATGTTGTACAAAGTTTGAGTAGCATGATACAAAGTTAAATGCGCTCAAACATTTAGGGCCACATGGGTTGTTAGCCATGCACCTTTTTATGTATAATTGCTCTGCAAGTTGTCATACTGATTAAATCATAGAAAGACATATATGAAGTTCATATATACTCATTTATATATGGGGGCTTATTGAGGATGTAGATTTTCAAAGTAGAAAAGAGTAGAAAGCTTTGATTTTCATACCATGCTGAAGCACCTCTTCTTTTGATGTGTTTATTATGTTATACACTGCAAATACAATTGGTTATATATGTTCTCTATGGGTTAATTGCCTCCCTGTTACTTTGGTATTGATACTTTCATATGCACCATTTCACAGATTGATGGATTATGCAAACTTCTCACTCAACATAGTAAAATGTTATCATCGCTGGAATTTGTTCATTGTTCCCTCTCCTCAGATTTTGTCAATGCAATATGTGGTTCTATAGTTTTAAATGGTGTTCAAAGACATGGACTACAGCACTTCTCAATCACTTCATCAAGCTTTCGAGAATCAGGAGCAATTTCATTGCCCAGTGGACTTGTATCTTTTTTATCTTCAGGAAGGTTCGTATTCACTATTGTTTTTCTCTCAAATGGGTTATTTGCTTAGTTGTAATCTCGATTGATTACAAGAAGTCAGTAAAGTTTCACTATGCAAAATCTGGATATGATTGGAAAAACTTGATAGTTTTTCTCTCTCTCGTAATTTTTTCATGCTTCTGTCAGGTCGCTGTGCTCGTTAAACTTCCCTGACAACAACCTTGGCTGGACTTTTGCAAAAGCTCTTTTTCTTACTCTTCTTAATCTTTCTTCTAGCATATCTATCCTTGACCTTTCTGAGAATAACGTGAGTTTTTCATCCTTATATTTTGTGTTTGGACTTATTATTGTTTAGCTATGATTAAGTTTCACACACTCTTGTAGATAGCAGGATGGCTCTCTGACTTTAAGCGGAGTCCCTTGAGTGATTCCCATCTATCTTTTGGAAATGGGAAGTCCTTGCAACTATTGCGTGCACTACATCTGAGGTAGCACCTTCTTAAATATAGTTTCAAACTTTCATTGTGCTATGGGAATTCTTCTGTAATTGATTTCTGGCTGTGGTGAACAGCCAGATGGTTACTGAAGATGAATGAAGGTTTCTCACTTTCTCTAAAACTTACTGCCTTCTGGTTCTTATATGTTGCATAGCATTTCAGTTTCATTTTTGAGTTATGTGTTTAATGAGCTGCTTTAGGACAAAGGCGATAAAATTACAGCAGTTGCTTTTTAGTTTTAATCCATATTTTATGAACATGAAGTTTCTAATCTGGTTATAGGGGAAACAATTTGCGGAAAGATGATGTAGAAAGTCTTAGATGTGCTTTCGCTCAAATGCCTTGCTTGGAGGACCTGGATTTAAGTGACAATCCCATTCAGGACAAAGGAATCATGTAAATTGGGTTTTCATTATCTTGGTGTATGTATTTTAAAAAAATATTGAGGTTTAGGTCTCTCACTTTCTTTTATCAAGTTTACAGGAGTTTGATTCCCTATTTCGTTGAAGCATCTGAATCATGCTCTTCCTTGGCTAATTTGAAATTGAAGAATTGTGAGCTGTCCTGTGATGGAGTGAGTCAACTTCTTGATGCCATTTCTACCTTTAAAGGACGATTGAAGTCTCTTTCTGTCGCTGACAATTTCCTTGGAAGGTTTGTTTGTCGACAAGCAAATTCACTTGTCACTCAAATCCTCTATCCATTTGTGTTTTAATTGATTTTTGGCATTTAGTGAAGTAGCTGTGTCTTTGGCAAAATTTATGGGCACATCTATTGAAGCACTTAATGTTGGAGGCATTGGATTGGGTTCATCTGGTTTGCAAAAGCTTAAAGACCTAATGAAGGGAGAGCTTGAGCTTGTGAAAATTAATATAAGGTTAAGAGTCATGCATTAAGTTGTGTTTCCTCTGTTGTTTGATTAAGTTCATGGAAGAAAATGACATGTTATTCTATTTGTTCAGCAAAAACCGTGGTGGGATGGAAACTGCTATGTTTTTAACGAAGCTCTTGTCACACGCTCCACAACTAACCAAAGTGAATGCAGCAAGTAATCTTATGCCAATAGAATCCTTGACAATTATTTGTGCTGCATTAAAACTTTCCAAAGGTATTTATGTTGTAACTAGTTCTTCTATTTATGTCCTCTTTGTTGCTGGTAGTTGAGTTACTTTTAATGATTATCAAGTTGATTAGTTGCTAAAACATGGCCACTGAACTGCCATTTGTAATCACTGGGATGCTTGTAGCAATGTATTACAGTCACAATAAATATCTAATTTAACTCATCTTTCAACCTGGCTTCATACAATCCCATTTATTGACGAAGAAAACTTGGGCACTTGAACTTACATACTTAAGGTACATTTTTTTTTAATCAAATCATAACAAGTGGATTTAAATTTAAAAGTATGTTAACAATGTAAATAGCAGGAGTTGGTTACAGGATAAGTTATGCGTAAAAAAATCCACTTGTTCTAATTTAATCGGAATTAAGTACCTTATGTATATTAAAGCTTAAGTATCTAAATTTTTTCCTTTACTGATTGCCATGTGAACTTCAAATTTTCATTAGGCTAGACTATGCCTAACATATCCAACTGATTAAAAGCTCATATTTGTTAGGTATGTAATAAATTTAAGTTTGCAATTGCAATTTTGTGATTGTAGTTTTGAGAATGATAAGTAATTGAATGTGCCAACCAGAGCAATAGCACACATGTCTACCAACCTTGTGCCTTCTGTTATATAAATTGTCCCTTGTGTGCATTATTTCTTTGCTTACAACTGTTAAATGCTAGCTAAAGCAGTCATGGCCACAAAAACAATGCTAGCTAAAGCAGAAAATGCTGGTACTGCTAACAAATGCAAAATAGAATTTGTATATCCTCGTGCTGTTACACTTAATTAGTCACTTAATCTGATTGGAAGCTAGTGGTAGGCTATTGGAAATTGTCTTTTCACGTTTGAATTCTATCTGTCACCTTCAGACTTAATGATGTGATAGCTATTATGGTTCAGGTAATCTTGAGCTTTTGGACTTGTCGGGACATATTTGGAAGTATAATCCAGATCATGCTTCTCTTCATGCTGAATTTGTACGTAATGGAAAGCATATATTGATTCTTCCATCATCATCAGAGTTGGTTGCACCTTATGACGATGATCCTTAGACAGCTGAAATCACGTACGAAGCATATTCTCATTTTTTTACTTTCTGGATTATAATGTGTGTTGACATTATTTTATGCATTTTGCCTGCAAACCATACCGCTAAGTTTGAGGCAATTTTATCATCTGTACATAATGATAGATTTTTCTGGGTTTCAAACTTCAGCAGATCTGTTGCCTTTTGTTTTGATTGATGAGATTGTTTTTTCTCCCAAGTGTATTAATATATTTGCAATGGAGCTTTAGTTCATTAGATTCTGTGCTAGTATACAGACAAATATTTATGTTGCGTCACAACAATCTAAATCACAGTGGATGGTGATAGAAAAGATGAAAACAGGCATGATATCCCATCCCACCCATAAAGAAATGGACAGAATTGGCTCATTGAAAGCTATTCCTCTCCTTATTATAACGGATTGGAATGATGTCACAGCTCATAATAATTTCATATAATTGTTCTTGTGGCTATTCTCTTTCGGTTAGAGTTAGATGAAATTATCTAAGTATGCAAGTAGTATGTTGATGATGTCTTGGAATTTTTCTCACTCTCTCTCTCTCTCTGTTTTTTTTTTTTAACATGGAAACAGAAAATTGAATTTAAAATTGAAATCACTTGAATCTCTTCACTTGGACTCATCTTCCAGACAATAGACATATGCCCAGGACTTCTGAAACTCTCGTCATTCATTTAATTCGAACTTGTATTACGTTATTATATGAAATTATCAAATAGGTAATAAGTTAAAAGAATTATAGTAATACAGGACTAAATTGAAATTTTTGCAAAAATTGCGTTCATTTAGTTGATATTTGAACTTTATTAAAAAGTGTGAAAAAGTATTGAAGAAATATTTTTAAAAAAGCACGAACTCCAAAAAATAATTTTATTAGAAAATTGTATGAGTTATATAGATACTATGATTTTCTAACCATGCAAGTCGACTTTATATTAGTTTCATATTTCATATTAAATATCATTCATGGGAACTAACCTAATAAAGCAAACTCCTGGTTAGTTTTTAGTTTTGTAAAATTAAGTTAAAATAGATAAAATTTGTAAAAATGAAATTTAGATAAAATAAATTTATTATAAGCTCTTATATTGGGATATTTTTTTTTATAAAAATAAGTTTGACAAAAAATCTGTATGGATGATAAGGGTTAAAAGTATTTTTAGATGTATAATATAAAATAAATTTCCTTTTCCTTTTTCAAAATTCACATTTTGTCAAAAGAAAAGTAGCATTTCCTCTCTTTTTTTTTAATTATAATTTAACCCACTTTTTATTTTTAAAAAAAATAATTTATATTTGGTCAAACACATGTTCTTAAAAAATTATAATTAAAAATGATGGTTTCTTTTTCATAAAGATTAACCAAACATGCACAAAGTGGACAGAGAGATGTTTTCTTTTCCATTTGTTTATGTCGAGCAATGTCCAAAACTGGTTGTTGATCAGGCGCTGTCATGAAGTTACACTATTTTTATCTGCTTTTTATGGCCTATCTAATCGCAAATTAACGTGGAGCAAACCATACAGTAATAAATTAATCATGCTTGTGAAAGTGAAAGACCCGGGAAAAACAATTTGAAGCTACGATTTAACTCATCTCTTTTACACTTTCAAGCTTGGCCTCATATAATTAATTACATGGACATGCGAAATGTCCTGGGACGATCTTTTTTTTTTTTCTGATAACACCTGGGACGATCTTAATTGTTGGAAATGACGAGTAATGAATTAAAGTTTATAAAATTGATATTTGACATTTTATTTTAAAAATTTAAATTCTCACTTAAGAATTAATATAAAATATAAATTTTATAAAAACAACTGCATTATTTGTAAATTATGAATAATATGATTTCTCTTGTATTTCATATACTTTGTTCGTTCTTTCAATTTTTTCACATGTTTTATTAATTTTTTTTATATTCATCCCATCTTTTTCAACATATTTTAATGAGACTTAATGTTAAGAAAATAAGTATTATATGTTACGAATTTTTAATTTATTTTGGTATAATTCCACAGAAAATGTACTTATAGTAATAAATTATTTAGTATTTTAATGTTCAAGTTTTTTATTTAATAAGAACATTTAAAATGCTATTACAATATCATGAAAATGGATTGTAATTTAAAAGAAAACAAACAGTAACTTTACTGATAATAATTTAATCATATAATCTTTGAAAGAGATTTAACTTTTAAAATTTAATTTTAGCTGTTAATAATTTTATGGGGCATTTTCCCTTACTTTTAGTCACTAGGTTGCTGAAACTTCTTTTCTGGGGTATATAAAATTAAAGCTTTCGTAAATCGTGATTCAGATTTCAGTAGGCAAAGCCCGAAGGAGTTGGCTTTTGGTGTAATATAGTCTGTATACACTCAGCGCACATTCACTCGATGAACTTTTACTCAAACGTGAAAGGATTAACATAACGTTAATTTCTAACGAGACTAATGATTTATTTGAATTTATTTATTTAAACTATAACCTGTAAAACTACAACCAGTGTACAGTATCATTGATAAATTAATTAATTAGCACGATTAACTTAACCTTAATTTCCAGTATACTCTCCATGGAAAAGTTTGCTTTCAAGCTTGGTTTCATCAAAAGCTCTGTTCAACAACTCGTAGTTTATCCCTTGTAATATTCACATCTCTTTTAAATGATTCAAGCTAATTAAGAGTTTATTAAGTTAATTGTCGTCATATAAATTTGCTTGTACATAGGTACTATCTTGACTTGTTATCACACGTTAATTATTATCTCTATCCATTTCAAACCTCAAGTGTTTCTTATTGAGGGTATGTCATTATGCTTTTAGTTATGGCAATTAATACGAAAGCATTCTAATTCTAATGAAGTAAGCGTCCACACTAATTGCTGTGTGAAAGCTACTGGACATTCCTTTGTGTGCACTTAAACTTCAGTCCAAACCAGAAATGATTGCAAGTAATAAATTTATTTCCATAAGGATGTGCGTTTTGTTACTTCGGTTGATGACTTGACATGAGGCACTATAGGAATCCAATGTCAGGTATTGAATATTACAAATTTGGATGAGCTTTCATTTCAATAAACCCAGAATGAAACCTACATTGATGAATGAGATTAATATTTAGGTAAGACTGTATAATCAAATTTTGTTGGTGATTTGATGTCAAACATTAATCACAATGATCTCTAGTTCTCAACCCCATAATTGTTTTGTATTTTGTATTTTTGTGCAATAGTTTTGAGAGGCCTCAATAAGAATTGCCGATAAGGGTTATAAATGGTTGAAAGAAACAATTCTGAAGAGGGAACACAATTTCTAGACTGCGTTTGATTGTCTTGTGTATGGGTATTTAATCTTGTTTGATTGTTTGAGGTTTAATTTATAGACTGCGTCAGTGTGTCTTAATGAATTCGAACATTTGACATTCCAAAAATGTATCAATTCCCATTAGGTCAAACATATTTTACCATTTAAATCCATTATCAGTGGGCTCTGAAGATACTGACAAAGGAAAAAGATGAGCAGTAGTGCAAGAGGATTATAATTACTATAAACTCTGAATCCTCAACTAATCAAAAGCACTATTGGCCAAAGAATTGATCAATAGCACTAATTAGTCTTCGGAAAGCATTAGTGGCCAAAGAATTAATCAATTAGGCAAGAAATTTGTGATGAACTATACTATTACTATTTCTTAATAATGAATAATTTGATTTTTTATAAATTTTAATATATATTTTTTCTCTTCTTTTCTTTTATTTTTTTTTTTAAATGACTCTCACAGTTTCACTTTTCAACCTGTCTACGGAGCCGTTGAACAGTGATGTACCCCGTAAATTTGGGGCATATGGATGGTTAAATTTTCAACCACCTATCGACGCTGGTATTGGTATGATTTCATCCCTCGCATCGTCTTCCCTTCCCCGTTGATTTAGCCCTGTCATCTCACTTTCTCTCTCTCTCCGTGCGGGTGTGACTCTCTCTCTCCCGAGAACCTCTTTCGAATCCGAGGGCTCCTCAACATTTAGCGGTGCTACACCACTCATCACCTCCTCTCTCTCTCCCCCCGCACATTTCCCTTTCATAACACACACACACACACACTCCCTCCCCTCCACCCACTTCTTCAAAATTGAGCCCCATACTGTCAACCCCTTACACTTATTTTTACCTTCTCTCACTCGCATTTTCTCATTGTGCTGCTCCCCGTGTGCTGAGTCGATATCTATTCCATTAACACTTCGTCTAGATCTGAACTTGCTTCGCCAGATTCAGCAATGGAGCAAGTGCTGGAGCTTGCGCGCGCCAAGGACACTAAGGAGAGGATGGCCTGTGTGGAGCGCCTTTATCAACTGTTGGAAGCTTCCAGAAAGAGCCTCACTTCATCTGAGGTTACTTCCCTTGTCGATTGTTGCTTGGATCTTTTGAAAGATAACAACTTCAGGGTATCTCAGGGTGCCCTTCAAGCTTTGGCCTCTGCCGCCGTCCTATCCGGTGATCATTTCAAACTTCATTTCAATGCGCTTGTTCCCGCCGTTGTCGAACGCTTAGGCGATGCCAAACAGCCGGTTCGTGACGCCGCTGGAAGACTCTTGCTCACTCTTATGGAGGTACTTATCTTTGATTTATCATCATCGCCTCCTACTTACTCCCTATCACTGCATGGTTAAAGAATTTTAGTTTATTTTATTTGAACTCGAAGTCAGTGTGGCAATCCCCAGAGGGAAGGAATTTTATGGTATCTCTTGCGACTTAGTAATAAATACATTCTATGCGTTGAGCATTTACCCGGATAAGTAGGAAAATTTAGTGGCTGTTGGGTAGACCATTATCTTTATCCAAGCATATAGATTATTTTGTATCTCAGGTACCTAGTGTGAATAGTTGTGCTTAGTACATAGGTAAAGGATTGCGACACTAGCATTTAATATGCTAGCGAGCATATAATTCCCATTCCCAGAAGATGAGGGAATTTGACATTCCCTAGCTTATCCCACGTATACTTGATATTGAGAATAAAGGGTACTTTTATACCAAATACTTCCGAAGTGTTGTCCCCCCTTCTGTACTCTCTAGTTAGTTCTATCTGAACACAAGGTGCTTCAATGTTCAATCCATAGTTGCGATTCCAGTCTTCTTGTGATGTCAAAGTACAAACTATTTTATATTTTGTAATGATTTCATCAGTCATGTCAATTGTTGCAGAATAGAAAATCCCGGTAAAGAAATTTGAAAAACGCTCTCCTATAGTTACATTCTTTGGAAATATTAAGTAACAAGAGTTGAGAGTAAGAAGTTAGATAAGTGTGTGCAAGAAATAAATTTTGATTATATGAAGAGGAAGTGTATTGGTGAAGTGCCGCCATCATTCTAGCAATTATTAATGAATCTTCCACTCCCTCATCATTTTTTAAATGTTTGCTGCTATGGCATTTTAAGTTGTGGTGCTGCCCTGCCAACTCCAATATTTAATCTTGCTCCAGTGAAGCTGACCCCCAATCAGGCTATGATGAGCCAATGAGTTTTGTGGTATAAATTTGCAGAAGCCCTTATCAACTTTGGCCTTTTTTAAACATTAAGAAATAAAAAATTTATGATTTAATGTCTTTGAGTAGCTTCTGCAGAACAAGCAGCATGCCGAAATTTCGTGTTAGTCTTAGAATCCCTAAATATAAAATTTAGAGTATTCAATCATACTGTTTCTGAACTTTGCCACATGCAAGCTTGCTGACAGTTATCATTGTTTGTGATTTTCAATGGCCTGGATGTTGGTGTTCCATATCCTCATTTTATGACTTCATAAACTAATGTTAGTTGATCTACATGCTTCAACCCTTTTTGATGTCTCCCCTGCAAATTATCTTTACTGTAATAGAGGAGATTTTAATTTTATTTTATTTTTGTATCAATGTAAAATATAAAAACTATAGGGAGCTGCAGTATTAAAAGCTATGACCAATGCAGCTTCTTTTAGGCTCTATGCAACCTTTTTTATTCTTTCAATATTTCTCTACATTTCATGAAGCTCTGTGCAATTTTTTTTCGTATTCCTTCAATCGTTTTCCACATATTTCAATAGGGCTTAAATGTTAGAAAGATAAAGACAATCTTTGAAGAATTTTAAATTATTATCTTTCCCATACATGGCTAGGGGAAAAGATATCTAGTTTAATGAAATTTGTGATCATGCACTCTAGTTAATAAGTGTACGTATTAACAGCTGTAGGCAAGTCATTCTTTTTAGAATGACCAATGGATGAAGATAGGTCTATAACAATTAATAAGTTGAGCTGGAAGCCATTAGAATAGTTCATTGCTAATAATGTTATGCTTGGACTGTTGCAAAATCTAAATCTTGGTAGTTTGTGCTCAGTATTTTATCTGCAAACCAATAGGGTTGAACTTTTGGCAAACCTCTGTGAAATGAATGTTTGAATATGTTAATTTCTATAATTGTTTCTGGAGTCTATGTCAGCATTCTGTTAGGACCAACCCTAAAGGCTGATGCATCCATGATCGTGTGATATTTTCTTTCATATCAGAATGTAAATGAAATTTGTTCCATGAATCATAGGTTTACTATTTTACATGCTTACATGTACTTCCATAAAAAGGGTTAAAGTTTAGGCTGATTTAATTTCAATTTTGAAACTAATGCTTTTCTGGATACATGTAGTATTCATTCAATTTGAGATATTGGTTTTCATTTGGTATTTAGGTTTCTTCCCCCACAATAATTGTTGAAAGAGCAGGATTCTTTGCTTGGACGCACAAAAGCTGGAGAGTTAGAGAGGAATTTGCACGCACTGTCACATCTGCAATTGGTCTATTTGCATCTACTGAGCTTACCCTTCAACGTGCTATTCTTCCTTCAGTATGTTTATTGACTTTTAGGAATGAATAGCCCATATAATTAGTATGTTTACTATTTTAGGATGTGATACTAACTCTTTCCATTTTGATCAATTGTCAGCTTTTGCACTTGCTGAATGATCCAAATCCTGGCGTTAGGGAAGCGGCTATTTTGTGCATTGAGGTTAGCTTTTCCCTAACTTGCTGTCTTTTCATATTATTAGGTGTAGAATATATTATCAAGTTTATGTCTGTTAGCATGAGATAGAAAAACATGGGGAAGAGGATTCCATTTTAATAGTTGATTTTAATGATTATTGGTGAAAAGGAGAAGAAGAAAGAAGTGCTATAATTGTGCATTATTTGCAGCTTAAATTGGAAAGTTGCTCTCTTTATATCAATGCACTTATGCCTATGTCACTTATAGTATCAATTTACACATATTACTTCTGAAGATTGAAGAATAGGATAATCGCTGTGGGCCTGGTTTAGAGGGTGTGATTTGATGTTTGAATCATGTTAAACATGGACTGTCAGCGATAAAATTCAATGCTGATGTGATCTTAATTTGTCATAAGATTGTAGAATAATTTTAGTTAACATTTTCTCTTGGCAGGAGATGTATGCACAAGCTGGTCCTCAATTTTGTGATGAACTTCAGCGCCATAACCTTCCTTCTTCTTTGGTAAATACCGATAAGAGTATCAAATATTTGATATGGTTGTTATAACTTATAACACACACACACTGCATGATTTGGACTTTTTGAGGCCCTTTTTCAATTATCTTGCAAAAAATATGTCTGTTCACTATTCCTTTTTTTTTTCCTGTTAAATTACAATGGTTTCAGGTGAAAGATATTAATGCTAGGTTAGAGGGCATTCAACCAAAAGTCCGTTCTTCTGATGGTATACCTGGTGGCTTTGTTACTGGAGAAATTAAACCTTTGAGCTTTACTTCGAAGAAAAGTAGTCCAAAAGCTAAAAGTTCATCGAGGGAAAACTCTATTTTTGCAGGTTAGATTGTCTGTAATTCTTGGATCACAAAATTTTTATTTTAGTATGGTATTAATGTAAATTTTCAGGTATGGTTTTCCTTAATCCATATATTTTCCGTATCTCTTGCTCTTCCTCTGTAATTGCATTATATTATTATTATTATTATTATTATTTGTTATGATGGACATGCTTTGCCTTTGGCATCACAAGTTTTACTTTGATTTTTGCAAAGTCTGATTTACCTTATTTCACATGAAATTATCAGAGTGTAACAATTATCCTCTGTCTTGGAATTCCCCTGGAGCTTTCAAGTTTATCTTGGGATGATTTTGCATGTTTAGTCTGGATGATCATTGGGATCCTACCTTGAATCCATGTTGGTCATGGGTTCTGACCAATTTTAATTGGTAAATGGCAGAAAATTTTCCTGCACATCTTCAATGTGAAATATTAAATATGCCATGAGATACTGATAATTGTGTAAAATATGAGATGATTCTGGTGGTAAAAGTAAAATGAAACTAGGGAGAAAAAATCACATGATTGAAAGAGAGAATCACCCAGCAAGTCATCCTACATTGAAAAAATTTGAAGTTTTATGCTGTTAACATATTAGGTTTAGTCTGACAATTTTGCTCCACTAATCCTTCTGTTCTTAGATAAATTTATGATGCCTGGATACTTTCATTATTTATTTTTTGGTCACTGGATACATTATTAAAACTTATTTTTTGTTTTATATTCAATTATGATTTATGAGCAGGAGAGGACAATGTCACAGAGAAACCCATAGATTCTATTAAGGTGTACTCGGAGAAGGAATTAATCAGGGAAATTGATAAGATTGCCTCTACCCTTGTACCAGAAAAGGACTGGTCAATTCGTATTGCTGCTATGCAGAGAGTTGAAGGTCTTGTTTTGGGAGGTTGGTGTTCCAAATCTCTTTTTCAACAGTATGTATGTACTGGAGTAATATTATATGCTTTTGATGCAATTTAATGAAAATATTTCTAATATCTGCTCGTGTACTTGGCTTGGTAAAAGAAACTTTATTGGGATGTCGAATGGGTATTTCAAGTCTAAATGGGCTAGGAAACTTGCAACTGTAGAATATATTTGAGTGATGAGATCAGTGTGAAGAATTCTTTTGGTGATCTTTATGTTCATGTACTGAAATGCTTTAGTCTTTGTCAACTGAGCTATGTCATGAAAGAATTATGGAAATGATCAAATGAATAGGTCTTTGACAAACAATAAGAAGTAAAAGAGAATATTTGCATGGTTCAAAAAGTTATATTCTACTGAGTGCCACCTGTCTAGCAATTTTGAGTGCACCTATAAGATCCAGGTTCCAAAAAGGACCAGGGCTTGTTTGGCAGTTCAAAACAATAATTTCACTTTTAAAAATTTATTGTAACTTTTGTTCATCTATTAATGCGGATTACAATGTATATTTTTCTTTTGGTCAGTGTCACGAATATTGGACATCTTTTGAATACTTTCCTAATCAGGTGCTGCTGACTATCCATGTTTTCGAGGACTCCTGAAGCAACTTGTTGGGCCTTTAACCAATCAATTATCAGATCGAAGGTCTAGCATTGTGAAGCAGGTGTATTAACATTTATTTTTCTCATAATATTTTTTGTGTATTGTTTCTTTTTCTTTTATATGAAAGCAAGGACCTTATTTATACATCAAATCTTCTTATAATGCATGCCATTTTTTTTTTCGCTCTGATTTGCATTGCTCTAGGCTTGCCGTTTATTATGCTTTTTGTCAAAAGAACTCCTAGGTGATTTTGAAGCTTGTGCTGAAATGTTCATACCAGTAAGTTGAACTTTTTTTGTAAAAAAAAAAACTTTGATTGTCATGATTGTGGTGCTTTAACAGCAATAATCACTAATCAATTTTTATCTGCTAATCAGGTCCTTTTTAAGCTGGTTGTGATCACTGTGCTGGTAATTGCAGAGTTTGCAGATAACTGCATAAAGACGGTATTGCAATCTTCTTATCTAACTTTCTGCAGTTTCTTTCCCTTGCTTTATGCTGATTTCACTTTGGCCCTCTACTTTCCAGATGTTGCGTAACTGCAAAGTTGCCCGAGTGCTTCCTTGTATAGCTGATTGTGCTAAAAAGGATCGCTGTGCAGTCCTTCGTGCAAGGTATTCATTGTCAACTCTCTGGGATAAAAATGTGGGAGTTTTGGTTTTTTATTTATGCCTTTCATATTGTAGGTGTTGTGAATACGCTCTTTTGATATTAGAACAATGGCCTGATGAACCAGAAATACAGCGATCGGCTGATTTGTATGAGGATCTGATAAGGTGTTGTGTTTCAGACGCAATGAGTGAGGTAGCTTTCACAGTTTTAAACTATTTGATGTTTGGTAAGATATGAATGGTGCATCATGTTTGTCAGCTTTGATTTTTTTTTTTTTTAAATTATGCTCTTTTTTCTGAGCCATTCAGAATTTATGACTTCAGTCAGTAATTGGCAATTCCCTGAATGATCTTGTAGTCTTCCAATTTCTCCTAGCTAGACCAATGATGAAGTATTTGTTGCACACATGCTGGGAAGCTAGTTGGTGTCTGGCAGTTGAAGCTGCAGAAAGTGAAAGCAAGGGATTTGATTAAAATATTGGCTGAATTCTTGTACAATGTATTACTTGGTGGATTGTAGAAATGATACTGAAATTGTATAAGTACTTCTAAGCTCTATTGATGGGTTAGTTTTATGTGTAAACGTTTGCATGCATTTACTGAAAAATAATTAAGAGTTGGAACCTTTGAATGCATAGGCAGAGCTGCTTTTATGGTTTAATAGATATAGAAGATTGGGTCTTTCTAATGGTTTGAAAAGACACTTGCCTGAACTGCAATGACTAAAGTTCAATTGCCCATCTAGCAGGCAATGAAAAAAGCTACAATTATAACAGTTAGTTTTGTAGAAACTCAATGCTTTCTTGCGACCATGGTCATCAGGTCGTAACCATCAACCCAACTTGGTACTAGTTACTAGTCTTATATACATCTATTAGTCTATGAGTTGATGTTAAAATTCTTCAGTCCCTTGAGGGAAGAGGGATGATGATGGGGACTTGGGTAATATGAGATGTCCAGGTCCCACATTGAGTAGTGTGGGATGTTCAATGGGGTATTTAAGTGAGATGGTTCTCCTACTTCAGTAGTTAGTTTTTGAGGGAGGGTTCCCCATACTACTTGAGTACCCTTCAATCGTATCAAATCTTGGGCGTTGATGGTTCTGGAGAGGGCTACCTACGAAGGGTTTTGACCGGTGGAGGGTTCTAACCAACGGGGGAGTCGAGTAAAGTGGTACTGAGTGAAGTGTTATTAGTGTGCAGCCACCGAGATGTCGGCTTTTAAGGGGGGGCAATTAATGGGGACTTGGGTAGTATGGAATGCTCAAGTCCCACATTAAGTAGTATGGGGACTTGGGTAATATGGGATGGTCAAATCCCACATTAAGTAGTATGAGATACTCAATGGGATATTTAAGTAGGTTGGTTCTTCTACCTCAATAGTTAGCTTTTGGGGAGAGTTCCTCATCTCACTTGGGTATCCATCAGATGACATCATCATTGTCTTTATGATCATCATCATTTTTTCCCTTGGTTGAAAAGATTGACATGATTATTTGATTCTTCTGTTTCATGGTATGATTTTGGTAGGTAACATATTTGAGAGGTTCTCTTTTTAATTTGATGTTAGGTTATTATATAAAACATAATTATTTTTTATTAAAACTTGTCCTTTTTGTTTATCTAAGTTTATTCATTTAGCACAGAAGTTTGTCAGCAATTCATATCCATTGATATCATTTTCATGTACAATATGATACTTGATAGGTACGGTTGACTGCAAGGATGTGTTATAGAATGTTTGCAAAAACATGGCCTGAACGTTCTAGTCGCCTATTTTCATCCTTTGATCCAGTTATTCAAAGGGTATATCTGTAGAATCAGGTGTTATTCTTCCTTTATTTTGTTTCTTAAGCCATTTTTTAATGTGATCGTAACTTGCAGTTAATAAATGAAGAGCATGGAGGAGTACATAAACGACATGCGTCGCCTTCCATTCGTGACAGAGGCGCACTGGTGTCATTAACTAGCCAAGCCTCTGCTTCTACTCTACCTCGATATGGAACCTCTGCTATTGTTGCAATGGACAGGAGTTCAAGTTTATCATCAGGGAAATCTCTCTCCTCTGGTGCATTTCTTTCACAGGCAAAATCACTTGGTAGAGGTGCAGAATGTAGTTTGGAAAGTGTGTTGCAGTCTAGTAAACAGAAGGTCACAGCAATTGAAAGCATGCTTAGAGGTTTGGATTTGTCTAATAAGCATAATTCTGCTCTCCGGTCATCAAGTTTGGATCTAGGTACCAAATAAGTTTGCCTTCTAAATATGATTCTTTTTCCCAAATTTCAGTACTTGATGCAATGATATGGATGATCTTATTATTGGTATAGTTTAAAACTATTGGTGAATGGCTAAATTTTTCTCTTATTGCCCCTAGTGCAGGAGTTGACCCTCCATCCTCTCGCGATCCACCATCGCCTGCTGCTGTCCCAGCATCTAATCATCTGACAAATTCTTTAACAACAGAATCAGTCGTATCTGGTGTCAATAAAGGTTGCAGCCGAAATGGCGGTTTGGGTCTCTCTGACATAATTTCGCAAATTCAAGCTTCCAAAAACTCCAGTAAGGTATCATTTCATGGTAATGCTAGTATTGAGCCTTTATCAGAACTTTCATTATACTCAAGTAAAAGGGCTTCTGGAAGATTACATGAAAGAAATTCTGTTGATGGCGATGATAAGGAAGCTAGGTGGATTATGAACCCCCACATTGATAGGCAGTATTTGGATGCTCCTGATAGAGATTCAAACTTCAGGTATTCACAGAATAGTTATGTGCCTAATTTCCAGAGGCCGCTAGTGAGGAAGAATGTAACTGGACGTGTGTCTGCTGGCCAGAGGAGAAGTTTTGATGATAGCCAACTTTCTCTTGGAGATGTGTTAAATTATGCAGATGGACTGGCATCTCTCCATGAAGCTCTGAGTGAAGGACTTAGTTCAGGTTCTAACTGGTCTGCTCGGGTTACTGCTTTTAATTATCTTCGCACCTTGTTACAGCAAGGTCCAAAGGGAATTCAAGAAGTGGTCCAGAATTTCGAAAAGGTAATGAAGTTGTTTTTCCAGCACTTAGATGATCCTCACCATAAAGTTGCACAGGCTGCTCTTTCTACACTTGCAGATATTATTCCAGCATGCCGAAAGCCCTTTGAGAGTTACATGGAGAGAATATTACCCCATGTGTTTTCTCGGTTAATTGACCCAAAAGAACTTGTCAGGCAAACATGCTCAACAACGTTGGAAGTTGTTAGTAAAATTTACAGTATAGATTCTCTTTTACCTGCATTACTACGCTCACTCGATGAACAAAGGTCTCCAAAGGCAAAATTGGCTGTTATTCAGTTTGCAATCAGTTCCTTCAACAAGCATTCACTGAATTCAGAAGGTGCTGCCAATACTGGCATTTTGAAATCATGGCTTGCCAAGTTAACTCCTTTGGCTCATGACAAAAATACAAAGCTCAAAGAAGCAGCCATTACGTGTATTATATCAGTGTACTCTCACTTTGATTCAACTGCACTTCTGAATTTTATCCTTAGTTTGTCAGTTGAAGAACAAAATTCATTGAGACGAGCCCTAAAACAATACACTCCTCGCATTGAAGTGGACCTAATGAACTATTTGCAGAATAAGAAGGAGCGACAACGTTCTAAGTCTTCATATGATCCATCTGATGTTGGAACATCCTCTGAAGATGGATATGTTGGTTTGTCTAGGAAAGCAAATTACCTTGGAAGGTATTCTGCTGGTTCTATTGATAGTGATGGTGGTGGGAAGTGGAGTTCCCAAGATTCAACCCTGGTTAAAGCCAGTTTTTACCAAGCAGCTTCTGGTGAAAATCAGGAACATTCGTATCAAAATCATGAAACTGATTCCACTAGTGCTATTCTTGGTTCAAAACCTAAAGATCTTGTTTGTGCAGTCAATCCAATGGGCCAGAACTTTGGTTCTCACAATAGTCAACTTGGACATTCAGATAGTAGCATGAACTTTGAGGGTCTGTCAACTCCTTATCTGGATGTTAATGGTCGGATGTCCTTAGAAAATTTAAATGTTTCTGAAGGCTTTGGACATGAAAAAGAAGATCCTCCTGAATTGGACCTTTTTCATCACTCAACTGAAGCTGTGAAGTTTAACTCCTTGAAAGATGCAGAGCTTGGCATTCCTCAAATTCTTCATCTGGTGAGTTATTCTACTAATATGGGATGAGGGCTTTGTAACTTTTTAAGATTAAAAGTAAGATTCTATTACAGGGTGTGTACAAGGAGGGATGATAAATATTCTCTAAACTGCAGATATTGGAGAGTAGGAAAATAAAGCAAGAAAAAGAATTAACCATTAACCAATGCTAAATAATTGTCCTATCCCTTTGGAGAAAGATAAAGGAACCTCCCAAAAATTTCATTAGTTTTAACCCCATCAGGAGGCTGAAAACACTGGTCTGTCAGTCTTTCCCATGAGAGATATAATGGCTGAAATAGCATTACACTCCAACTAAAGACACGAATACCAGAGAAAAAGTGCTGTTCTGTAAACTTTATTATATTTGCCTTTCTAAAACCCTAGAAAGGAGTAGTAAGAAAGTCATCTCTAACTGGGTGGGGCTAATTCAGAACTCTCTAGAAGCATCAAAGAGTATGTTATGACACTGCCAAGCTAGATTCTGAACTTTCTGAAAAAACTACAGATATAAGGAGACAACTATTTGTGGCCTACAAGAATAACAGATCATTTATACTGTAGCTTATGTCGACTGATAAGATAAAACTGTTGCTTTGTGGTAGATATGCAGTGGGGGTGATGGAAGTTCTATTTCAAGCAAGCGAACTGCACTTCAACAGTTAATTGAAGCTTCTACAAAAAATGATCATTCTAGTTGGAAGAAGGTATGCTTGTTTTGATATTTGATTACCTAATCTCCTTCCTGGCTCCAAGTTGTATATAAATCTCTGGTAATGACAAAGTTCAAACTGTTTTGGAATGATAGAGCTAGTCCCTTCTTATTTGTGATTCTTAACCAATTGTTCGAATGCAATGAACGGAGATTGGCAGATAGATGTGTTTTATCGGTTAAAAGAAATGATGTAATCTGTTCTATTATGTTAAACCACTTCGAACGATAATTTTGGATTTGTTCACTTTACGAAATGATAGTTTCTGGGTGCACATGCAGTACTTTAATCAGATTCTGACAGTTGTGCTTGAGGTGTTGGATGATCCAGACCCCACAGTTAGAGAGCTTGATCTTTTACTTGTAGCTGAAATGTTTAAAAACCAGGTTCTTATCTCTTTCATGTCATTCTTTGATCTTGTTGTGCTATATACTTGTTTAGTCAGTACTTGTGGGAAATTACCTCTATTTTAATTAAGCTATTGTTAGTTATTTTATTTGTTTTGTTGTAATTAATACCTAATTTTTCTTTTAGTTTTTTTTGGATAATTTTTATATGCGATTAAGATTAGCTTGAGTGTTTTGTTTTGATTAGGATAGAATTAACATTAAGTTGTGACTTTTAGTGGGAGTAGAAACATACTCTCTTTTTATCTTCTGTATTTGTACATGGTTGCTATTCAATAAAATTAAGAGGATTATTGCACCCTAAATTCATACGGTACTTGTAACTATACATTAGCTCTAGCATTTTTGGGACTGACAATTATATGATAAGGTTTCTATATTTTTTTTTCCAGAAGGATGCCATGGCAGAGTCAGTTGAGATTGTAATTGAAAAGCTGCTTCATGTTACAAAGGATACTGTTCCCAAGGTACTGATTTTATTGAATTTTTCTTACTGTAGTTCTCTGTTCCTAGTCTCAGCCTCTTTAATACTTTATTTAGGTCTCAAATGAAGCAGAGCACTGCCTGACTATTGTTTTGTCTCAGTATGATCCATTCAGATGTTTAAGTGTATGTATTCCATAATTTCTCTCCTTAATGGGCTCCCCCCGTGTTTGTAAAATGTTTGAGAGAAAAAGAAGGGGGATTTTGCTTTGGTAACTTTAAGCTGATGCTTAGAGATTGGAATGTTTCAGGTTATTGTCCCTTTACTGGTTACTGAGGATGAGAAAAATCTTGTTACTTGCATAAATTGCTTGACAAAGGTAATTAATTGTTTCGAGCACCCTTTTGTCAGTGTTGCAGTTGCACCAAGTGATGGTTTCTTATGAGACCCCATTTTATCTAATTCCATCTTTTTATATATTATTTTTAATTAAATTCTTTCTGTTTGGGAAAGAACCTATTTTTATACAAATTAAATTTACATTATCGATATGTATCTTGTTTAACATGTGCTATTCCTGTATTCAGCTTATTGGCCGGATTTCTCAGGAGGAGTTGATGACTCAGTTACCGTCCTTTCTGCCTGCTCTTTTTGAAGCTTTTGGAAACCAGAGTGCAGATGTTCGTAAGGTATCAGGTTCCTATGTGCAATCATTAATTTCTGGTCCTCGCCTTTATACATCTTATT
Organism: Adenanthera pavonina; assembly: GCA_026686845.1. Classification (NCBI taxonomy): domain Eukaryota; kingdom Viridiplantae; phylum Streptophyta; class Magnoliopsida; order Fabales; family Fabaceae; genus Adenanthera; species Adenanthera pavonina. The sequence continues at coordinate 34,203,343 of JAIVEN010000017.1, forward strand.
AGGTGGTTGAAAAAAAGCCCTATCATCAAGGAGTACCGTTAAACGCCATGTTGTTATTTCTAATTCTTGTGCTTAAGCTTTGACCTGGTCTCAGAAAACTGGCTTTTGTTTCATCACCAAAGATCTATTAGCAGCGATAACTATGGGTCATGTGGAATAATCGGGCCTGTTTCTATTATTCCTTCCTTGGTTTGGTTCAGTCCGAGACTTAATTCATTTTGCTAGAACTTTTCTTAGATGGTCAATTAGTTTTAAGTGTCTGCCCTAAAAAAGAGAGGGGGAGGGGGGGAAGGTTTTAGGTACTTTGAAACCTGATTGGGATGGATGCCAGGATTATACTTACGCAAGGAAGTTCACTTCCTATTGTATGTCAGTTTTGGTGGTCCTGTATGCTTGAGCCACATGAATTTGCTTTACACCTTCCTTTATGGCGGAAAATATGATTAGTCAACTGCTCTGGGTGTATGTGATCCTTTCAAGTCCAAACACTGAGCATGGTTTTTTAGTGGCCTAATATACGCAAGGTGGATAATAAATAATATTATTTTCTGACAGCAATGGGAGGATTGGTTTTACTTATGTTGCATGAAGTTTCAGCATCTTCATGTATGCGCATTTTCCTTTACAATGATCTATTAGAACCAGTCTTCCGTTATTCTCACAACATGTGTACATTGGATGGCACAGACAGTTGTGTTCTGTCTGGTGGATATATATATCATGCTGGGGAAAGCATTCTTACCATACTTGGAAGGGCTTAATAGCACACAGTTGAAGTTGGTCACCATTTATGCAAACCGAATCTCACAGGCCCGGACAGGCACGCTAATTGACGCCACTCAATGATTAGCAGCATCGTTGGGAAGAAAGTTTCAGTTGGAGATCTTGTCTTGCTGACTGTTGTGTATTTTTGTATATGGTGTGCATGAGTCCTACAGGTTGGCTTTCTTTCATTTTTTCATTTCATATTTTTGTTTTACTCCCTTTTTTCCTGGATCTGGAGAGTGGTGGCGGTGGAATACAGTGCGGTAATTGTAATTTACATTGAGAAAAAATTATTGATTGTATGAAATGGTTTTGGAGAAAAAGGTCGTAGTTTTCTTTGCAGTTAATTGCACTTCATTTCAGCAAATGGATTATGCTGTTTATTTATACTTCTTATGGAAAGAATTTGAAGTCCCGTGAGTCTGAACTTGTAAAGATGTTAGATTCCGTGAGAATCTAAATAAAATTAAGGAACATTTGTAGGTGAAACTTGAGAGTCGTCAAATTTGGAGGAAGCATGTTTGTCAGTAAGCAGCAAAAAAGCTGAGATAATGAGAAAGGAGGAGGGTGGGAAATGTGACGTAAATCAAATCAAGTAAGCTGCTGGTTAAGGGTTGCTAAGGACATGTTTGGTCCCAACTAAAATCAATTGCGGGACAATTTATGTTGCTAAAAGGAAAACATCATACTGTCTCCCAAGCTCCTCGTCCTTTTTTCAAAATTTGGTAATTGCGAAGTACCTAAACTATATGTCAACATTGATAAATACAGTTACCTCTCTCTCTCTCTCTCTCTCTCTCTCTCTCTATATATATATATATATATATTTCACTGCGGTCACGGGTGAGACTGCAAAATTTAATGATACATCTCGCAAATGCAAATGAAAATGT